>JABMCL010000188.1:1130000-1135000 GCA_018857735.1 Alviniconcha marisindica | reverse complement strand
CACACAACACACACACACACACACACACACAAGCATCGCGACACTACCCACGACCTTTCCGGCTGCGAAAAACTGATCAGTCAGTCATATAACCAAGAACAGCCATTATCACATAACTAGCTATTTCAGCTAGCGAAACGACACTTCTAGGCGATAAAAACATGAATTTATATATTATAAACACGAGGGGAAAAACGTCACTGATTAACTTCAGCTTATCGACGCTCGCTCAACTACGATCTCATCCTTAACATGTACCCTAATCATAGCGAATCCTCTGACTGATCCAGTATCTGGTCCGTGAAGACGCCCGCTGTCGGAAAGAGTTAGGAGAAAGGTGGATCAGGACGCCAGCTCGTATTGGACCGGACAAGATAAGTAGCCAGCCGCGAAGCTCCCGACCCCGTCAGCCGTTTAGAGTGGTGAAGGTGTACTGTAGGAAAGCCTCGTACCTGCAATCTGCCTGCTCGGCGAGGCAGGTGTGCAGGTGGTACAACGGTAAAACTCTTTAGTCTGCAACCTGGATCTGTTAAAATGAGATCTAGATGAGTGTGAATTAGATCTGGATGAGTGTAAATTAGGATTTGTGAGGGCAGGTGTGTGTGTGTGTATGTGTGTGTGTGTGTGTGTGTGTGTGTGTGTGAGAGAGAGAGAGAGAGAGAGAGAGAGAGAGAGAGAGAGAGAGAGAGAGAGAGAGAGATGTCGGGGATTGAGGCGTGGAAATGAGGGGGGGGGGGTTAGGGGTCAAGGGTCGGAGTGTGTGATGAAAGGCCTCAGGAAGGGCTACCGAAGGGGAGTCGAAAATATGTTGGATTATTATTGATTATTGGTACAATGTAACTATTGTATGTACTATCCTGCATGAAGACAAAATGTGTCTCACGACACAGTAAGGTTTCTTTATTCTGCATTCTGTATCTCGGTGTTGGACCACACACAGCCAGTCGGCCATCCGACGTCATCCTCACGCCGAGAGTCATCGATTTGACGTCATCCCGACGCCGTGAATGGACTTTGGGTCTTCGACTCTCTAAAGTCTCTGCCTATTCGGGTCCCCGTATACTCATAGGATACTAATCTGCTGGATAGCAGCATTTAAATCTTCCCTGACGACCCTCTTTTCTAGACTGGACTCTGAATGCCCCCCCCCCCCCCCCCTCTCTCTCACGTAATGATGATTTTTATTTTTATTTTTATTTTTAGTTATTGTATTTTATTTTATTTTACTCATCATTCGCTCGATATCAACGTAATGGTTAATTGGGCGTAAAACACTAAGTTACGTATTCATCAGTAGCTTTCAAGGACTAGTTGACTAGTTGGACTAGTTTGACCGAACCGAAACTACAATCAAATCAAGTTTCTGAGCTCGATTTTATGCTCTCTCTCTCTCTCTCTCTCTCTGAAAATTAAAGCAGCATGCACTGTGTTAAAACAAAAAACAAAAACAAATCCACCGCCTTCCTAACGGCTGCTCCATCGGAGTACACAAATCGGAAAACTCAAACGAAGAGGTTCACAGATCAGACAAGGGCCCGAAACGTAAGAGGAGGCTAAAAGGTCCAGACACCGTTAGAATTTGGCGAAGGTAACCTAATCCCGCAACCCGCTGTGGAAATCGCCATACGGCGGGTAATCGAACCTCGGCGTCTGGTCGTGAAAGCTGGCAGCGACTGCACGCGCGCCCTTTGTGGGGTCAGAGCGGCACCGAGCTGCACGTGCGGAGTCAATGGCGGCGACTAACTGACACCATGGGACTGACGGGCGACACGGCGGCGATGCACGCGATTCGAAGCACGCCAGGCGTTGTACACACTTCTGTGTCGTAGAATTTCGTGTCTGAAGACAGTAAGACCCAAACACATAAAAGATTCAAAAGAACGCTTATTTATCAAGTTATGGCACAGACACGGTCTGCAAATTTTCGGGGTAACCCCCTTCGTCAAGCGACAAAACGAGACTTAAACAATAGTCTTAGACGAAAAATGAGATGAGAAAGGAAATATTATTTTTGTTTGTTTGTTTGTTTTTTGGTTGAGTTGTTCTTTTTTGTCCAGTGCTTGGAAGAATCATACAGTAACCTACTACTTTCGTCTCGTGAGATTGCTTTAATATATGAGAAGACTGTGTATAAAGAACTCGGAAAAAAGTAAATAAGTAAGTAAGCATGGTGCTTCACGTCCACAGAAACCATAAGGCTTATTAGGGACGGGGAGAAGGGGGGAAGGGGGTATGGAGGTGGGGGAGGAGGGAAGAATATATACCTGTCGATACACTGTCACCACCAGAATGACCTTTGCATTAAGGTGGGCAGCGATGAGAGCCATTTTAATGTTTCATTAATTGTGAGAGACAAAGTCACAAGACAGTGTCCACAGACCACAACTTTTGAAGCGGAGAAAGGAGAGCCGAAGCAGATTCAAACCGAGGTCCCTCTGCTTACCAGCCTAACGCCTTACCGCTAGGCCAAACCAGCTCACAAAAAGTAAATAGGTAGGTAGTGTTGCTTAATGTCCTCAGATGTCAGTTGACATATTAGGGACAAGCTGAGACCAATGCCGAAGCATGGTTCAATATAGCTTTACGTCCATGGAAACCAGAAGGCTCGTTAGGACGGACAGCCCAGGACGGCCACCTCGACTCTCACACAGCTCCTGAACTATGAAAAAAGTAAATCTGTGATGCCTTCTTGTTCAAGGTATTTAGCAAGAGGAATACACAAGTTACGTCTAAATTCATGGAACACTAAATATTCACAGAATGTGACAGACGTTTGTATTTGTTAAACACACAAACACACACTACTTGAATGTCCTATTACCACTGAGTTATTCCAGAAAAATGGATATGACTTTAATGCTTGCAACAACGTAAGACCGGATATTTTTGTATAATACTGATGTTATAAATTATATTGTTAAATTGATTGTTCACAGTCCTGTGGGTAGGTTAGTATAACATACCAATATATGCTCTTTTTTGTTGTTGTTTTAAGGTCTTCTCGCTGTGAACAGACGTAAAATAAAACATTGACATTGACTGTGTAGTAGATAGTATAGAATAAAGACAATTTTAAAACCAAGACAGCGCAATCCCGCAGAACCCAAGCGCGAGAATAGGCATGGAGAGTCAGAGTTACCGCCCTTCCGTAACTGGTTCCGCGGCGAAGTGCCGCAAGGATTAACGTATGATATAGTCTTTGATTACTTTTGGCTGACTGCATGAAGAACGGGTATTGTGTTTTATATATGTCAGTGCCGAGTTCGAAATATTGGGGACATTTTCACTTATCTTGTTCTCTTCATTCTTTTTACTTGATATAGATATATTAGTGTCTTTTTGATTTGAGTGACTGTGTGTGTGTGTGTGTGTGTGTGTGTTGTGTGTGTGTGTGTGTGTGTGTGTGTGTGTGTGTGTGTGTGTGTGTGTGAGAGAGAGAGAGAGAGAGAGAGAGAGAGAGAGAGAGAGAGAGAGAGAGAGAGAGCCAGCCTGGAATGACGTATGGCATAATTATGACGCCCCTTCCTTCTGACGACACTTTCTGGAAAATCAGCAAACAAGGGAGTTAAGTAGCGCTCTAAACACGTCACACAAACACAACCAAAAAGACCTGAGTCACCTATGGTAACTCTCGCCAGGCCTGCAAGTAAATACAAGGTACATAAACTCCACCAGAGGTACATCCTCAAAAAAGGAGTGCTTAAGATAGTTCAGTCAAGATTCAAGATACTTTATTATCTCATCAGAGAAATTAAAACGTGGCTGAACATTAACGTTAAGGACTGCGGCTGGTATTTATTCTCTTAGGTATTATCAAAGACACGTCATAGCGGCGAAATGATAATAATAATAATAATAATAATAATAATAAAATTAAACAGAAGAAGAACAAATAGAAAGAAAGAACGGCAACCTCATCCGAACAGCTTTACCAAACACTAAACAACAAAACAGAGAGAAAGCAAAACAAAACAAAATGACAATAAGAAAAAAGAAAAAAGAAAGAAAAAAAAGAACAAAAGCAACAACAACCCACCAAAACAAACAAAAACAAACAAACAACAACCCCCCTCCCCCACCCCCACCCCCCAAAAAAAAGATCCCCCCCGCCCCCCAACCCACCAAAAACCAAAACAACAAACAAAAAACACCCACACACGAAATAAATCTCAGTAAAACCCAAAGCAAAAGAGACAAACAAACACAACTAGGAGTCTGCCGTAGACTGACACAGTGGCCCCACAGCATCTGTTGCACTGACGGGGGTGGGGGGGACAGGGGTGGGTGGGGGGGGGGGGGGGGGGAGGGGGAAGGGGGAGGGGGACTGAAAAAGTCTCCTCTGCTAGAAACCGAATCATATAGTTGCCGGAACAAGCTCAGTTTCGGAAACCCCACACTTATCTTCTCCGGGAGAGACTCCGCCGACGCCTCCGTCAGCGTGAGCCCGGCGCATGCCTGGACTGGAACCCCGGGTCTTATGGAAACAAGCGAACACGGCGAGGGCCCAGCGGGCGGAAAAGCTGGCTACACTCGGCTACAAATCCCCCTGCGCCGTCTGATCACCCGATAAGCTATCGCGGCGCCACGCGGCTAGAAGCCGCAAGAGGAGAGCTAGACTCGGTGTGCAAGGAAGTGACTGAAACCATAGACATTTTAGTTAGTTACCTGCTGCTTAAAGACGTTTACTTAGATACCTTGCGTTTAACGCCCAGTCAACCGCCAGCGTCATAACTACCAAGCGCTTTGAGTCTCCGAAAGCGCTCTATAAATTCCCTATTATTATTATTGGGACGAAACATAATTCAACAAATCACAAGTCCAAAGTCCCATCTGCCGTGCACAAAAGCATACGTCAGTTTTAAAGGGGAGTCGAACCGAAGAATCATTTTTTTCAACTCATTTTTTTTCGCCGTGTTCGTCAGACATCGGCAGTTGACAGACACGAAAAATTCGATTTTTTTCGCCGTGTTCGTCAAACATCGGCGGTTGACTGTCACGGA
>JABMCL010000188.1:1125000-1127500 GCA_018857735.1 Alviniconcha marisindica | reverse complement strand
GGCAAATAAAGGTTTTAAGTGAGATTTGAGTGGCCGGTAGGGAGTTCCAGAGAGATGGTGCCATGAAACTGAAAGAACGTTGTCCGAATGATTTGAGTTGTCACTTTGGAATTTTGAGCAGCTTTTCATTCGAAGACCGGAGAGAGCGAGACGGTTCATAAGTGCAGAGAGATGAAGAAAGATAAGGAGGTAAAGACCCTTCAAAATGGCGGTAAGCAAGAGTCGCGATCTTGTACTGGCAGCGGAATTTTACGGGTAGCCAGTAAACAATACTAGATATGTATACTGTATCTAGGTTGTATTGTTTGAATGTGTGGTGGTTGTCTGCTTAGGTTTGGGTAGTGTGTATGTGTCCAGTTGATGACTGAGTGTATTTGTTTGAGTAGAATTAATATTGGCGTGTGTGTGTGTGTGTGTGTGTGTGTGTGTGTGTGTGTGTGTGTGTGTGTGTGAGTGTGTGTGTGTGTGTGTGTGTGTGTGTGTGTGTGTGTGTGTGTGTGTGTGTGTGTGTGTGTGTGTGTGTGACATGAGTACGCACCCGTTTGCAATTTACGTGATATTTTGTATTTGTATTATGGATCTTAGTTCAGTATAACTTGTTTATGATTTTTTTTTTAAAGTAAATGTTGGCTTTTTGTTTTTTACATGTTTTTAAATTAATGAGCCTTATATTAGTTAAGTTGAATTGCCCTGTAAGAGATGATTAAAGTTTTTGGATTTGTCTAAAATGCTGAAGAATGTTGTCGCAAGGAATTACTTGGAGACTGAGGAAGGTTGTGGCAAAGCAGTACTTGTTTCCCTTCAGCCGGCTAGCGGACGACATGGGTTCGTTTCCCAACTTCCCTTCACAAGTGGTTCATTGTGCACACTGTCCTGTCACGTTGCCCCTCACACGTGGTTCATTGTGCACACTGTCCTGTCACGTTGCCCCTCACACGTGGTTCATTGTGCACACTGTCATGTCACTTTGCCCCTCACAATTAAAGAAACATCAAAACGGCTCTCATCGCTGCCTGTCAGAATGCAAGATTGATTCTGATGGTGACAGTGTAGCGGTGGGTGGTCTCCCTCTTTCACCACCGCCTCCTTTGATCTCGGTCCCCGCCAGTACTGTCTGCCTTGAAAGAAGCCTAACCAGCTAACCAAACAATGCTGCATGCACTGACCACCACCACCACCTTCCGCCAGTCGTGTCATAGGACATAGTCTCTGTCAAAACTATAGACCTGCCACGTCTTCCTTTCCGTGCTGCTGTCTTCGTCCGTCTCAAGGCTCTGCTTGCTGCGCGCTTAGAATAATCTCCATGGGCACAATTTTAACGCTTTATAAATACTTTAATTATTATTAAATACTTAAAGTATTTATCAAGCGTAAAACTGTTATTAAATTAAATTAAATTATTATCAAATATTTTAGTTCTCTGTTGTTCACAAAAAAACTTCAGTTAGTTCGTTACTGGATTTCAAGGTCGTCACTGAGTCACCCGCACGATATCGCCCCCAAGACGAACACAGAAACTTCATTCAACACAGCGCGGCGGTTGGGGTCACGAAGGAGTGTACAGTTCTTAAACTTAGATGTCTTGCTCGCGCGTCGAGGCTGCCTACGTGTTTTTAAAAAAATAAAAAAATAAAAATCCACTCCACTGGTGTTTGCGTGCACTTTTAGCGAGTCTCGGCTAAAGCGGAAGTAATTTTGCTTGGCTCGAAATGTGGTCTTGATCTCCATCCCGCAAATTTCGTGTCTGCAGCAAAAGCGACTAGAGTTAGTTACGACCCCTCTGGGTATAAGACATCTTACAATCTGTCAAGAACAATTTGATGCATGCTCAGCAGTTCAGATGACTATTTTCCGAAAGAGGCCTGTTAGCGTGTGCAGAACTGATATAAGTCATTTCCGATTACGGAAATAGTGAAAGGGAAAAAAAGTTACATGAAGATGTGTTTGTTGTTAAAAGCTCTAACGACTGTATTGTCCGTAATTTTCGGAAAAGGCTCGAACGGTTGGTATATTCTACAAGGACCTTTGACACCGTTTAAGACGCCAACAGCGCTGCTTTGGCACCATATATTATTAGCATATTGTTATTTACTACCAGAAAGCATTCTGTCAGTCCCTGTCTACTGGCAACGATATTACGACAGGCCCGCCAGGATGCAGTGTGATAGAATCTCTGATCAGTTACATCCCGCAACGTTGCGTGACTCGTCAGCTGGCGCATGGCCTGACCCGCTGAACACGTGCTAGTGACCTGACCCTGAACAGGAGTAAGCTGCGAGTACACGTGTCCTCGGGGCTACGGCTCACGGCGTTGACACGACGATGGATTTACTTCGGTCACCGCCGGCGCTGCACTCTCTTCGCGTTCACAAACCGAGGGCCTTAAACACAACAGTGACAAGTCTGCAAATATTGATTCAACTACTGGAAAAAACAGACTTTTTTTGTGCAAGGTAAGGGAGACGCAAAATTCGCTTTAATGGAAGATTACGTATTTGCG
>JABMCL010000188.1:1077500-1120000 GCA_018857735.1 Alviniconcha marisindica | reverse complement strand
TTTGTTCATACCGAGTGAGATAATTGTGAGAGGTTGACAGGACGTCAGAATCAAGTTACAAACAAACCTTTTCAAACGTTTATGATAAATTTTTTTTAAAAGGGGGTGGAATGGTGTTAAACAATGTTGCCTTTTTCCTCTTTGTTGTATGTGGTTTTTGACGCCCACGGAAATTGTTAATGAGACTACGTAATGATCAGTACAGGCTGGCCAAGTCTTTTTTTTATATTTTTATTTAAAATAAAAAATCTAAAAAATCAGGCAGGGACTTTCTTGGAGACCGTGCGTGATGTATGTCGGAATTTGCACAATGGCCGTTTGAAGTTTGATAGTTGCTTATTGAGCGTCACGTTTTGTCTGAAAGGCCTATACCATACCTGGATTGTTATGTTCATAATACAGACATATATACAGACACTTTAAGTACGTAAATAGATAATATAAATAGACATATACAGATGCATGTGTGTGTGTGTGTGTGTGTGTGTGTGTGTGTGTGTGTGTGTGTAACATGGTTATTGTTTGATAGGCGATAATGGTAGACTACAATATTTAAGATTCTGTTTGTTTGAAATATATGTTAATGTGGTTTTTGTCATAAGATGTTTGTACAGCGCAGCGAGTTTAACTCTGGTTAGAGAACAGCGCTATATAAGAATTATTATTATTATTGATTATTATTATTATTGATTATTATTATTCTATTGAAGTCGGTCAATGTCAGACTAATCTGTTTGTTATATAGTGTACACATCTTTCAGCTATACGCGAAAACAGTCTTTCGAACTTCTAAGTAAAACTTTAAGAGTCTTTTTTTCTTTTCTTTTCTTTTTTCCAACTTACATTTTTGTAAATGTTGAAGTTGGGCTAGCAAAGTGACCGAATCCAATCTTTAACGACTTTTTGTCCAAATACATTTTGTAAGCGTTAAACTTGGCAAGCAAGTTGTATCTTTTTGAATACAGGACATGAATATAGGACACGAATTTAGTTTCTTTCCTACTTCATTCAGCTGTTAGCTCTATTTTCATTCTTTGTTGGTGTGAAGCTTAGCTTTGCTTTTTGTTTTGAAGTTTGAAGTGACAAAGTAAAGCCTTGAAACTCGTATTTCTTATGGTTCGGTAAGAAGAGTGAGAGCGTGCGACAGCCGTTGTTCGTCAGTGTTTTGTTGCGTTTGTTTTGTTGTCGGGGTTTTGCTTGGTCCACAAGGGCCCGTTTTAGCACACACATAATTCTGTAAAATTCCTCACAGTCTTGTAAAAAGTAACGCCGTTGTTTTCGTTCTGTCTACTCACCAGTCACAGTCCTTGTGTACATCTACGTGTCCTGGAGACTGTGGATTGTTCAAATAGTAGACTATGCAAACACTCCCTCTCTCTGTATGTGTGAGATTGTATGTGCGTGTGTCTGTGTGTTTTGTTCTTTTCTTTTTTGCTGTCTGCAGGTTTTGTATATAATGATGAAACCACCATATTTGTAACTCCACCAACAGAGAAGTGGTGTGAAAGTGTATAATTATATTGTAAAGGATGGATGTATGTGCTTCCAGAAGAAAAAAGAAAAAGAAAAAAAGAAAAAAAGAAGGAAAAAAAAGAAGAAGCAACAACAACAACAAAAAAGCCTCACATCAGTGATGTGCCTGAGGGAAAACACACACAGCAACAACAACCACACACACACAACAACAAAAACCACACAAAGACACACACACACACACAGAGCCCGCGTCTGGTATTCAGTTTGAATAAATCAGTCCAGCCACCCCCACCCCCCACCCCCCCCCCAACCCACCCCCGCGGTTCCGGCCACCGGATAGAACCAAAAATTGCTACAATCTCCACACACACACACAACAACAAAAACCACACAAAGACACACACACACACAGAGCCCGCGTCAGTCTGGTATTCAGTTTGAATAAATCAGTCCAAATTTGCCACGTGCCGTCTATAAATTACTTTCATTCATTCACTATTCATGCAGACAAAAAGAACCATTTTATGGGCCAGCCTGTACAGAACAACTCGCAACAAAAGAACAAAGTTATTTTACAAGAAATCGATGAGAAATTAAATAACCTGACTTCCGGTTCAGTGTCGCCACGCCGACAAGATCAAAGAGACCGCGAGTAGCCGTTAGAAAACTGACACTTCGGTGACGCTGTTATGACGTCACACAGTCCCGTTAATCGTCATCTCGAACCCGATTAAACCTGGATTATTTGGATTTTGGGGGGGTCTCTTGTAATTCTGCTTTGAGAAGGCCAGTTCCCCTTAAAACTCCGAAACATTGTCCTGTACTGTAATGATTTTTCTTTCTTTCTTCTTCTTCCCTAATATATATGAAAAAGAAAGAAGGGGGGGGGGGGGGGGGGGGGGGGGGGGGGGAGGGGGGGGGGAAGAGAGAGAGAGAGAGAGAGAGAGAGAGAAATCCACTCTTTCTTTAGAGGCGGCAGAAGAACGAAGGGAGGTAACCGAACAAAGGGAGATTAGCTCATTTGTTGATATTTAAGATCATAACACGGTAGTTATCTGATGAAACATATTCTGCTGGAGCCGTATGGCGCGTCTCTGTTGTTTGTTGAATGACACCGCTTCAAACCGAACAACCTGTTTGAACGGGGAGGACGAAGCAGGAATGGCGATATCGTTTGCCGCCTGATATGCAAACCGAGATTTAGGGCTATCATACCGCTAGGCTTTTTAAGTCGCTTATCATTTTCTGTCAGTGTGCACGCTTCCACAGCAAGGGGTCAGCACACCGCTTTGTCCTGCATGTCTGTCCCTGTATATTTTATTTGCACTTTCACCGCAAATCAGCGAGGTCTAATGAGAGAGAGAGAGAGAGAGAGAGAGAGAGAGAGAGAGAGAGAGAGAGAGAGAGAGAGAGAGAGAGAGGCTTGAACATTGCGAAATACAAAGAGACAAGATTAAACAGACATATCAAAGTGAAGAAGAAGAAAAGAAAAAAAGAGAGTAAAATAGTCTCATATGCCGCCCTACCCACCCCTATTTGTTTTTGTTTTGGTATATACAGAGAGAGAGAGAGAGAGAGAGAGAGAGAGAGAGAGAGAGAGAGAGAGAGAGAGAGAGAAAAGAAATGTATACGTGGCGAATAAAATCTTCCACACAAAACCATGCGTGTCCACAGTGCAAATTACTGAAGACTTTCATACCAACAAAGTACATAATAACCCCCCATCCCCCACCCAAGAAAGTGCAACTATACTGTAGTTAAATGTAGAAAAATATACAGAGTTGAGAGAGAGAGAGAGAGAGAGAGAGAGAGAGAGAGAGAGAGAGAGAGAGAGAGAGGAGAGAAGAGAGAGAGATGTTGTGTGTGTGTGTGTGTGTGTGTGTGTGTGGAGAGGAGAGAGAGAGAGAGGGAGAGAGAGAGGGGAGAGAGAGAGAGAGAGTGTGTGTGGGAAAGAGAGAGAGAGAGAGAGAGAGAGAGAGAGAGAGTGTGTGTGTGTGTGTGTGTGTGTGTGTGTGAGAGAGAGAGAGAAAGAGAGAGAGAGAGAGAGAGAGAGAAGGAGAGGAGAGAGAGAGAGAGAGAGAGAGAGAGAGAGAGAGGAGAGAGAGAGAATGTGGGTGGTGTGTGTGTGTGTGTGTGTGTGTTGTGTGTGTGTGTGTGTGTGAGAGAGAGAGAGAGAGAGAGAGAGAGAGAGAGAGAGAGAGAGAGAGAGAGAGAGAGAGAGAGAGAGAAAGAACAGCTCGTCTACTGACATCTGCACTGTCGGTACAAATACCCTCCGACAGTCAGTCGCACGGTCCTGATGATGCCGTGAAAGCCTAGTCCCTACTTTGATGCCACAGAGCTGCGAATAAAGAACAGCCTGTCTCCCAGCACCCCCCACCCCGACACCTCTTTCCTGGCCAGACCCGCAATGTTTTTGAGCGGCAAAAAGGCGTTGACGAGCTGTTTTGGAAAACATGAGCGCCGTTTCCGATAAAACAGATGGCGGACTAAGTGACAAAAAACACGGCGAGACGCGAGCCCAGAGACCGAGCCAAGCAACACACGTTGTCGGCAGCAGCAGCAGCAGCAGCACACAGAGACTCAACTGACTGGAAAGTAATGGTGAAAAGTGAAACATAACCAAGCAAAAAAAACACCACTACCGAAAAAACCCCGGAGAAGCTCACGCACACAAACACACACCCTAAAGTAGAAAAACAAAAACAAAAAACAACAACAAAACAAAAAACTGAAAGGGGGGTGGGGTCGAATAAAAACAACAACAAAAAACCCCACTGAAAACTATGCCACGATCGGAAACGTATTACTTAAAAAATATATATAAAAATTCGTTGCACCCCAAAACAAAACAACAAACAAAAAGCCAAACAGGAACCTTGCACAAAGAATTTGCTTCTCAAACGACAAGAACAACAACAACAACACACACGTAAAAGCAACCCCACCCCCCAAAAAAGAAAGAAGAAGACGAAGAAGAAGAGCAAAACAACAAACAAAACAACAACAAAAACAACCCGCCCAAAAACAACTGCAACACAACAACAACAAAAACCACCATCATCACAACATGAACAACAGAATCAAGCAAACGCATCAAACAGACAACCAAACAAAAAGGATAGAGAGCATAGACAGTAATCCGATTTCCATGTCCAAATTAACCGCACGGAATTGTTTCAGGACGAAAAAGAGTGGGAGAAAAACATTGGAGACCAAAAATGTCCAAAATAAAAGTAACCAAAGAACGGATGAATGGACAGGCAGGTTGATGACCGGACAGACGCATAGACAGTCAACACAGACAGACAGGTAGTCAAACAGAAAGATAAACGGACATACAGATAGAAAGTCAAGACAGACTGGTAGTGAGTCAGACAGAAAGATAAACAGACAGACGGATAAACAGAAAGACAGGTAGTCCGTCAAACAGATAGTCCAGACAGACAGACAGGTAGTCAGTCAAATAGACCGAAAGGTAAACTGACAGATAGACAGGTAGTCAGTCGATCAGTCTGAGACAAAGCATAATGACCTTGGACCACTTTATTTCTCTGCAAAGTGAAACATGACAATCTTCCATCACAGAACCTCGCACAGAAAACTGCCAGAGGCACGCAATATGCTGTGCCGTATGCAGGCAACACATAGTAATGTGTGAAAAATATCAATAAATAACATTCCTCCGTCTTCATCATCCAAATTTCATTTACATAATTATGAGAAAAAAGAAAAAAAGAAAACCATAAAAACAAAAAACAAAAAAATCAAAAAAAAATCCACCCGCATGTTAAAAGATTCTGAGGTTAAAAAGAAAGACATCTTTTGAGTTCACTAAGATTTCTAAGAAAGCGAAAATTCTGAATGATGAATGTCTGTTTGTGTTGTTTGCATACTCTACAGAGAAACACAAAGATAAAATATATCCTGGCAAATAATCCAATAAAAATAACACGAAAGAGATTAAGAGATTGGGGGGGGGGGGGGGGGTCGAGTGAGAGGATGGGATTAGTTCTTGGACGTTAAAGTCCCTGCAGCCCACAGGGGTTACCTCAGGAGAGGGGGTGTGGGTGTGGGTGCGGGGGGGGGGGGGGGGGGGGTGCTGTTGTTGTGTTGCTTTATGTCCTCGGATGTCAGTTGACATATTAGGGACAAGCTGAGACCAGTGCGTGAGCATGGTTCAATATAGCTTTACGTCCACGGAAACCAGAAGGCTCGTTAGGACGGACAGCCCAGGACGGCCACCTCGACTCTCACACATCTGAAGGTTGGGGGCAGAAGAAATATATGTATTGCATTTATAACAGGGGGGGAGGGGTGGGGTGGGGTGGAGAGGACAGAAGGCGATAGAAAGGGGGGGGGGGCAGAGAAAGGGGAGACAAAGGGGGGGGAGGGGGGGGGGAGAGAGAGAGAGAGAAAGGTTGAGGTTAAATAGCTTTTTCTTCCAAAAATGGAGCATCTATAACAATCACTACGGCTACGCAACATAATCGTTTGCTGCTCACATTCCTGCCCTGACCCGACGCCGCCAGAGCAGCTGACGGGTGTTTTCATACACAACGACCCGCGAGTGAGCAATTTTAGACAGCCCCCTTCATAACACTTTTAACCAACACTCGTCAAGTCCTAGTCACCCCGCTGTACAGTGCACGAAATGCGATCTCCACCTTGCCACTTGTACACCGCATTCACGCATTAACACAGAACAATAAACAGCATGTGAACATGATAACAACGGAGTAGGCAGGTGTCATGAATAGTGGTCCACTGAAAGGAGGGAGTGATAATTGAATCAGCTCTGGCTGCAGCTACAATTTCCTAAGGTTACCATCGCTTAGACTATGATGGAGTGACTGTGCAGTTATTATTTCCTCTTCTTTCCTCCTCAGTTTATAGTCTCAACACCTAGCCTGACAAAAGCTTTGATTTGTACACTTCGTCAGAGAGAGAGAGAGAGAGAGAGAGAGAGAGAGAGAGAGAGAGAGAGAGAGAGAGAGAGAGAGAGATTGATCTGTAAGCATCGTAGCATTCCTACAGTGTCCCAGTATTTCGTTTCAGCACATCTCTGTTTCCTCCAACCTTTTATTCAACTCACTTTAAATTTTGTATGACGTTTCACCAGAACGTTCCTGGCATAATACAACATTACTTCCGCCTTCTACACACCGTATCTTTCACTGCTGAATGTCTTTTCTGTTCTTCTGATTCCAACGACGACAAATGTCCACAGACCCCCCCCCCCCCCCCTCCAAAAGAAGAATCCCGCACTTGATGGCTGCAAGCGAAGTGTTGAGCATCCACCCTTCCACTCCAGCACACACCAAGGCTGCACACACCTCGACTCGTACGTGTACCACGTGCTGGGAATGCTGCTGAGAAACGAAGGCGTGTGCTGATGAAGTGAAGGGAGACGACAGCGACGATGGCGATGGCGTTCAGTCTTCCAGTAACTCATCATCTAAGTTCACATCCTGCAGAAGGAGAAGAAAGAAAAGCCAAATAAATAAGGATGGAGACAGTGGCACAACGTCAGTGCTGAAATGGGCATGCATGCAATGACGGCCTAGCAGGCTGTGCCAGCGACAGTCTGAAAACACAGACATCGTTGCCAATGACGGCCTAGCAGGCTGTGCCAGCGACAGTCTGAAAACACATACATCGTTGCCAATGACGGTCCTTAGCAAGGCCCTTTTCCCAAAGGGGACGGGTTCCCTTGAAAATACAGACATCGTTGCCCAGAGCCTTCCCTCCTGCCGAAAGTTGTGTCACACCGAGCACTTCTTGTCACCTTCTTCTCCCAGTGAATGACCATCTTCGACAAACTGAAGAGTGTGTTTGGTAAGCACAGAGAGCAGAGAGAGAGACAGAGAGGCGGGGGTGGGGGTGGGGGGGGGGGGGGGGGGGGGGGAGGGTGTATGCAGAAAAAAGGGGGGAGGGGGAGGGAAGGGGGAGAAGGGAGGACCTTGTTTTGTTTTTGTTTTACGCCCAGTCAGCCATGACGGTGACATCAGGGCAAAACACATTGCATCATAACACAATAAACGCTCAAAATATATACATGCTAACACTGGGCAAAACACATTTCATCAGATAAACGCTAAAAATATATACCTGCTAACACTACATTCTCAATTTATAAAACAGGAGCAAAAAGTGGGTAAAAAGGAGGGGGGTGGGGTGGGGAGGAGAAAACTCTTTTAGAAGCAAGCGATGGGAAAGTTTAGTGTGCAACGATGCCAGTAGCAGCGCCCTCTGTTTGTAGAAGGGTGAGGCAGTGGACCAGGGCGGAGGGCGAGTAGGCCCGCTTTCTGTAATGTCTTCTGCAGGAACCTACCGGTTCACACACAGACAGCGCAACCCTGAGGACGAACCATTACTGAGAGACTGACGACACTTTTATAAATATAAATACATTTTAATTTAAAAAAAACAACTTCCTTTTTGATTATAGCAGTCAGACACACTGGAAATCACTCTATCCATTTGACCTATCCATCTATCTATCCATTTAACCTATCCATCTACTAACTCTGCTGCAACGAAAATGATATTAGGATTGGGCTGACAAAGTCCGCACACCAAACATGAACAAATTACCCCCACCCACACCTTTTTAAAATATTTTTTTAAATTGTTACTGCCGTAAACGTGCAGGAGAAAACGTCCCACGTCCCACAAAATGTGACAAGGAAGAATGGCAACAGCGAGGCCGAAAGTAAACAACCCGACCGAGGCCAGTGACACCGTCCTATGACTGCCACGGGGCGACACTGACACCGTCCCATGACGCCACGGGGCGACACCGACACCGTCCCATGATGCCCCGGGGCGAGAGTGACGGGCGCGGGACACGTCAGTGCCTGGGGCGACACCCCGAGTCGTCATCGGGGCCCTCGTCACTCGCGTCCTGTCAGCGGGCGTGCATCTGGGTGTCCGACCTCCGGCCTCAGGCCCCACAGGTCGCCAGTTCTCATGCTCCCAACCATCCCCACGGGGTAGGAAACCACGGATAATTCTGACAGTTACTTAGTTATTGGTTTTTAACGCCCAGTCAACAGTGTAGGTAATTTCTGGGCGAAATTATGACTAGGCTGTGTGTTTTTTCCCGTTTTTTTTTTCTTTCTTTCAGTTTGGTCTTTCACTTTTCCCTCTTCTTTTTTGGGTGGGTGGGTGGGTGGGGGTATATTTCTTTTCATACTTTAAAAAAAAAAAAAGTCAAAGAAACAAACCCCATAAAGAAACAAACCCCAAGCAGTCTTGTTTAAATTATTTTGTTTAAAATAATTCTTTTTTTTTAAATGAAAGTTCTCCAGCTGATCTCACTTCATTTCTGAGCTGCACTGACTGTCGATACCAAAACGATGGTGAATAGCACAAACATAACGTAATCAGGTCGTGTAGAGCGTTCAATTATAAAAGCAAAATCTCATCTCCTCTTCCTTGGTATCCCCCCCCCCTCCAACCCGTTTCTCCGAGAGAGAGAGAGAGAGAGAGAGAGAGAGAGAGAGAGAGAGAGAGAGAGAGAGAGAGAGAGAGAGAGAGAGATGTACATGAGTACATCGTTTTCAGGTGGGAATCCGGAATTTCGGGTGGGAATCCGAACACAAAAAACCCCAACAACTACAAAAGACAACTACCAAACAAAACTTACTCCACACCCCCACCTCCAACGCCTGTAACCCCCCACCCCCACCCTCCCCATCACCACCAGGTCCAGCCAGAACACCGATGAGCAATGAAAGAACAACAGGTGCCGCCAGGCGCAGTAAGAGGGGCCGGGAAGGAGTGATGGCCACACGGCTGCACCACACACACAACCCTTCACCTCCTCCCCATTGTCACCCCGACCTGGCCCACCCCACCCTACCCCTGCTGACTGCTTCCATCCACACCCCGTAATGTGATTTAAACAGCCATGAAGCAACTAACTGCCCCCCCCCCCCCGCCCCCTCCTTGAGTAGGCATTGTTTTGTTTTTTACGTGCACACCATAATTAACATCGTCGTTACTTTAAAGTCGACACACAAGGGAGTTAATTAGCGCTCGAAATACGTAACACAAGTACAACAACGAAGACCTGAGTCGCCTACGGTAACTCTCACCTGGCATGCGTGTAAATACATGGTATATAAATTCCACCAGAGGTACATCCTCGAATTAAAAGAAAGAAAGAAAAAAGTATAGTGTTATTATTTTCAGCACACTTTGTTAGAGGTTTTTGTTTGTTTAAGAGAGAACTCGAACTCGAAAACTTTATTTTCCAAGGATTGTAGTTTGGGTTCATTTAGACGTGTCTAACAATTAGTCCTTGCTAAACTACCGAATAAGTGAAAAATTAAAAAACAATTATATAAAAACTAAAACTAAAAATGTTTTACAAACTCGATTAATATTTATACAGGATAAACAATATATAAACAAATAAAATATAATACTACCACTATTAATAGTAATAAACATACAGGAACAGCAAATTCATTGAAAATACTTTGAAATGACAATGAATAAATATGTATACAAGGCAAAAATGGTGTTGACATATCTCGCAATTATTTGTAAATCATGAAAACATAACATGGCTCAGTGGTGGGGGGGGGGGGGGGGGGGAGAGAAAGAAAAAAAGCAAAAAAAAAAAAGCATGTAGATCAGATCATAAATCACAGTAGGCAATGCTGCATTCACTCACACACAGATACTCACACACACACAGAGCGCGGTAGCAACAGTAAATCACTTTTCAGTGATGTGATAAACGATGATACCGGCATCTGTATAGCAAGCACTGGTCTACAGAGTAAAATGAGGGGGACTGGGGTGGGGGTGAGGGGGGGTCGTAAGCTGTCTTATACGGCCACAGAGAGAGAGAGAGAGAGAGAGAGAGAGAGAGAGAGAGAGAGAGAGAGAGAGAGAGAGAGAGAGAGAGAGAGAGAGAGAGAAGCACTTTTAAAAATACCAGTAAAATTCTTCATTCTCGCTAATTTAATCTTACTCTGACACATTAAACATGACGTGTGTGTGTGTGTGTGTGTGTGTGTGTGTGTGTGTGTGTGTGTGTGTGTGTGTGTGTGTGTGTGTGTGTGTGTGCGTGCGTGTGACATCAAACTTGGTAACATGTGTAAAAGTGCTGAAAGCAGACATTCATTTTGTTGATGTGAATTTGATACAACCCGTTCAGACTACTGTCAGAGGGAGGAGAGTGGGAGGGATGGCAGGAGGAAGGGGGGGGGGGGGGGGGGGAGGGAGTCCATAGAGTTAAACACCCCCATCAAATGGACATCCCAGTCACGGGGATAAGCATCAGGCTGATTACAAGGATCAGGAATGCGGAAGCGAGGAGAGGAGGAGGAAGGAGGGGTGTGTGGGGTCCACAGAGCCTAACTCCCCTCCAGATGGACATCCCGGTCACGGGTGGATGCCCCAGATCTTGGGGATAAGCATCAGGCCGATTAGAAGGACTGGTGGGGCCAGAGACTGCGGCCGTTGGTCAGCCCCGAGCTGAAAGGGCCGGACCTCCAGGCAGGCTGTTTGTGCAACAAATGCTGCCCACCAAAACAGCACTGCGGGGGCCAGGGCTTGCCCCGCACCCTGATAACAACCTGACGTGCCAGCGCTCGTCGGGCCCAAGACACTGAGGTGGGACCTGGGAGCAGTGGGAGGGAAGACAGGGGGAGGGTGTGTGTGTGTGTGTGTGTGTGTGTGTGTGTGTGTGTGTGTGTGTGTGTGTGTGTGTGAGTGTAGTGTGTGTGTTTGCTTGTGTGGGTGTGTGTGTGTGTGTGTGTGTGTGTGTGTGTGTGTGTGTGTGTGTGTGTGTGTGTGTGTGTGTGCTTGGTGGTGTTGTGTGTGTGTGTGTGTGTGTGGTGTGTGTGTGTGTGTGTGTGTTTTGGTGTGTGTGTGTGGTGTGTGTGTGTGTGTGTTGTGTGTGTGTGTGTGTGTAGCTGGTGTGTGTGTGTGTGTGTTGTGTGTGTGTGTGTGTGTGTGTGTGTGTGTGGTGTGTGTGTGTGTGTGCACGCGCGCGCTCGCGTGTGTAAAGAGGATAATTACACGGTGAAGTACAGGAAGTAAAGCTCCTGCACAAATGCCTGAAGCTCGCCCAGGTTATTCCTCCTTAACTCCAAGAAAGAAAGGTGGTGGTGGGTGGGTCTGGGGGGAGGGGAGGGGGAGGGAGGGAGGGACCTGACTCACCAGACCAAAGAATAATTCAGGAGTTTTACAAGACCTGGACATCAGATTCCGAAATATCATTTGCATGGAAATTCTCCACACACACACGAAAAAAAGTTACCCCAAATCTGCCCTAGAAATACTGAAATATTTTGATTTTCTAGGGCAGATTTACCTCTGGTGGAGTTTATGTACCTTGTATTTAGTCGCATGCCTAAATTGTTGTGTTTGCGTGAAGTCTTTCGAGCGCTAATTAACTCTCTTGTTTGTTGATTCACGTACTTTGTAGGTCCCACACATCCCGCCATTCCTCAACTGACCAAATTTGGTCCACCTACACATACGAGACGGTCTTGATCTTCACAAAATTCATTGGCAGGACCCAGTTTGCCAACAGGACTGTAGGGTGAGCACACACAAACACGCACAGCGAGAGAGAGAGAGAGAGAGAGAGAGAGAGAGAGAGAGAGAGAGAGAGAGAGAGAGAGAGAGAGAGAGAGAGAGAGAGAGATTACTGTTTGGCAGGAGAAGACAAAAGAGAATATTTAAATCTCTCAAATGTCTGTGCAGACTGTGCTGTCTTCCAGGTTTTTCAGCCTATGCTTGTCCATGGCGGGGGGGGGGGGGGGGGGGGGGGGATGTCCATTTTTGTTGATGGCTATCTTAGCGGTGTCAACAGCACAGCAGTAGGTATCCCTTCTCGCACAATGATCTACAACGCTTCTTGTCACGAAGCCATCAGATCCTTTTGGCCATACTGAGCATTTGTTTTTCAGTTGTACAAGGCAGCTGCCAGACAGAGTAACAGCTGGGATTAACCCACTTGGCTGCTCAGGTGTTTCGGTCTGCAAACACGTTGAACGCTTTGTTCGTTGTGCTGTTTGCAGTGGTGTCGCAGTAGGCGTGACTAAGTAGGTCAGTGGCATCATGGCCCACAAGCCCCACTGCCTTCTGCAGTTTTTATGCAAACGCTCTGCTTCAGTGCACAACAATCTGTGCATTCAGACACACACTGCCGAAAATACTGGAGTCACCTTGTGTGCCATACCTTCCTAAATGGGACACGAGGAGGGTAAACAATTTGATACGGGGGTACAACAGGTAGTGAAGGCAACCCGGGCTGCCCTCAAGTAGCCTGAACTGCTGCCGTTTCAGTTAGAACCGCACCGAATCCGATCTACTTATCTTTCAGCTGGTAATAAAGTTGTTGTTGTTTTTCTCTCTCACTCTTTTCATTGTTTGTTACACTGCTATTCCTGCCACTCCTCAACAGATGGAATTCCATCTGGATGGAAAAATCTGTTGCTTGCGTGTCGTCTGTTCGCTGCTTGAAAAAGTGGTTCACCTTGAAAATTCGCAGATGTTTTGCACTTTGAGATTAAATTAAATAAGTACTCTTTAGAACATGCTGTGTGTTCTGATCTAGAAACACCTGACATATGCCAATGGAACTCTACCAGACATGAGACAAGTTCGCTTCTTTTAGCTCAAGACAGCAACCGTCTGAGATCTGAGATAATACTGTGACGATGCTGGTAACACACGGACACCCCTCTTTGATATAAGACCTACCCTAAAACCCAACAAGAAAGGCACGAAAGGGGGGGCGCACCAAATCACTGGTCAGGGGAATAATCTACACTGAAATAACGAAGCAGGTATCACATTCCCAACCAACAATTTTGACATAAATTCACATATCTGTTACCCAAAAATTACCCTAGAAAGTCCTCAAATAATGTACAGTTCTCTTTGTTACAGAATGACACCTGCCACTCCTCAGCTGAAGGACTTCCATCTAGACAGAAAAATCTGTCATCTGATTCCGTCTAGATGGAAAAATCTGTTGTCTGATGAAGGCAAATGCTCCACAAAACATGGTATTACAAGGTGGGTGGTCTCTGACCCAGGGCGGTCTTTGCATCAGCAATTCCAACATCTCTCATTGACATAACCCTGTGATATTAATTGTTTTACTTCCACATTTATGATGTTTTTGTGACCCCACTGTGACCTCCAGCATACTGATTACAAACTGTATTTCAATGTCTGTAGCGAATGTCTTCACACCTTCTGTTATTAGGCAAGTATTGGACACCATGCATGGTTAGTATAGTTGAGTTTAAAAAAAAGAGGACAGTTTAAAGTCTACAACACTCATCACCATGCCCTACAGTTGTTAATCCTACACGCGGACAGTGAACCTGCTAGGGCGGACCTTGACCTTCATTATTCAGGCCAACAGGTGCCAGGAACGGGGTGGGGGGGGGGGGAAGCATTGTACAAGTTTTCGCCTCATGAAAACCCCCTGTGCTGATACATGCCTATGATGCCATTAAGTTTGCACTAGTCTGTTATATTAGTAATAGCACATCCACACACCTAAATTGGTTGCAACTGTCAGTGTGCTAAGATTGCCTTCATTATGCAGGCCAAAACCAAACCGAGTTTGGTTGCAAAACTGTCAGTTTTTGCCCTTGCATAAGATATCCCTATGGTATGCCAAAACACACCTAATGATAGGCCCCCTTAGTGTTTCATAAAGACTGTTTATTTGGGAAAAGCCCTCCACACACCTAGTTTAGGGTTTCAACTGTCAGTATGCTATAATGATATGCTACAGTATGCATCCACACACCTAGTTTGGTTGCAACTGTCAGTGTGCTATAATGATATGCTATGGTATGCATCCACACACCTAGTTTGGGTTGCAACTGTCAGTGTGCTTTTTAATGACATGCTATGGTATGCATCCACACACCTAGTTTAGGGTTTCAACTGTCAGTGTGCTATAATGACATGCTATGGTATGCATCCACACACCTAGTTTAGTTGCAACTGTCAGTATGCTATAATGATATGCTATGGTATGCATCCACACACCTAGTTTGCTTGCAACTGTCAGTGTGCTATAATGACATGCTATGGTATGCATCCACACACCTAGTCTGGTTGCAACTGTCAGTGTGCTATAATGATATGCTATGGTATGCATCCACACATCTAGTCTGGTTGCAACTGTCAGTATGCTATAATGATATGCTATGGTATGCATCCACACACCTAGTTTGGTTGCAAAGACATTATCAGTGGTGCAGAAAACCTAGGACTGACAAACAGTCAATGATGTTTTGAACCATCACTGCAACAATGACCGTAGGTAAAGACAGAAGCAATACAATCTTTTCATAAGACACTCTGGCTTGTTGAAATATGTTGCTGGACTGGAAGTCTGGTCAAGAGAGACACCAAAGTTGAAATATGCTGTTGGAATGAAAGTCTGGTCAACAGAGACACCAAAGTTGAAATATGTTGTTGGACTGAAAGTTTGGTCAAGAGAGACACCAAAGTTGAAATATGCTGTTGGAATGAAAGTGTCTGGTCAAGAGAGACACCAAAGTTGAAATATGTTGTTGGACTGAAAGTTTGGTCAAGAGAGACATCAGAGTTCAAATATGCTGTTGGAATGAAAGTGTCTGGTCAAGAGAGACACCAAAGTTGAAATATGTTATTAGATTGAAAGTCTGACACCAAAGTTGAAATATGTTGTTGGACTGGAAGTCTGGTCAACAGACACCAAAGTTGAAATATGTTGTTGGACTGGAAGTCTGGTCAAGAGAGACACCAAAGTTGAAATATGTTGTTGGACTGGAAGTCTGGTCAACAGACACCAAAGTTGAAATATGTTGTTGGACTGGAAGTCTGGTCAAGAGAGACACCAAAGTTGAAATATGTTGTTGGACTGGAAGTCTGGTCAAGAGAGACACCAAAGTTGAAATATGTTGTTGGAATGAAAGTCTGGTCAAGAGGAGACACCAAAGTTGAAATATGTTGTTGGAATGAAAGAGTCTGGTCAAGAGAGACACCAAAGTTGAAATATGCTGTTGGAATGAGTCTGGTCAAAAGAGACACCAAAGTTGAAATATGTTGTTGGACTGAAAGTTTGGTCAAGAGAGACACCAAAGTTGAAATATGCTGTTGGAATGAAAGTGTCTGGTCTGGTCAAGAGAGACACCAAAGTTGAAATATGTTATTAGATTGAAAGTCTGAAGAGAGACACCAAAGCTGAAATATGCTGTTGGAATGAAAGTCTGGCCAAGAGCGACACCTATTTTAGATACACCTTGACAAAGTTTGACGTCAGTGCCACTGAAGCTCATTTTGGAAGGGAAGCGATCCTTGGTTTGCACTTTCCTTGGAGATATAAAAATAATTTCCGTATTTGGCCTTCATTTAACTGTGGCTTATTGTCTGTCATCCAGTCCTTCAAATCTGGGCCCACAGACAGATGGACACAGTGATTCCAGTAGACACCTTGATTCTGTTACGGAGGCTATAATTAGAAGTAGTGACAATGACTTTTTAATTTCTTCACCATTTGGAATGAGACTATTATACAGTGAAGAATGCAGCAATGGTCTGGAAATGGAATGATGCCCATCTCCCACACAATGAAAGAACCAAGCAAAAAACAAACAAAAAGATCCTACATGCCCACTTGTTTATTAATGAGTTACTTTTTATCATCCGAGTTAAAAGAAAAAGAAAAAAAGCAGAAATCAGTCATCTCACATTCAAAGCAATAAAACATTACTGATTCATCTTTGGACTCTCTGACACAACACTAAAGATCTTAAATAGGTCAAGGTTATTAAAATGAGCATGAACAGGCAGAATTCCGCTGCAGTTATCATTGAGCAAAGTCTGAGAGATAGCATTTAATCAGTTGGAATGAACAGCAATGTCTGAACACAGATTACATTCATACAATTTTTCAAAGAGTTTCATAAAACAAGGAATCCATCACATTGAAAAGTTTTTTCAAGTCCGGAAATGCATCAATTGTTTTGCTTGAATGTAAGCCATATTTACAAAACAACACTTTGTATGTGAGTCTGTCAATGTGTCCAATGATAACACAAAACTAAATATGAAAAGTGAAAAAAGAATCCTGGAAAAATACACCATTTGTACTTTTTCTGCTTCAGTGTGACCTTGAAAAGGTCAAGGGCATCCAAAATTAGTATGAATGAATAAAGCTCAGTCAAAGTTACCATCATTCAAGTTTGAAAGACCTGTCAATTTACAATTACGATCATGAAAATTCTTCAATGCTCAAGTTTGTGAAACAGATGGTCAGACACTGATCATTACACAGACTTAAAATTAATCATGCAAGTCACAAAGAAAGAAAGGGAGAAGAAAAAAAAGATGGAAAAAAAAAATCATGAAAAGCCCATCAAAATGACACTTGGGTGTTAGGAAAAGAGGTTTAGTGACCAATGGCCAGCCATATTATGACAAATTCCACCGTGCATGTGTGTACCACTACAATTCTAGGTGTCACAATCTGGGATCATTTCATGCCCACAAGTTTTTCTCACCTCTTCTGCGTCTGCACCCTATAAACATTCAACCAAAATCACTTAGCACCGGCTCTGTATGTAAACCTACAGTCAACCAAAATCACTTAGCACTGGCTCTATATGTAAACCCACAAACAGTCAACCAACATCACTCAGCACCGGCTCTGTAAATACAACCTACAAACAGTTAATCAACATCACTTGGCGCTAGCTTTGTATGTATTACAACCTACAAACATTCAAACATCACAGGCCTTGTATGTATTACAACCTACACATTCAACTAACCTCAGTAAACTCTGGCAAACACTTTTTTTTGTTAGTTTTGTATGTATTACAAAAGCCATCTGACATAGGGGGAAAAAAGAAGTTTTTATAACTTGTAAGTACATGTACTAGACCCTACAACATTCCACCAGCATCACCTAGGCCATGGGGACACTTTGCCTTTTGTTCTGTAATGACTACATCCAACCAAATGTCAAATAACAACAGAAAAAAAAGAATGTTTTACATGTGTTTTTTAGACTGGACTGTACAAGTATCTCAAAACTGTTTGCTGTTACAGCAAAGTGGTGAGCAGGGGAGGTAACTCCAATTCTGGACACGATCTGGACCTGTTGAAGTGTCTACCCCAAGGAACCCTGCAATCTCATTGTGTTGAACTCACAGCATGTGGCATGCTGGTGGGTTTTGTCAAGCAAGCCAAAAGCTTCCCGCAGATACCAGTTTCCGCCACAGATGACCGGCACGCTTGACCAATCAGAGCAGGGGTGAAAATGCCGAGTAAAAGGTCAGAGATGGTGGACTTGTTGATTTGGCTATCTTCTAATCCCAAATTCCTAGCTCAAATGATTTGGCTATCTTCTGATCCAAATTTCCTAGCTCAAAGCATTACAACACCACTGACGACCATTCAAACACAGCACCATTCCAGCTCTGAACTTGAGCTGAACAGAAAGCTCAACTCACCGATGTGTCGATATCCTCAATCTTCACGTTCTCCAGATCTAGCTCGAGCTCTTTCTCAATGTCATCCATGACAGACTGCATCTCTGATGCTGCAGCGGCGGTAGTGGGTGGTTTTGCTGCTGGCGTTGAGGCAGGTGGTTTTGCTTCTGCTGCTGGTGTAGCTGCTGCACTGGGTGTGGCTGGCTTCTCTGGAGACTGCAGCGTCAACACAAAGACAAAAGAGCCAGTCACAAAACCAGTCTGAAATCTGCCTACAACCTGACAGTCTTCTAGGGCTGTCGTCGTTGTACCTTTAAACATTTGTCTTTTTTTACTGTCTGCAAATAGGTTTCCTATTACATGTGGCCACCATTCCAAAAAAATTTTAAATCTAAAGTTCAGGGACTTTTTACTCTTGTTTTTCAAAACAAAAATCACAAACCAGAAGTGCACATGCACGCACACACAATGCATGCATGCATGCACACACATAACAACGGTGCATGTGTGGTGCTGAACTTAGGCATGGAGATTCTCTACAAAAAGTGACACTATCCTACCTTTCAAGCTACAGCAAAGTTAACACAACACGTTAGAAGCGCAGGACTCTGTTCCTTCAGATTTTGCAGCATGGAAGGAGATCCATTTTTGGGGAAACCCAGATTTTGCCCCTCCAAATGTCCCCCTGGCACATGGAAGAACAAATATGTCCCAACACGGGCAGCCAGTCCCCCCCCACCACCCGCCCCAACCATCCCCTCCACCGACCTGCGCAGCGTCTGTGAACTCCTCCTCCTCCTTGTCCTCTGTGGGTGGCACGTAGATGAAGTCGCCCAGCTCCTCCGCCTGCTGCATCTCCTCCACCAGGTTACGCTCCCACGTGGGCTGGCAGGGCAAATGTACACATCAATCTTATGCCATGCTTCAGTGCCTTAGGTATGTACAAATCAATCTCATGTCACGCTTCAGTGCCTTAGGTTTGTTATTCCCAGGTGGGCTGGCAGAGCAAATGTACAATTCAACCTTTTATCGCACTCCAGTGCCTTAGGTTTATCATTGCCAGGTGGGCTGGCAGAGCAAATGTACAATTCAACCTTATATCACGCTCTAGTGCCTTAGGTTTATCATTCCCATGTGGGCTGGCAGAGCAAATGTACAATTCAACCTTATATCACGCTCCAGTGCCTTAGGTTTATCATTCCCATGTGGGTTGGCAGAGCAAATTACAAATCAACCTTTTATCACAATTCAGTGCCTTCGGTTTATCATTCCCAGGTGGGTTGGAAAGGGCAAATATACCAAGCAACCTTATATCATGCTTCATTGCCTCTGGTTTATCATTCAGAGGAAGGCTGGCAGGGCAAACGTACAAATCAATGTCATGCTTCAGTGCCTTAGGTTTAGGAGTATGCACTTAGGTTTAGGAGTATGCACTGTGTTTAAATGCAAGGAAGCGAGGACAATTCTGCTACAGGCACTGAGTGGACAGTGGAGGCAGGAAGATGTCCCGAGTTTAAATGCAAAGAAGTTAGAACAATTCCATTTATAGACACTGAGGGGAAAGTGGAGGTTGGGAGATGTCCAATGTTTAAATGCAAAACAGGCCAGGACAATTCCACTTACAGGCACTGAGGGGAAAGTAGAGACAGGAAGGGGAAGTGTCCCATGTTTAAATGCAAAACAGGCCAGGACAATTCCACTTACAGGCACTGAGGGGAAAGTGTCGACATGGAAGGGAAGTGTCTCATGTTTAAACAAGCACTCAGGGGAAAATGGAGTCAGGAAGGGGAAGCGTCCCATGTTTAAGTGCAAGAAGGGTCAGGACAATTCCACTTACAGGCACTGAAGGGAAGGCAGAGGCAGGAAGGAGGCCGGTGTTTTTGGTGGCAGCAAACTGCTCTGCTTTGAAGGTGTCCCGAAGACCGGGGAACAGGTTCTCATACTCCGTGGGGTCAGCTAGAGAGTCTGCAGACTTCTTGTTCACCGAGGACAGGCTCTTTTTCCATAGCGACACCACTCTGTGGCAGCAAAATGGAACAGCTGAGGTCACAGGTCAAAGGATGGTGTGGGTTGTTCTTTTCCACGTCCCACATGCAGACATGTGTGAGTATAATTTTTTAATTTTTTTAAATGAAGCGTGAGCTGACAACAGAACAAACAAATCTCAGCCAGTTCCCTTAGGAAAAAGAATTCCAGTAAATCTGGATGTGATGATCAGCTGAACTTGAGAAAGCAACCAAACTAAACTGACCCCTCCCCCCCTCCAAAAGAACACACACACAAGAACAAAACAAACTAACAAGCCACCCCCCCCCCAAAAAAAAAAAAAAAAAAAAAACTGACCCCCCCCCCCCACCAAAGACCCAACCAGAATGTCTGCAATGTCCACGCTTCATGTGACCAACACTGTGACACAGGTGTGGATAGCACGAACAACCATCAGGATGGCAGGCAACTGACCTGGACACCTGGCTGGGCAGGTAGGTGCGGGCGAAAAAGGCTGCCTCTGGCAGACGGTTGGTGCTGATCAGAATCTCCAGACACTCGTCACATCTGCACATTAAAAACAACAACATAATTCTGTGAAACAACAAGGAAATGCATACCTGAACCAAAAAAACCTTACTAAGTCTGATGGTGTGGAAAAAGACCAGGTTATGAATGACGTTAGTAAGGAAACGTGCAAAATGCACACATCTATGTTTTTCCATATGCATCCTTTTGATAGTTCATATTAACTGCACATGTAAACTGCGCTCATAGCCATGGCAGTTCTGTCCCCTGCTGGTCCGTTTGTTTGAAATTTTATTTAAGAATTATTTGCCAAGCTAGTATTGCGAGTGTGAATGAGGGTGTGAGTTATCTTCAAGAGAAAAAAAAAAAAAAAAAAAAATCCAACAACCCCATGAAGGAGACAAAACAGCCCTCCTTCCAGAGTGGAACCTGCAGGCGGTAAACAGCAGGCACCCTACAGCGTGATGAAAACCAGCGTGAGGCGCCCAGCTGTGCAACGAAAGCAAAGGCTCTCCTCAAAGAACACGCAAGCAACACTCACTTTCCCAGGATGAAGTTGGAGAGGAAAGCCACGTTGTTCTGCCCCGCGGCCTGCGCTGTGCTGCCGAGACGACCCACCATGTCGGCGTTGCCGGCGGAACTGGCCAGCAGCAGGAGGCCGCCAAAGTCCTGGGCCTGGTGCAGACACTCCTGAGCCAGGCCAAACTCGCACTTCTTGATGGCCAGCTCCGCCAGCTGCTTCCACTTCTGCTCCGACTGAAATACAAACCACACCACTTATTCACATACCCCTGCTGTGCCTGAAACACAAACCACATCACTTATTCACAATACCCTCTGCTTCCTCTTCTGCTTTGACTGAAACACAAACCACACCATTTATTTACAATACACCCTGCTTCCTCTTCTGCTTTTTCTGCAAGTCCTTGACAAAGATTCATCTCAGCTGTTACCTTCATTTAGGTGGAAGTGTAGAAAAAAGCAAGTACCTGCGTGTCCTTACAAAGATTCATCACAGCTGTTATTTTCATTTAGGTAGAAGTGTAGAAAAGAACAAGCAAGTACCTGCATGTGCTTGACAAAGGTTCATCACAGCTGTTACTTCACTGAGGTGGAAGTGTAGAAAATAAAAAGCAAGAACCTGCATGTGCCTGACAAAGATTCATCACAGCTGTTACCTTTGTTTAGGTGGAAGTGCAGAAAACAACAAGCAAGTACCTGCATGTCCTTGGCAAAGGTTCATCACAGCTGTTACCTTCATTTAGGTGGAGTGTAGAAAAGAACAAGCCAGTACCAGCATGTCCTTGGCAAAGGTTCATTACAGCTGTTACCTTCATTTAGGTGGAGTGTAGAAATGAACAAGCCAGTACCTGCATGTCCTTAGCAAGGTTGTAGGCTGTGCGGTAGTCACCCAGCTGTACACAGAGCTCAAATTTGTGTTCCGCATCACAGGTGACCGCCATGGCTTGGGATTTGAACCCCTGAAACACAAAGGTAAGACTGTTAACGTGAACACACAGGGCGCAAGATAGCCTCCAGACACATTTTTATGAGTCAACTTCCTCCAATGTTCCAAACAGAATGCTGTCCGAGGGTGACACTCATAAAAAGATAAAGCTTTAACTCTTTCACAGAACTTAATGCTTGGGTGACTCCACAACACCACAAACTGACGCTGATGAAGACCGTCAGTTTGTAGAATGCTCAGTACCCATACTCAGTCATGCTCATGGTGCAGTAGTTATCCAAGAGACACAGCAAAAAGAAAACAGCCCTAGGGAGACGCAAACAATTACAACTTGGGGAAGAAGGGGGTGTCAGTCAATGCAGCAGTTCAGTACTTGGCTGAGAACAGATTAGTTTCCAGGTGTCTGAGACACCAAAGAACCAAGCAACAACAATAAAAACCATGCCCACCTGTTTTTCCAGGAAGTGAGCGACTCTGGTGCGCTGTTCCTTGGGAACTGTGGGAAGAACCTTGTCGGCGGTCTCAAAGTCTCGCCTCATGACAGCCGTCTGGTACTCCAGGACGGAGACCAGCAGAGAGAAACTGACGATGTTGAGCTCCTTGTCGCCCAGGTAGAGGCGGTTGTCCTTGGGGATGTAGCCCAGAAGATACATCACTCTGTTCAACGACAGTTACCAACTGATTGATTCTCTGTATTTCATTCATTTTTGATGTGTAAAGGGATATCCTTTTTAGGGAGAGCTCTTGCCTTGAAATTATTAATGAGATATCCCCTGTGATACTCTCGTAAATCCAGAAAATAAAATTAAACCCAATTCCAAATCCAACATTTTTATACACATGGCAATGGAAGGCACTCGCCATACTCTCACTACCTGTCTTGTTTTAGATGAGTTCACAAATGTATTTGTTTTAGAAGTGTTCACAAGTGTACCCACTGAGTTTGTGTAACGGTAAGGACAGGAGACAGGTGCATACACAACGTTTCACCCAACAATGGGCAAACCTCAGGGTTTTCACTGAGGAACGCTAACAAACAAGTCAGATGATGAGAAGAAACGCTGTTTACTCACCTGTCCAGGTGGGCGATGGTGACGATCTCTCCTCCCACGTAGTAGTTGAGTCGGTTGACGCTGTTGGTGTAGATGAAACAGTCCCCTACCCACAATCCTGTGCGCACACTTTCCTCAACCTCCGTCAGGACCTGCGATGTGCAAACAAACAAGGTTGCTCTACAGGGTCAGCTCCGCCCCCAACCAAGCATCACCACCACCGACATCCTATTTTTGTTCATTGTGGGTATACTCTATAATTTACTCTTCTTTTGTGTTTCTCTTTTCATGCCGGTAGTCCATCTTTTTCAGGAGACAAACTTCACGTGTGACTGTTTTCAGCTGCACTGCCAGGTGGGCAGCCACAGTCCATCTCTGTGGGTGGACCTAGTGTGTGCTGTATTTCTGTGTGTCCCGACACTGGCAGTGGCAAGCCTATCAAAGCTTGGGATTTTCGGTGTGGGCACAGATATGAACGCAAGGGCACCGTCGACACCAAAGCGTCTGCACTGAAAGTTGACTGTGGGATTTTTTTCCCCCTGGCTGCATGGCTGCGTGCGTGCGTACGGGCATGCGGGTGTGTGTGCGCGCGCATGTGTGTGTGTGTGTGTGCGGCGTGCATGCATGTGTGTATATGTGTGTGTGAGTGTGTGTGCACGGGCGGCCTGCGTGTGTGTACGTATGTGCGTGTGTGTGTGCACAATGTGTGTGTGTGTGTGTGAGTGCCTGTGTATGTGTGTGGTGTGTGTGTGTGTGTGTGTGTGTGTGTGTATGTATGTATGTGTGTGTGTGTACGTGCCCTCACGCGGGTTTGGGACTAGCTTTTGTGTCTTACGTTTCCCGTCAACATTCCTGATTAAATGTATTAGCCTATCAATAGTCTAAAAGGCTGGCAGCTCACCAAACGTAGGCATTCACAATCACCATCCTCTGCAGCAATTCTGATTAACCACATGATGAAACAAACAGTAACCATGTGACAAAACAAACAGTAACCACATGACGAAACAAACAGTAACCACATGACGAAACAAACAGTAACCATGCGACAAAACAAACAGCGTACATTTGTCTACTGCAAAGGCACCCTCGACGCATCTTCAGCAACACTTCTCACAAATCTCACAACAAAAGTGAAACCAAATATGCCCACCTGAAGGCCATCCTCTGCAACAATTCTGATTAACCACACAACAAAATAAACAGTGTATTAAATACATGCAACAGATGCACTTACCTCAAAGGCGTCCTCAATGCCGTCCTCGGTGACCTTCTCCTTGTCGTCCTTGGCCTGCTCCACGGCCTCAGCGCTGTACTTCAGGATGAACAAGGACTCTTCTGTGGCAATGCACACCAGCTCTCCGTTCTCACTCCAGAAAATCTGGTCCAAAGGCAAGCAAGGCTCTGAATGAAAATCTGATCTGACCGCACATTTTCACGGCCAAGGTAGACACAAGACCAAGTCATGCGAGTCCTTCTGCCTGGGGTCGCACCAACTCATGGCAGTTTTGCTCACATCAACAAGGAAAGACTGGATGTTGAGTCCACCTGTCAACTGCTTGAAGCAAAGATTTGAACCTGCAACTTGGCCAGGTCACTGTGGCCAGGTCACCACCTTGGGAGTGGTGTCAGCCTTATCAGTAATCTGCCAACCAGAGGCTCTCATCGCCAACACAGTTCATGAAATAAAAGCAGCCCTTGCCAATGTACTTGATGCTTAACGAACGGTCTAGCATCCTTCACAGCAAGATGCTGCATTATTGCCAGTCCATGATTAAACATATCAGACAAATATGAAGCTGTCTAGCGAGTAATTCTCAAAGTGAGAGCATACTGGCTCTTCGTGCTTGACTGGTGAAGCCAAAATTCACAAACTTTCAAAGAGCCCAATATTAACTGACTGGAGGCTTTACTGCTTGTGCAGCCTCTGCTGCCAGGGCATTTTTAGCCTTGTTGCTCAAAAACCACAGCCGCTGTGTCTAGAGCTCTTTATCTCCATTTCTGCATAAGGTGGTGCCACCAAATTTTGCACACATTAAAGATGAGCAGGCAACATTGTGCCCGATTTTCAATAAATATCATTCATTCGCTATTTTTCAGCAGTTGGCGAAAGATGAAGAAAGGAATATTTGAGGTGTCACTGCTGTATTTTCAGCATCAAAGAGTCTGAAAATTCATTTCCATACTATCCTGCTGTCCGGTTTTGCACACTTGCTCTCTTGAATTTGATAAAGGAACAGCAACACCTGGATCAAAATCACTCTCCTCATCAACAAACACGTCAGCTAAAACCTTTCTGAGTGTGTAGCATCGGCGTTCGCTCATATGTTGGAGAAATTTGTAAAATATGAAGATCAGTGAAATTTGCTCTGATTGTAGAAAGTGGGAACAACTGAAGGAAGTGGGTTGTAGTTACCTCCCTTCTTTCATTAGTATGCATAGTTTTACGACTTCTAAAACCAGTTTGATGAAGCGAGTTTCTGTGCCTGAGTCGGGTGCAGGCGGACAAAACTGTTCAGTGGTGTCCGACTCTGAGTCAGCCGCAGGGCTGAAACGGTTAAAGGCCTTGAAAATAGGCAGTCATTTTCCCCAACTTTTAAAGACCTCCAAAGACACCAGGCACCTGACACTCACGTTTTTGGGGGTGATCTCGATGCGGCGGATCAGCTCTGTGGTTTCCCAGTCGTAGAAGGCCAGGCCACTGACGGAGCGAACACCAAGCATGTGGCCCCCATGGATGCCTGCAAAATCAGTCAAATCACTGATACGTCAACCACTTCATTATGATGGAAAGAGAGACGGAACACGATTGTCAATTTATCTACGCTGACGACAGGTGTCAGTTTTCATGCTGCACCATGCAGCCCACAGCTGATGCTGCAAGCATACAACGGTTGAACCAGAGAGAGAGAGAGAGAGAGAGAGAGAGAGAGAGAGAGAGAGAGAGAGAGAGAGAGAGACATACACACAGACTGAAACTGACAGACACACACAAAGACGGAGGCAACTACACATTCAAAACAGCAAACTGTCCAAAACTCATGTTGTACAGCTTTCCAAGTGTGAGCTGAAACGTGCTTCTGCCGCTAGCACAGACTGTTTACTATTCAGCCACTCCACCACAATCCAAACATCTAGCCACCACCTCCACCAGTACCTGCATAGCCCCTTACCTTCAGCACCAAAGTCAGGCTTGAAGGACTTCTGTTCCTTGAAGTTCTTGAAGATCTTGACAGTGCTGGAGCCCTCGCGGATGGCGTAGACGGAGGAGTCGTTGCTCCAGACAAACTCCTGGGCAGAGCCGAAGCTCTTGTTCCTCAGCGCCATGGCTGTGTAGATGATGTACTCCCCGTCTCCGCACACCACCACAAACCTGAAACAGTCACGCACTCATGTCCATTAGTGGGTGTTGTGCAGGCTTCCACAAACAATGAGAAACCTGCAACACATACATTCCTTTGTCAGTGCATCACTATGTAGATGATGTACTCCCCACAGCAACAGAGAACATGCGACACCCCCGCACATTCATGTTCCTCTGCGCCACAGGCAACGTACTCTCCCTCTCCACCACAAGACTGGGCGTAAAACACCAACTTACTTACTTACTTACTCCACCACAAACCTTCAAACGTACAGACCCTCACAGACACTCATGCTTTGCAGGGTCATCATTACACACATGAGGGCAACTCAATGCAGTTGATGGGACATTCAAATCCACCAGCTAACTCCATCTCCACCACAAACCTGCAACATACATGTTGCACAGTCCTTCTTCTTCCTCAGTGCCATCGCCTTCAACAAAACAGAAAAGTGGCCCGTCAGAGAGAGGTGCCCCTGTGATGCTGCCTAAAGACAACACAATGCTGGCTCCGGCCCTGGCCAGGTGGGACACCCCTAAGAGAGGTTATACGCTGACCTTGTGGGGCTGAAAAGGGCCGCGGCCTTCATGAAGGCCACTGGCTGAGTGGACATCTGAAGGATGCGGTGGATGATGAAGGAGAAGTATCACTGCTGTGATCATGATGACCTCCCCACCTCATATTTCACCTTGATAAACTTGGTTGGTTAACTGTCATGGCTGACTGGGTACTAAAAACCCAAATCCATTCCATCCTTTCCCATTTCAATACACCTCAGCAAAATGAGGACGCAAGAAACCTCCCCAAAAAGCCACATGTCATTATCACTACTCTTGGATGGTCTGGGGATAGACCTCACATGACGACAGAATCACAATGAAAAACACACACACAAAAAACATGTCCCTATCACTACCATCACTGAACCAGTTCTGACCTGCCACTGAGGTTGTGCTGGATGGTTTGGGGGTAGACCTCGCATGATGACAAAATGACAATGAAAAAACACACCCAAAAAACATGTCCCTATCACTACCGTCACTAAACCAGTTCTGACCTGCCATTGGGGTTGTGCTGGATGGTCTGGGGATAGACCTCGCAGCTGCCCATGTCCTTGACGGCCAGGGGCAGACGCTCCCCGTCCTTGACCTCCTGATCCCCCATGGCCTTGATGTTGGCCTGCTGGATCTCAGAGTGCTTGGCCCAGATGATCTTGCCGCTGGAGTCCATCGACATGGCTGGCTCCTCACGCCCCAGCTGTTGTGCCGGACAGAAAGTTGTGATCAATTTGGGAATTCAGTTCAAAGGAACAATGGAGATATGACAAAAAAGCAAAAACAAAAAAGCCTGACTTGATGGCATATCTTTGCAGGTGCATTAAATTTTTTGTTGTTGCACTCGGACTCCAAACAACCCCCCCCCCCCCCCCCCCCCCCCAGCTGTACAGTAAGACAGACTCCTGACATTGTGTATGTGTGTGTGTGAGTGTGTTGGGGGAGGGGAGAGTAGTGGGGCTGAGATGGGGGTCAGAGAAAATGAAACAAAAACCCCAAATATTCAAGGAAAGGAAAGAGACACATGAAAAAGAAGACAAAGAGAAGATGAAGAAAGAAGAGGTAAGGAAGACCTTTGAAAGACCGAGAAAAAATGAGGAAGAGATAAAGGAACAAGGAAGAAGAGGAGGGAAAAAGAAAAAAAATCAGAAAAAGAAGATGACAAAAGTGCACAAAGACTGAACATAAGCAACAAAAGTGATGCCCATGCACAAGAGAAGCGGAGATGTTGAAGGTCACCTTGATGATGATGCTACCCTCGTCGTAGCCCAGTGCCACGTTGTTGGAGCCTTTCTGGCAAGCGATGGTCCACACTCTCTCCAAGCCGTAGTTCAGCGTACTTTCCAGCCGGTAAGTGTTGGCATGCCAGATGCGAACCGTGCCTGAAACATGCAAACAACAACAACGAGCCTTAAGTTAGGGTGTTTTTTTAAGGAAATTGTCAAAGAAACAAAATAAACATAATGTATGTTAATTATGGAAATACAGATGGTTTGTGGTACACAAATGCCTTAACTGACTTGAGCCACAGCCTAGAACTGCACATTGCCATGTTGTCAGTCACAAAATCAGTTGAATCACATATTTTATTATGTGTAAGAAAAACTGCCACAAAAACAAGTCAGATCACCGCCCACAGACAAGACCTGCAAACAGCTGCAAATCCACAAAATGACACCCCCCCTCCCTCACACCTCCTTGCCCCCCATTACAATAGGTAAACACCCAAATAACACTTGTATGACTGGGCAGCACTGCTTGTGTCTGCTTTAGTTTGAAGCTACCCTGGTAGCAACCCAAATTCCCTGCAAAGGATGAATGACATGCCAACATGAATGAGATGCAGATGTTGCCCCTAATACCCAATTTATGGGTAGCCAATGCCCCCCCCCCCCCCCCCCCACTTACCATCTTCAGAACCTGTGAGAATGATGGGAAGTTCAGGGTGGAAGGCAACAGCTGCAATGTTCTGGGCGTGACCCTCAAGAGTTTGAACACAGGTCTTATTCTGTAGAGAGAACAGAGAGCCATGACAGCAATTCTATGGAATATACATTCACCATATCAAAGGCAGTTACATGGAATACACATTCAGCAGTAATACAGAATACATGTTCACCATACTGTCATTGCAAAAGCAGATGCAGTAGCAGCTATAAGTAGTCACGGCAACTGTGGCAATGGGAGAGCTTAACACCTTCAACTAGACTTTCCCAGTGCTGTACTGGGTACTGAGTGGTTCTGTGATCTGACTGCATGTTGCGGATATAAACTGCCTGCAAATACCTTTCAAGGAATCACTGTCATAGTTGGATGAGGTGGAATGAAAACATAGACTGAGTGTAGACGATACTGTGGCTTTTGACAGCATGCATCATTTCACAGCGCCTAATTCAGTTTACAACTGGATATGCAACTGGCAGGTTTTGAACATTATTATTACATTCCAGTATCCAAAACAACTGTACCAATGTTGATTATCATAAATATTCACACCGCTCTAGCTCTCTACAGATCAACCATACACAGTTACACATTTGAACTTGAACACACACACATACGAAACAAAACGGGCATTACAAACAATAAAACACAGTAACTGAGGAAAAGAAAACAGACTATTCATCACCACTAAGTGATGTTAAATTCACTTTACATTATTTGTAATCACTAAAGTGCTTCTCTCCTTCTGCATTATTAAAAGTGCAAGTAACACACCCACCTATGCATTCCCCTCCTCCAAATATTTGTCACACTGAGTCATTTATAATGATACTCAAACTCTTGCAATAAATTTAGGACGGGGGGGGGGGGGGGGGGGGGGGGGGCACTGCTCACCTGGTAGTCCCAGATCTTCACAAGCCTGTCATCTGCTCCGGAGATGAGGTAAGGCTTGTCTCCCCCTGCGTAGTAGTCCACGCAGTTAGCTCCTTTCTCGTGGCCATCCAGCGTGAAGTTAGGGTTGGACGACCCCAGCTGCCACACCTGAATAAAGAGAAACACAAGGAAATTATACAAATGTTGCAACTGTACCCCCCCCCCCCCCCCCCCCAAGCTTCTTATCTGTGAAATCAAAGAATAAATTTATTATTGACAATTCTCTGACTTTCTCTCCTTTTTGGGTCTTTTCTTTAATTCCAAGTCGACAATAACTGAGAAAGAACAAAACTAAACAAAGGAACAAAACCAGCCAGTACCCCACCCCCACTCCACCCCCTCCAGGAAATGGTATCATACAAGTATTTCATCTCAAACTAAGACATGGCTAGAAAAACAGGCATAGGAAGTTTCACGCATTTTTCTGAGGTCTTCAGATCATGACTTGTCACCACTCTTCGGAAACAACTCACCTTGATGCTTCTGTCCAGGGATGCAGAGGCAAACTGGTTGTTGTCCTTGGGGTTGATGACGATCTGCATGACGTAGTGTGAGTGTCCCTCAAACACCTGGGTGCACGCCCACTTCTTGTCCCAGTCCCACAGCTTGATCAGCATGTCGTCTGTACAGACACGCGGACACCCACCCACATTAGACACGCGGACACCCACCCACATGAGTACACAGAAGCGCTTACAACAGCCACATCTGTCGTTCATTTCAACCCCACAACTTGATCAGGAAGTTATGTGGACACTACAGAGGGTTACTGCACGGGTGGTAGTGGTAGTGGCACAACCTGCCTGTTTGCCCGCACATGTATGCACGCCTCAAGCTGAGTAACATAGCCGAAGTCATGCAGGTCTCACAGATTGCTACCTAAACACTGCCCCTTCACACAGAGGAGTACTTTGAGAAGGTTCATCCAGTGACAAACTTTACAAATTAGTCTTTTGCGACATACTGGTCAAGGAGTTGTTATGCTTGTAAAACTGACAACAAGCATGCACTCTTGCAGCTGGTTACTTCAGTTGCACTATGGTCCATCATTCTGATTTTAGATGAAACTGATAGGGTTGCATTGTAAAGCTAAATCAGCAATAAAATCAACAAAAGCAACCCAAATTAAAATCTCATACAAGCATATGACGCTAATCTCAAAGCAAAATAGAAGTTTAATGTTTACATAGCAAAACAGAGTGGAAACGGTCCCTACGAATCCACTGTGGTAAGAACGCAACAGTAGACAAAAACTCGAGTCATACGGTAAACAATCCTTGTAACCTCTGACCCGCACACAAATCGCTGACGTCACAAGAGAAAATAGTTCCCTAACCACTACCATTACCACCCATGTACTAACCCTATTTAATGTGGGTGGGAGGTGGGAGGTGAGGGGGTATTAGCAAGTTTCCTCTAAATTCTGTGTGCACACACGTGCATGTGTGAGTGTATAAACATGAGAGACTGAAATAAAAAAGGGAGACTGAGAGAAAGAAAGAGAGGAGCCAGTGATACATACCGCTACTGGTCAGAACATAAGGCTGGGTGGGATGCACGGCGATGGAGCGAAGGTAGTCGGAGTGAGCCTCAAACTGATGGACGCGCTCCAGAGTGTTGTAGTTAAACACTCGTACGTGCATGTCGTCCTGCACAACAAGGCACAAATCTCTGTAGCCTAATGCCCTCAAATGTACAGCTATTGCATCGCCCTGCACAAGGCACAAATCTCTGTAGCCTAATGCCCTCAAATGTACAGCTATTGCATCGCCCTGCACAAGGCACAAATCTCTGTAGCCTAATACCCTCAAATGTACAGCTATTGCATCGCCCTGCACAACAAGGCACAAATCTCTGTAGCCTAATGCCCTCAAATGTACAGCTATTGCATCGCCCCCACAAGGCACAAATCTCTGTAGCCTAATACCCTCAAATGTACAGCTATTGCATCGCCCTGCACAAGGCACAAATCTCTGTAGCCTAATACCCTCAAATGTACAGCTATTGCATCGCCCTGCACAAGGCACAAATCTCTGTAGCCTAATACCCTCAAATGTACAGCTATTGCATCGCCCTGCACAAGGCACAAATCTCTGTAGCCTAATACCCTCAAATGTACAGCTATTGCATCGCCCTGCACAACAAGGCACAAATCTCTGTAGCCTAATACCCTCAAATGTACAGCTATTGCATCGTCCTGCACAACAAGGCACAAATCTCTGTAGCCTAATACCCTCAAATGTACAGCTATTGCATCGCCCTGCACAAGGCACAAATCTCTGTAGCCTAATACCCTCAAATGTACAGCTATTGCATCGCCCTGCACAAGGCACAAATCTCTGTAGCCTAATACCCTCAAATGTACAGCTATTGCATCGCCCTGCACAAGGCACAAATCTCTGTAGCCTAATACCCTCAAATGTACAGCTATTGCATCGCCCTGCACAACAAGGCACAAATCTCTGTAGCCTAATACCCTCAAATGTACAGCTATTGCATCGTCCTGCACAACAAGGCACAAATCTCTGTAGCCTAATACCCTCAAATGTACAGCTATTGCATCGCCCTGCACAAGGCACAAATCTCTGTAGCCTAATACCCTCAAATGTACAGCTATTGCATCGCCCTGCACAAGGCACAAATCTCTGTAGCCTAATGCCCTCAAATGTACAGCTATTGCATCGCCCTGCACAAGGCACAAATCTCTGTAGCCTAATACCCTCAAATGTACAGCTATTGCATCGCCCTGCACAAGGCACAAATCTCTGTAGCCTAATGCCCTCAAATGTACAGCTATTGCATCGCCCTGCACAAGGCACAAATCTCTGTAGCCTAATACCCTCAAATGTACAGCTATTGCATCGCCCCCACAAGGCACAAATCAATGTAGCCTAATACCCTCAAATGTACAGCTATTGCATCGCCCTGCACAAGGCACAAATCTCTGTAGCCTAATACCCTCAAATGTACAGCTATTGCATCGCCCTGCACAAGGCACAAATCTCTGTAGCCTAATACCCTCAAATGTACAGCTATTGCATCGCCCTGCACAAGGCACAAATCTCTGTAGCCTAATACCCTCAAATGTACAGCTATTGCATCGCCCTGCACAAGGCACAAATCTCTGTAGCCTAATACCCTCAAATGTACAGCTATTGCATCGCCCTGCACAAGGCACAAATCTCTGTAGCCTAATGCCCTCAAATGTACAGCTATTGCATCGCCCTGCACAAGGCACAAATCAATGTAGCCTAATACCCTCAAATGTACAGCTATTGCATCGCCCTGCACAAGGCACAAATCAATGTAGCCTAATACCCTCAAATGTACAGCTATTGCATCGCCCTGCACAAGGCACAAATCAATGTAGCCTAATACCCTCAAATGTACAGCTATTGCATCGCCCTGCACAAGGCACAAATCAATGTAGCCTAATACCCTCAAATGTACAGCTATTGCATCGCCCTGCACAAGGCACAAATCAATGTAGCCTAATACCCTCAAATGTACAGCTATTGCATCGCCCTGCACAAGGCACAAATCAATGTAGCCTAATACCCTCAAATGTACAGCTATTGCATCGCCCTGCACAAGGCACAAATCAATGTAGCCTAATACCCTCAAATGTACAGCTATTGCATCGCCCTGCACAAGGCACAAATCAATGTAGCCTAATACCCTCAAATGTACAGCTATTGCATCGCCCTGCACAAGGCACAAATCAATGTAGCCTAATGCCGTAATGGCAGCAATGCCCTCAAATGTACAATTATTGCATATCCTGCGCAACAAGGCACAAATCTCTGGAGCCTAATGCCCTCAAATGTACAATTATTGCAGAAATAATAAATTACAAACAATAATGATCACTGGTTGAGTAACCTGATCGATCAAAGCAAAACAAAACCCATCAGAAAAAGAGAAGAAAAACAGCAACAACAAAAACCATTAACAAACAAGGGGAGAAAACTTACTGATCCTGTGATGACCCAGTTCTTCCTTGCCACAAAGCGGGCTGCTCGCACGGGCAGCTCACATACCTCAAATGATTTGATCAGTTGCTGTCAAACATACCACACACAATGCTGTTAACACCAAAGTCCATTGCACATGGGCAGCTCAAACACCTCAAATGATCTGATCTGTTGCTGTCATAGTGTCAAACATACCACACACAATGCTGTTAACACCAAAGTCCATTGCACATGGGCAGCTCAAACACCTCAAATGATCTGATCTGTTGCTGTCATAGTGTCAAACATACCACACACAACGCTGTTAACACCAAAGTCCGTTGCACATGGGCAGCTCAAACACCTCAAATGATCTGATCTGTTGCTATCAGTATCAAACACAGCACACACTATGCTGTTAACACCAAAGTCCATTGCATTTGATGTTGCCTAATATTGTCTTTTCTTTTCTTTGGAAGTTACACATAACATACCATCATCAGATTCTGCAGAACAAGCTATTCACAACCACAATGCTGTTAATTTTGCAGAACAAGCTATTCACAATCACAATGCTAATGCTGCGACATATCTTCATATTCTGTACAAGCTATAAGTTGTTTCTAATGCTAATACTGTAATACTATTACGAAACAGTAGTACTGTAATAGTTCTTCAATATCCACATAGTAAAGACACAAAAATGTACACTGCATCAGTGTACTATACTGTAAACCTATAACATCATTCTGACAGAGATTTGTTGCATTAGTTCAGTTACCAAAATGTAACATCTTACCAAAATGTAACATTTTATAAAACTTACGAAACCAGTTTTTAAGCCTAAAACAGTAAAGGTTCTTTAATACTATTACTAGAGTGAGTAGGTGAGTAAGCAAGAGAGAGAGAGAGAGAGAGAGAGAGAGAGAGAGAGAGAGAGAGAGAGAGAGAGAGAGAGAGAGAGAGAGAGAGAAGCCAAACCAACCAAACTGACTGCCAAACAACACGGCAGAAGAAAAAGTGAGAAAGACAGTGCACCTGTGACTCATAGTTCCAAATGTGAACATTCCCGTTGTAGAGACTGGCCAGCATCCATGGTTCTGAAGGGTGAAGGTCGACACACTTCACACGGTCTGACCGTGCAGACAGCTTACGTTTGATGTCTAACCGCAGAGGCTAACAGCCAATCAAATAGCACCAAATCAATATGCATCACAGAGTTGTGAACCAGTTATGGAAATAGATAATTGAAAGTGTAGTGCTAAATCTCACACACATATACACCAACATGAAAAAAAAAAAATGAAAAAAAAGGAAGAAGAAACAAATCAATGACAGTTTGTTCTTCGTGGCTGCATTTGATTCCTCGGCACAATAGATGGGTATCATGTCTGTGTGCTTTCATTCCCTACAATCATTCTTGAAACAATGAAAGTGAAAATAAAGATGCTCTGTATTTCCTTGGAATGTACTGCATGAGATTTGTCAGGTGATGTACTGCATGATCCTATGAAATCAATAAAAGCAGTGCAAAATGTTAAATTGAACACCGAAAATGGAGGCAGATAAAGTGAGAATAAAGATGCTCTCTATCATGTTCCCTGAAACCATTCAATTTCAGGTCAACAAACCCATGAGCAAAAACAACCTGTCTCGTAAGACCTCCTTTTGTGGGGAAACATTTCCCCTTCATATTTTCAAATGAACCCTGACAAAGGAGCCACCTCCTCTTAAGATCACTTTTCTGTTGTTGAAACCTTTCCATTCATAAATTTCTGTGTAAAACTAAAAGAACCCCAGACCAAAGGCAGGGATCCTACCTCTTTTTAAATCACTTTTTGTTTGTTTGTTAAACCCTCCACTTCACATTTACTTTATCAGTATATATGTGAATGAATGAGTACTTTTTATTTCTTTTTTAAACCTTTCCTTGCCGTGATATAACCATACCGGTTGACTGGGCGTAAAACACCAACTTACTTAAACCTTTCCCTTCACATTTATGTGAATGAATGAGCCACTGACCAGTGACCGTACCTCTTTTGAGTCAAGACCACTTCATTTTTTAAACCTTCCCATCACATTTATGTGAATAATTGAGCCCCTGAATAGCGCAGGTACCTCTTTTAAGACAAATTTCCCCCCTAAACCTTTCCATTCACAAATTATGTGAATGAATGAGCTCCTGACAAGAACCATACCTTATTTAAGGCCCTCCCCCCAATGACACCCCTCCCTTTTTTGTGTGGGAACCTTTCCCCTCACGTTTATGTGAATGAATAAGCCATCAACCATCAGCACTTTCTCCTTTCACAAACCACTGTGATGCAGGGACTTGCAAAGAATGTGGGTTGGTTTGCTTGTGTCTGTCTTTTTCCAATACATGCAGATACTATTCAACCATTTACAAAACAAACAAACAAAAATCTGAAGTCTGGTGGTACTACTTCTACTGGCACTCTGTGTATGTGTGTGTGTGTGTGTGTGTGTGTGTGTGTGTGTGTGTGTGTGTGTGCGTGCGTGTGTGCGTGTGCATGTGTGTATATATGTGTGTGTGTGTGTGTTGATACACTGACAAATGTTTATCACTGTGTACATGCATAATTCCTGACTCTACAAGAACAGTGTGAGCAGAGTGTGTCACTGTATGATGTACTTGTGCATACAAATAGATCTGAGAAGGGAGGTTGGGGGAGGGGGGCAGAATAAAAAGCACCAAGCAGCACATAACAATAACATTACAGTTGTCACTTTCAAACTATTACCAATAACTGTAGCCTCTGCGGTACTTTTTTTTTTTTACCCAGTCTCAACCACCAGCGAAAGCTGTCCACACTGTTTGCCAGGTCAATGTCTCCATTGGCTCCCTTCGAACCAGGATGCAGGGCCATTCTGTCAATGAAACGTTCACATCTGCTGCGGGGAGAGGTTAGCTTACTTAGGATTGGAACAATATATCAATGGAGCTCACTTAGCCAAAGTAAATAATAATCATAAATAAAATAAAACAATAAGCTTAGAAACAGTCAAAACTTATACAGTTATGACAGCTTTGGCTGCAGTACACATTAAGATAACATCACTGCCTTGGGGTTGGACATGTTTATGTATTTTAATCTGCTGCTCAGGGTAAGAGTTTAACTAACTTATAAGTGGTTAAGTAAAGTTATGAATTCCACCAGCTTATAAGAAAAACATGCATACATCATACACAATCAGAAATTCTGAAATTTACACAAAATTACCTCATCATTATCATATCAAGATTAGGCTTCTGCTGGCCACATAGTTGCCAGTGTTTCTCTGGCTAGTTTTGTACCTTAACATGTTTAAGACATATCTATTTAATTCACACATTATAATTTATAAAAAATGGGTACAGATCTGAAGAAGTGAAAGACTGATAACTTCTTTTGTTTAGAAAACAATGCACATCCCACACCAGGCCCCAGAGCATACTTGATGTTATCACTAATATCAGTATCATAAATTCCATTTAGTTACAAATACAAGAACAAGTCTTTGTTATTAAAATATTATTGCACTTGATTGTATTAGCCTATACTTTCAATATTTGAAATACATCAAACTGTCATTTTCATTTAATCACTTCATACTGCTATAGTGGTACTGAACAGGACATTCAAGGCCCGAAACATTTATTTATTAAAAACAACTGCATTTAAATTTATTATTATTATAAAAAAATTAAACCAGAGAACATGATAGAAGAATGACATTAATTAATAACATGATACTCAATTCAAACTAATCAGAGAAGTAATTTTTGGTTCTTGAGAAAGATCCATTACAAATACTCTATACTCTATGACAGAAAATGGTACATTGAGTATGCTCAGCAGGAAAGTCAGCAATGACCAAACTGGTGCAATACACAGAAAGCGAAGATGGAAAAACGTTAGTAAGAACAGTTGTAGTTGAAAAGAAACCTTAATTTCAATCATAATTTTATAAGTTCCTCCTTCATGTTATATATGACAGTTAGTGATGAGTGAGTCACACTGACAGTAGAGACAGCCTGCAAAATGACAGTCACAAACACAGGACTGAAAAGTACCACTGCCACTTTTAGTTTTACTGTTTCTGAGACCTGAATAAATTCTAAGTTGAAGAGCTGGGCAAATACTGCAACAGTAACATACAAGGCAACCATGCTACTGCAATAATATCACAGAGCATTTAATAATGTCCTGGTCTTAAATTTCAAACTTAAACGAAGTTATGGCTATGTGTGCAAAGTGCACTAAAGTATTTCATGTGCAAATGTGATACAGTTCTAAGCATAGCACTTATAGAAAAATAAGCTGAATTTTCGTGAATTTTAATGCGAGATAATCAGTGGTAGAAAACTTTTTTTTTCTGTACACCACTGAACATGGATAATTCTTCTGTACACCACTGAACATGGATAACCCTTTTTTTTCTGTACACCACCGAACATAGATAATCCTTTTTTCTTTTTTTATGTACACCACAGACCAGGGATAATCCTCTTTAAAAAATATATAATTATAGTAATTTTAGTCAATCTGTCAATGGATAAATATTTTTTTTGTATTTTACAGGGTCAACTTTTAGTGTGACCACAGTACCTCTGAATATGCATCTACTGCTCAGCTTGTCAAAAGTATAGAAATGCATGCAAAATGTAAAACTGTGTACCAGTCATTGGCCTACAACAAATGGGACAGTTTTTGCTTTGTTTTGTTTCAGACTATATTAATTATTATAGTATATTTTTTTATTAAGTATTTACTATAAGTATTATTACTTAATTAATTAAATAGTCTGTACAATACAAGCTGGTGGTAGAAAATATCAACAGTGTAGACTCACAAAATGTTTGATGAGGTTTTAACTTAGACTAAAGTTGGATTTGCATCAAAATTCAGGTCAGCACTCTCCCTCGCTGTATTCACTAGCATTTTTCCCTTCTCAAAATAAACAATGTGATAAGAGGCTAAGACTAAAAGTCTACTAATAGTATTATGACTGAAACAGTGAAACTGAAGATACACAAGATGTACAAGATACACACTCAAGAAAACAACACATTTAAGCTCTATGATTAGTATGAACGAAAGACTAGGGTTAGTGAGCTCCATGATAACTGATAATGATATTACTGTGACTCAGTCAGTCAGTGTGAGAGGGGTCACCTGGGATTCATAGTTCCAGATGTGAACGTTGCCATTAAACAGACTGACCACCAGCCATGGTTCAGAGGGGTGAAGATCACTTGATTTGACACGGTCTGAACGTGCCAACAGCTTTCGCTTGATGTCTAACCGCAGAGGCTAAATTACATATTATTATACATACATACATGTACAAATTTAGAGTGACAACATGTGAACTATAATACAAAACCAAAAGACTTGATCATTCAAGGAGACATGAATTCCATGACACAATAAAGTTACAAAATACAAGTATACAACTTCTGTAACATTACACATAAGGCAATAACTGAATAAGCTTCACTAAGCTTTTGTCATTGAATTTAATCAATTGCAATAATTAAAAGAGGATACTGATCGATTAATTACAACACATTAAATGATCAAGTCAACAAATTATCTTACTCTTATAGTTCCACTGTAGTTATACATCTATTATTCTATAAGTATAAGTATAATATCTTGTTTACACTTACAGAGTCAAATTACTGTTACTGTACCCAGTCTGTTATGTCAGCCATATAATGGCATATTAATTTATCAGGACTCTATGCTCAGTGCTGTTGGTAGCTAGATGCTGGGCAAATGAACTTAAAAAAAAAAAAAAAAAAAAAAGGAAGTGCAAACATGTCCAGCAGATCTGCTTGCATAAACTGGTAAAACCATAGCATTAGTCACTCTGGTCTTGTGTGACTTGTTAACTGTTTCCATTCCAATCAGAACTTGACATGGCTGATCTGTACAATGACCATGCAGCAGATAATGGGACAAAGTATAGTAATTTGATGTACTCATGTAGTACTAATACTACTAGTACTAATGAGTAAATGCAAAATTACAAGAATAGCATTGTCACTGAAGATGTTGACAAGTTTGCATTTTCACACTAAGATCCTAGTCCAGCAATTGTAGTAATAGAAGACATTACATGAGTGTTCCAGTATATTAAATCATGAATGTTCCAAGTTGATTCAACTCAAACTAGTTGAACTTGAAGACTTTAATTAGTTGAAAATGGCTGATGCAGCAGACGATCGGTACAGCAATTCTATGCAGTTAGAAGAATACCACTGAAGATGTCAAGTTATGTTTTCATGCCTAATGACCTTGTACCACATCACATGGTTGTTCCAAAAGTAAAAGTAAAAATATCATGAAATCACATCCAGAATCTGGGTCTGCCATACCCTGCACCTAAACTACTATTGTACTATTACTGAAGTACTGTTTATCTGGAAAGTGTTCTGTCTGCTGTTTGAAATTGCGAAAGCCAAGTTGTTCAAACAACTCAGCTGGTTTTATTTTCCACTGAGACTGAGAGTGACCACAATCATTCAGATACTTAGATACAGAACGCTTTGCCCCAACCGTCTACTGGTCTAGGCATATTTCCACATCACCGATAGTCGATACTGGCAATAGTTGATCTCTAGGGTTTCTCGTATCGTTATATCCGAGGGTAGATCTTATGAAAATCCCGGTGCTATGGAAAATGCTGATAATTGTAGCGGAGTAATTAGAATGATGATTGTGGTTAGACATACTTTCAATGAAAATTAATTAAAACAGCCCAGTGGTTGGACAACCTGGCTTTCGCACTGGCAGAACTAAGCAGAAGACAGATTGAACCACTGTGACTGAACCGGTAGTTTCAAGGCAAGGTTTTCACGAAAGGTCGGCCAATTGGTACGAACCCATATTGCACTTGACATCTCCATCATAAAACGTTTACCTACCATTTTGTGAATTTATGAAACTGACAACCACAAAGAGCGTAGTCAGCTCTAAAGTATATAAAACGATCGTCAAACCACCGTCAAACTAAGTTGTGTACCACCATACGTGGCCTGTCAAAAGCGCATGCGCAGCCGGATTTGCCAGGAAATACAATAATAGTTATTTCCCTTGAAAGCGTGTCGTCTGCTGTCCGTGGAAAAACAGGCCGACATTATGCAATCTGGTTCCCGGTGGCTCATAGGATATACATATCCTTGACTGTCTAGTGTCTACCCATCAGAATACACACACACCACACACACACACACACACACACACACACACACACACACACACACACACACACACACACAAGCATATTTATGAGAAATAATATGTCAGTGATGATAGCAAAAACTCCTTTGCAGCTGGCTTGCAAACTTTACCAGTTAGGCTCAACACACTGTGCTACATGTTGAGTTTATTAGTCTGCCTAAAATTTATCGGTCTCTCTCAAATCTTGTGCTTGCGTTCTCATCAAAAACAACTTCTTGGTCAAATTAAAGATACTTGTGAGGAAATCAAAAATCAATCCATTACCAGTTGTTTGTTGGTGTATTACCTGTATGTTTGTTGCTTGAAAAAGGGCCATTACCCTAAAACCTTTGTGTATGTTTTGTGGTGTAAGACTGAAATAAGTGTTCTTTTATGTGCTACTGTGGTAACATGGGAGTGGAACAGATATTGAAATAAGAGTCAGCGCAGAAAGTTGACCTTGGAGAGGAAAATTCTCCTCCTGTCACTTCTGCTGGGACTCGAACCCAAGACCTTTTGATCATGAGTCTGGTGCTCTAACCACTGAGCTATCCCTGCCCCCCCTGAACTGTGCACCTGTGTCTGTAGTGTTAAATATTGACATTCATTACAACAGCAGCAGCAGCTACAGCAACAACAACAACAAAACCAAAACAAACAATCAATCAAACAAGCAAACACCCCTCAAGAGAAGAAGAAGAAGAAGAAAGAAAGAAAGAAAGAGCTCTCTTTACAGAGATAGTTAAACTCACAAAATACAACACTCACTGTTTTGTGCCAGCTGTGATGATGATGAAGTGATGCTTAATGTCCTCAGATGTCAGTTGACATATTAGGGACAAGTTGTGACCAATGCCGAAGCACGGTTCAATAATTCTTTACGTCCACGGAAACCAGAAGGCTCGTTAGGACGGACAGCTCAGGATGGCCACCTCAACTCTCACACAGCTCCTGAACTATGTGCCAGCTGTGTGATTGTTCTTAGATTTTATGTCATTTTCATGTTGATTATGATAAAATTACAGGTATGGACGGTCATGACTGTTTCTGGCAATCTCTACTTCTGATAATTATTATGTATGACCTTCAACACTCTTGTAATGAATTCTTACTGACACTTGTTTTACTGTAGCTGTTTATTGTCATGTATGTGGTCTATGCATAAATGGTATTTGTGATGCATTATGTGTGTACTTTAGTGTAGATTAGCAAGGACAGATCACTAGTTATAAGAATCTCTTGTAATGAATTCTTACTGTTATTTATTTTACTGTAGCTGTTTACTGTCATGTATGTGGTCTGTGCATAAACGGCATTCATAATGCATTATGTGTGTACTTTTGTGCAGATTAGCAAGGACAGATCAAGTTTTAAGAATAGGCCATTGCTTAAAATCCCCCCCCCCCCCCCCCCACTCTCCCCCTCCATTTCATTTTCTCCCTCTGTTCTCCCTGCTCTTTCCCCTCTCCCTTTCCCCCTGTCTTCCCATAGTTCTCCCTCTTTCATTCTGTTTCCCTCCCCTGTCCACACA
>JABMCL010000188.1:1070000-1072500 GCA_018857735.1 Alviniconcha marisindica | reverse complement strand
TTAACAATGATAATAAATATATAAATTATTATCATTATATAAATTATATATAGATAAATATAACGCCTCAACAATTAACTACTTGCTTGTTTTTTCTACACTTCGACCTAAAATTTATGATAATAATTATCTTAGTAGGCCTAGTAATAATGTGTGACTATTGATGGAAGCCTGTTACAGAAGTACTTCTTATTAAAGGGGACACCAGTAGAAGACAAAAGTCGGCCTCAGAATGCAGAGAATGGGCAACTACTTCCATTTTCATGTGTTGTATGGTTATAAAGTTTTATCAGTGTTCATGAAACAGACATATCTTTTTGGTTTCGAATTTGAATTCCTTAGGGCATCATTGTGTTTGTTCGTTCTTTACCAGTGAAGAGAAGTTAACTGTTGGCTCATGACGTATTTTGTACTTGTATGCCATAAATATCAGACTTGTTCATACCGTTACAGACGTGGTCAAAACTGAAGCGGTCTCGGCCACATTTTCGCGATATGCAGACTCGACTGTTAACAAACCTGACCATAAATAGACTGAAAAACTGCCGTGATGTGTTTTATATATGTTTTTTTCTTTTCTTCTCCATTCCATACCTGTCATTAGGGCCCGTGATCGCTTCATCGTTTGGTGTCCACTATAAATTGTGTGTGTGATCCTTCACTACCAGTTTGACCGAAGACGAAAACGACAAGGAAGACGAGGACAAAACCAGTACGGCGCCCCGACCACCCCGATCACAAACTCCACCGGAAGACGGCACCACAAGCCGACGCAGTGCCAGGCTGAAGGAATTTGAAAAGGCGCTGGACGAAAGCGTGGCCAGTGACGAACACTTCTTGGAGATGGTTCGTGAGAACCGAACACGCTTGTCACTGCACACCAAGGAATGGACGGACCAGTATTCGTTGGACGATGGCAGCATCTCCGCAATGGCCGAAAGGCTGATGGAGGTGGGTGTACCCTTTACCCTGTCCCTTCGTTCAGGACGTCATGTCAGTGATGATGCTAATCATCATCATCATCATCATCATCATCATCATCATCATCATGGGTACTTAGAGCGCCTAAGCCGCAGAGTCCCTTAAGCGTTTACACAGTCTTTAAGTGTACAGGTTTTCAAGATTCAGTGCACACACACACACACACACACACACACACACACACACACACACACACACACACACACACACACACACACACACACACCACACACACACACACACACACATGATGTGTGTGTGTGTGTGTGTGTGTGTGTGTGTGTTGTGTGTGTGTGTGTGTGTGTGTGTGTGTGTGTGTGTGTGTGTTGTGTGTGTGTGTGTATGTATGTATGTATGTACGTATATATGTATGTGTGTGTGTTTCTTCTTCTTCTTCTTCTCCTTCTTCATAATCTAGTTATTGCAATGTCAATCTTCTTCTCACGCCCCACTGTCTCCTGTGTTCCCCGCCTTGTTGTTTTCATTTTTACCTGCGTGGCCCCTTTAAGACGGGGCACATGAGCAATCTGTTTTCGTCAAGTATCGCACAAGTATCAAGTATACATCAGTATGTGCATTTCCTGGAACTGGCTCATTCACAACAAACACGCATCGCTGTCACAGCCACCACAGAATTACACACACTCACCAGGGCAAGTTACGTTACACTGCAATAGTGTAAACACTTTGTGACTGTCAAGTGTCATATATGTTGAAATTACAACACGTTTTGGTGTGTGTGTGTGTGTGTGTGTGTGTGTGTGTGTGTGTGTGTGTGTGTGTGTGTGTGTGTGTGTGTGTGTGTGTGTGTGTGTGTGTGTGTGTGTTCTGTGTGTGTGTGTGTGTGTGTGTGTGTGTGTGTGTGTGTGTGTGTGTGTGCAGGGAGACATGGAACACCTGTACGCAGACCTACCGCAAGAGCAACGTAAAGTCGTTGAGGAAACGGTGTCACGCATGCGCGACCTGTCCTTGCAGGAAATCATCGATTCTATTGCTGCGGACTAGTTGTTGCTGCAATGCGTGTCCCCATGCTGTGCTGCGGACCAGTCTCTGCAAGGCGCTCCACTTGGGGGACATTGCTGCTGCTGCGGACCAGTTGCTGCTGCGGACTACATCTTGGGGCCAGTCAGCGCTCATGAATTTTGTACACACTACCGCTGGGACAGGTTATGGACGACATTCATAAATCATGGATTTTAATGTTGCTGAAAAGTGGTCCTTGTCAGTGGCGGGTCGGCGGAAATCGTAGATTATGAGGACTCAGATCTCAGTTCCGCTGATAATTGTGAGACTGTCTCTTCATCTTCTTTCATTTTAGAGCCGGGCCTCCTTGGGCGTAATTGGCTCTGGTGGTGGTGCTGGTCTTTGTTGTGGCTTGGGTGCCACTTAAACAGCAGCGACAACAAATGGTTAACAGGGTTAAAATATTTACAGGGAGCTGGGTTCATGGGCCGGGAGTTGGCTGCAGGTTGTGGAGGCTGCCGCTAAGCTGATTCCGGAACGTCTGGTGTGAAGTTGC
>JABMCL010000188.1:1062500-1065000 GCA_018857735.1 Alviniconcha marisindica | reverse complement strand
TCCAGTGTCTTTCCAGTGCGGACAATACACTCACTTGTCCAGTGTCTTTCCAGCGAGGACAATACACTCACTTGTCCAGTGTCTTTCCAGTGCGGACAATACACTCACTTGAGTGCCAGTGGGAATCTATTGCCAGGCAGGAGGACAATACACTCACTTGTCCAGTGTCTTTCCAGTGCGGACAATACACTCACTTGCCCAGTGTCTTTCCAGCGGGGACAATACACTCACTTGCCCAGTGTCTTTCCAGCGGGGACAATACACTCACTTGTCCAGTGTCTTTCCAGTGCGGACAATACACTCACTTGTCCAGTGTCTTTCCAGCGGGGACAATACACTCACTTGCCCAGTGTCTTTCCAGCGGGGACAATACACTCACTTGTCCAGTGTCTTTCCAGTGCGGACAATACACTCACTTGTCCAGTGTCTTTCCAGCGAGGACAATACACTCACTTGTCCAGTGTCTTTCCAGTGGGGACAATACACTCACTTGTCCAGTGTCTTTACAGTGGGACAATACACTCACTTGTCCAGTGTCTTTCCAGTGGGGACAATACACTCACTTGTCCAGTGTCTTTACAGTGGGGACAATACACTCACTTGTCCAGTGTCTTTACAGTGAGGACAATACACTCACTTGCCCAGTGTCTTTCCAGCGAGGACAATACACTCACTTGCCCAGTGTCTTTCCAGCGAGCGCATTGTCCGCCAGCACATCAGTGCCGTCCCCAGCCAATGCAGCTAAGTGCGGGAGCCAGTGCAGGTAGTTCAGCTGCCGCTGTTTCTCTGCACGACAGATCGTCCATCAGACGAACATTGCAACTGTTTGAAAGGCAACGGTGGGGAAACTTCTCAGAGACGGCGTGGAGAGCATAATTATGGGCTTTTCCGAGGGCTTAGATACCATCTTGAACTGAACTGAAGTATGCGCGATAAAGACCAGAACGATGAGTGCAGACCATCCTTAGTGCTGGACGAATCACTGCGGTCATCTGAACAAAACGACGTGTTGAAAGGACTAAAAACATCACTCAAGCAAGGTCAGCGTGAGGAGTGCAGAACACCATTAGTGCGGGACGAATCACTGCAATTAGGACAGGTGACAGGTGAAACAGGACGGCCATTAATGTCAGCATGTTGAGTTAAGACGGCCAGTGACAGGTGAAACAGGACGGCCATTAATGTCAGCATGTTGAGTTAAGACGGCCAGTGACAGGTGAAACAGGACGGCCATTAATGTCAGCATGTTGAGTTAAGACGGCCAGTGGTAGGTGAAACAGGACGGCCATTAATGTCATGATATTGTGTTAAGACGGCCAGTGGTAGGTGAAAATGGACCGTCATTAAGGTCAGCATATTAAATTAGGACGGGTGGTAGGTGAAACAGGACGGCCATTAATGTCAGCATGTTGAGTTAAGACGGCCAGTGATTGGTGAAAATGGACCGTCACTGAGGTCAGCGTTGAGTTAAGACGTTCAACAAGAGATGAAAAACCACCGCCATTTAAGGTCAGCGTGCTGAGTCAGTAAGGACGGCCAGGACAGCACGTTGAGCTAGGACGGTGAGTAGGGCCTATTAGGTGAAATACGAGTCACCAAACTCAGCGTCATGAGCAAGGACGGTCAGATTCTGAGGCGCTGGAACATCCCAGTCATCACACTGAAAGTAATGAGATAACACAATAAATATGGTGGACAAAACACGCCATGGCAGTCATCAAGATCAACATGCAGTCATATAGACTCCAAGTAACGGAGAGGTATACGATATCCGCCGTGGAAATCATCAAGATCATAGTCCAGAATCTAGTCAGTTAAGACAGTTACTGAGTAGCGGATGAGACACGCCAAGGAAAGAATCACTGGTTCAGAGTCCAGTCAGTTAAAACGGTTTCTGAGCAGAATATAAGATACGTCAATACTGTGAAATCAACCAGTTACTAAGCAGAAGATAAGATACGTCAGTACTGTGAAATCAACCAGTTACTAAGCAGAAGATAAGATACATCAATACTGTGAAATCAACCAGTTACTAAGCAGAAGATAAGATACGTCAATACTGTGAAATCAACCAGTTACTAAGCAGAAGATAAGATAGGTCAATACTGTGAAATCAACCAGTTACTAAGCAGAAGAAAAGGGTACGTCAATACTGTGAAATCAACCAGTTACTAAGTAGAAGATAAGATACGTCAATACTGTGAAATCAACCAGTTACTAAGCAGAAGATAAGATACGTCAATACTGTGAAATCAACCAGTTACTAAGCAGAAGATAAGATAGGTCAATACTGTGAAATCAACCAGTTACTAAGCAGAAGATAAGATACGTCAATACTGTGAAATCAACCAGTTACTAAGCAGAAGATAAGATAGGTCAATACTGTGAAATCAACCAGTTACTAAGCAGAAGATAAGACACGTCAATACTGTGAAATCAACCAGTTACTAAGCAGAAGATAAGATAGGTCAATACTGTGAAATCAACCAGTTACTAAGCA
>JABMCL010000188.1:1035000-1042500 GCA_018857735.1 Alviniconcha marisindica | reverse complement strand
CACTGTGTCTGTGTCTGTGTTTGTACTCACAGTGTCTGTGTCTACTCACTGTGTCTGTGTCTGTGTTTGTACTCACAGTGTGTGGGCCTGTACTCACTGTGTCTGTGTCTACTCACTGTGTCTGTGTCTACTCACAGTGTCTGTGTCTACTCACTGTGTCTGTGTCTGTGGTGCTATACACTCGCAAAACGACCCTCGGCTCGCCGTGACGGAAACTCCAAGCGCTGGTTTACGACATCCTCCCTCCAGCAGGAAAAGTACCGGAAAGCGAGGCTGGTACTGAGCGTGTCCGTAACGTACGTTGCAGGCAAACCGCCACCGGTGTACGGGGCGATAGAGTACGGGTCGGACGTGGAGCTGCAGTCCGTCAAGCAGCCGTTACATCCGGACGCTCAAGGCAGACCGGGGTACTGGCCGCACCTGGGAGCCATCCGGGAATCCGAGACGTCGGACGGGCTGTCGGATGCCGGATTCTCTGAGAGGATTGAGCTGAAGAAGGTGAGAGGCGGAATCGGTATTCGGTGTTGCTGCGTTGTCTTTGATTTGGAAGTGGTGGGGTGGGGGCGATGGGGTGGGAGGGGTGGGTGGGGTGGGGGTGGGGTGGGGTGGGGGTCTGAAGGGTGGGGGGGGGGGGGTGGGGGGAGGAGGGAAGGACGAGTGTGAGGGTATGGGCTGTCTGTGCGTGTAGTGTGTGTGGTGTGCGTGCGTGTGGTGTGTGTGTGTGTGTGTGTGTGCGTGCGTGCGTGCGTGCGTGTGTGTGTGTGTGTGTGTGTGTGTAGCGTGTGTGTGTGAGTGCGTGCGTGCGTGCGTGCGTGTGAGAGAGAGAGAGAGAGAGAGAGAGAGAGAGAGAGAGAGAGAGAGAGAGAGAGAGAGAGAGAGAGAGAGAGAGACAGAGACAGACAGACAGACAGACAGACAGACAGACAGACAGAAGACAGACGACAGACTGACAGAGACAGACAGTACACCGGCTGACACGAGAGATAGAAAGGACAACAACGTGTTTCACTGTGTATATCTAAATAACACACAAAGGAGAGGCTGTGCGGAGGTCAGATTCTACTGTAATTCTGGTGTGGAGGTTTGTGCAATTTACGATGCTGTTCGCCACACTGGGTGTCATCTACAGCTGCCACGCACTGCTTAGGCTGTCCCCTGTTCCTTTACGGCTGGCTTATTTACGCCGCTGCGCCACGTTGTCGGCGTGAACGCGTGCCTGATCTCAAGATCGTGCCTTGCTCCCTCTGCTGTTTTATTGGACACTTGGCCGTAATTTATTAGGGTACTGTATTGTGCGATGATAATATTGTTATTGTAGTGCCATGTGTTCTGTCGCACTGCAGTACTTTCGAGTGTAATGTATTGCACTGTAGTGTATTGTACTGGGTTGTATCGGATTACGATGTATTGTACTGCATTGATGTGCATAGGGTTGTATCTGTCCTTCGTCCCCCCAAAAAAACAAAACAAAAAAAACTAACAACAACAACAACACCAACAAAACAAAAAGCCGCAAGCTGACAAAAACAACAGAAACGAGACAAAAACGGAGAATAGAAAAACAACAACAACAACAAAAACAAAACAAAAAGCAAAGCAGCAGCAACAAACAAACAAACAAAAACTAAAAACCCAACCAAACAACCAAACAACACCAATAACACCAACACCAATAACAACAACAACAAAAAGAAGAAGAAGAATACTGCTTTTGTGTTTCCTGTACTTATTTGTTGAGCTTATGATTACGATGAATGAATAACATTTTGTTTAAACCAAGAAGAAGAAGAAGAAGAAGAGGAAGAAGAAACACGTTTCCTTCCGTCTTGGAATAAGCGACCTAAAATACGACCTATTAAACAGACACTTAACAAGAAATAGCTCTTGTGACTGTGGAGAAAGAAAAGAAACATTTGAACACTACATTCTACACTGCCCACGTTTTACACACGTACGTCAAAACACCATATTCAGACTCCCTGCAAATTTGCTAAACATTACTACCCTCCTGCAAGGGGATCCAAACATATCAAACAATATGAACTGATTAATATTTAAAGCTGTCCAAGACTTCATTACCCAGTCCGGCCATTTTGCCATGGAATGACAAACTCAATTAAATAGTTACTGGCAGCGCATAAGAGCATTCTCTCTCTCTCTCTCTCTCTCTCTTGATTTTTGATTGATTTTTGTTGTTGTTTTCATGTTGTTTAATATAAACATACATACCCGTTGTTGCAAAATGATTTAATTAGTAAATTATGTTTGTGAGCATTTACTATAAGCCTAGCTTGTTTAATGCTCATACAATGATTTTGATTGTCCACATTTTCATGAATGTAGATAAATTTTGTTTAAACCAAACACGTTTCCTTATTCGCAAGCTTGTGGCAGAGTGCCGCAAAGACGGAAATGGTTAATGCCTCCTCCGCTGAAAAATCCGGAGACAGTTCCTTCGTTAGCCTCGCTTAGCGCCGCGTTTCTCTGAACAGAAATTTGCATAATTTCCTTCTGACAAAAGTTGAACCCCCTGAGGTGACCGTGCACGTGTAGTCGACAGGACACTCAAATCCAAGGGACACAAATTCAAGCGGAAAAAGCTCAGATGTCGCACCAACGTCTGCGTCACCAATTTTTCTCCTTTAGAGTTGTAGACAAAAAACTAACTCGTTGTCACCTGAGGTTGTCGACGTCCCGTCCCTGTGGGCTTTAAAGGGCAGGCTGGACTCCGCTTGGCAAGACAGCAAGCTTCTTCACGGAGTTTTGCCCACCCACACAGTGGTCTGAGTGTCGAAAGTTAAGCTGGGCTAGCTTTAGGCTGGCGACTAACCAGATTAAAGTCTTTAAGCCTGCGTCAGTCTGTATATCATATCATACCATATGTCATATCATATCATACCATACCATATCGTATCGTATCGTATCATATCATATCATACCATATCGTATCATATCATATCATATTATATCATATCATATCATATCATATCATTTAGTGTTAGAATTTTCTGTTTTCTTGAAACCTTTCTCAATGAACTGTAACTTAAGAATGCTGAGCGTCACAAATACATACGTAAACACATGCGTAATTAAATGTAACCCAGTTAATTACCTCTCTCTCTGTCTTTGTCTCTGTCTCTGTCTCTCACTCTCTCTCTCTCCTCTTACTGTTCTTTATAAAATAAGCATTGACTGCTTCTGTTTTCTTTTCCGATACTAGTCATAATTATGAACTGATCAGATGTTCTGCTGCTTTATTTGCTGGTTGTATGCTTATAATATGTAACTGAATGATGTTCATCTGGCGCTGTGAACACGCTATGTTTGTGTGGAAATTCTCTGTATAATGTTTCACTCACCCATTCATGCCTATATGTATATAAATAATGTCTCTAATTTGATATCTACTCATCAGTAGCTTAGCAAGGACTAGTTGTTAGGTTTTTGACTGAACCTAAACTACAATCCTTGTAAAATAAAGTGTTCGAGTTCTCTCTGTCTCTGTCTCTGTCTCTGTGTCTCTGTCTCTGTCTCTCTGTCTCTCTGTCTCTGTCTCTGTCTGTCTGTCTGTCTCTGTCTGTCTGTCTGTCTGTCTGTCTGTCTGTCTGTCTCTCTGTCTCTCTCTCTCTCTCTCTCTCTCTCTCTCTCTCTCTCTCTCTCTCTCTCTCTCTCTCTCTCTCTCTCTCTCTCTCTCTCTCTCTCTCTCTCTCATATCATACCATATGAACTGTCTTTGTCCAGCAGACTAACAAAACCAAGCGGTCACTGTCCACCAAGTCCAGTGACAGCAGTGGCTCGGGCTCTGTTTTTGCCTACCCACACCAAAATGCCACCTTGACCTATGCCCTTTCCTTCGACCCCGCGGAGAGCAAGTTGCACATCCGGGTCAAACAGCTGAGCGGTTTCCGGATGTCGGATCCAGATGGAGTAATGGCGCCCTATATTAAGGTGAGGGGACGGGCGTAGTCAGAAATCAGAGGTCAAGAGTTGTGTGAAAGTCGAGGTGGCCGTCCTGGGCTTTCCGTCCTAATGAGCCTTATGGTTCCCGTGGACGTAAAGCAACATTGAATCGTGCTTCGGCATTGGTCACAATTTGTCCCTAATATGTCAACCGACATCCGAGGACATTAAGCAACACAACCGAACCGAAAAAATCAGTGGTGATCAGAGCTCAGGAGCTGTGTGAAAGTCGAGGTGGACGTCCTGGGTTCCCGTCCCTAATAAACCTACGGTTTCTGTGGACGTAAAGCAACACTTCAACAACAACAAGCGTAATCAGGTCCACATTATGTCCTCCACAACTCTTCCGGAACAACTTTCAGCTAACCGTGAACTTTACGGTAATTTAGGCTATTCCTGGATTTTCCGATGCCGTGTTTTGGGCTCAGATCGTATGGGACTTACCTAGAAATGCTGCTCTGCCTCATGCTTGTGAAAATGCAATGTCAAATGAGTGCTTTTTCTGCCTTCGTTTACAGAAGGTAAAGGTAAAACTTTTTACAAAGGTAAAACTCTTTTTTAAAGTTTGATATAAAATCAGTAGTGTAATAAATAAAATAATTTTTTTTAAAGCTTCTGAACGTCTTACTTTAATGTCTTATGCCTGCTGAAAAAGAGACAGAAGAAAAGGACGTGTTTTGAGTAGGTTGTTCCCTTTAAGTTAAGAGTGCTTTTGCCCTCGTTTCAGGTGCGAGTGTACCGCAGCCCCAAGCAGTTCTGGTCATTCCGAAACCGGTCCGGACGAGACCAGCTGCTGAACAACTTGGACGTGGAAATGTCCACAAAGATCCAACGTCGTGTCGATGACCCCTGCTTCAATGAATCCTTCTTTATCGACTGTGAACAGAAGGTGAGTGGAATACGTTATTACTACAGTCATTGTGTGACTGCTACTGTCAGTGTGTGTGTGTGTGTGTGTGTGTGTGTGTGTGTGTGCGTGTGTGTGTGTGTGTGTGTGTGTGTGTGTGTGTGTGTGTGTGTGTGTGTGTGTGTGTTTTGTTCTACATACACACACACACACACACACACACACACACACACACACACACACACACACACACACACACACACACACACACACACACACACACACACGCACACACATTCAATGAGAGGCAGTATGGTCCCTGCATTTTATCCGTGTGTGTTATCTATTTGTATTGTCCAGGTGTGTTATTCATCTCCGTTATTCGTGCGTATTATCTATTTGCATTTTCCATGTGTTATTCATGTCCGTGATCCATTCGTATTCTCCGTGTGTGTTGTATGTTTGTATTACCCATGTGTGTTATTCATGTCTCTGATCCATCCGTATTCTCAGTGTGTGTTATCCACGTGTGTTATTCACGTGTGTTATCCATGTGTGTTATCCATGTGTCTTACCCCTCGACCAGGACCTGCCCAGTCTGTGTCTGCGTCTGCTGGTGTGCGACTTTGACCGCTACCAACGCCACGTGGTTGTGGGCGAGGTCATGACGGAGATGGACAAGGTGGAATGGCCACCAGAGATGGAGCTGGACTTCTGCCAGCATCTGGAACCGCCCATTGAGGTCAGAGACCTGGCTTAGATAGCTGTATAAGGGTGAGTGGCATCTTGTGCCAGCATCTGCAGCCACGCACTGAGGTCAGAGACTGTGGGTTAGACGGTGTGTGTGTGTGTGTGTGTGTGTGTGTGTGTGTGTGTGTGTGTGTGTGTGTGTGTGTGTGTGTGTGTGTGTGTGTGTGTGTGTGTGTGTGTGTGTGTGTGTGTGTGTGTGTGTGTGTGTGTGTGTGTGTGTGTGTGTGTGTGTGTGTGTGTGTGTGTGTGTGTGTGTACGGGTGAGTGGGCATCTTGTACCAGCATCTGCAACAACCCATTGAGGTCAGGGTCTGTACATTTGATGGATGCATACGGGTGGATATGTATAGTGTGCCCTCATCTCCAACAACCCATTGAGGTCAGGTGCTGTAGATCAGGCGGTGATATTTACGGGTGGCTAGGTATCATCCGCCAGCATCTGCAACAGCCCGTTGATGTCAGGGTCAGCAAGTTAGGTTTGTGTATGTGTATGTCTCTTACAGAGAAACACATAACAGAGCACAAGATTTTGGGACAGCTTATGCATAACATGTTCTCTGTGTGTGTGTGTGTGTGTGTGTGTGCGTGCGTGCGTGCGTGCGTGCGTGCGTGCGTGCGTGCGTGTGTGTGTGTGTGTGTGTATGTGTGTGTGTGTGTGTATGTGCGTGTGCGTGCATGTGGTGCTTGCTGTGTTGTGTGTGTGTGCGTGTGTGTGTGTGTGTGTGTGTGTGTGTGTGTGTGTGTGTGTGTGTGTGTGTGTGTGTGTGTGTGTGTGTGTGTGTGTGTGTGTGGTTGTGTGTGTGCACGTGCTAAACGTGACAGGAAGACCTGGGCCAGCTCCACATAGGACTGATGTATCTACCGACCTCAGAGAAGCTCAACCTCTTCGTTCTGGCCGCACAGGGTCTGAAGGTGATCGACACGCACAAAACCCCCGCTGGTGAGTGGCTCTGCTTCACTGACTCACTGGCTAGTACCAGTGTCTCTCCTTCACTGACTCATTGGCTAGTACCAGTGTCTCTCCTTCACTGACTCATTGGCTAGTACCAGTGTCTCTCCTTCACTGACTCATTGGCTAGTAGCAGTGTTTCTGCTTCACTGACTCACTGGCTGATACCCGTGTCTGCTACACTGACTCACTGGCTAGTACCAGTGTTTCTGCTTCACTGACTCACTGGCTAGTAGTGCCAGTGTTTCTGCTTCACTGACTCACTGGCTGATACCCGTGTCTGCTTCACTGACTCACTGGCTAGTAGTACCAGTGTCTCTGCTTCACTGACTCACTGGCTAGTACCAGTGTCTCTCCTTCACTGACTCACTGGCTAGTACCAGTGTCTCTGCTTCACTGACTCACTGATTGGTACCAGTGTTCTGCTTCATTGACTGGTACCAGTGTCTCTGCTTCACTGAATCACTGGCTCTCTGTCTCTGTCTCCCTGTGTGTGTGTGTGTGTGTGTGTGTGTGTGTGTGTGTGTGTGTGTGTGTGTGTGTGTGTGTGTGTGTGTTGTGTGTGTGTGCTGGCCGTCCTTGCTTCTGACCAAGTGTTTGTCATTGTTATTTGACTCATTACCAGAAATATCCTGTCACGCCTATTCACTCTGCTTGGGAAACAGTGTAGGAGCGCGCATAACTAACTGAACAAATAGGGTGGACAGGTCTTGTCTTGTTGCACCTCTTCGATGAAGGATAAATAAATAGTAATAATAACAACGATGATAATAGTTCTTAATGCTTCAATGGATAGAGTGGACCGGTCGTGACCTGTTGCCCATCTTTAATGAAGGGTAAATAGGGTAAATAGGGTCTGCAGGTCTTGATACCCCTATTAATGAAGGGTAAGTAGTGTCTGCAGGTCTTGATACCCCTGTTAATGAAGGGTAAATAGCGTCTGCAGGTCAGGTCTTGATACCCCTATTAATGAAGGGTAAACAGGGTCTGCAGG
>JABMCL010000188.1:1012500-1022500 GCA_018857735.1 Alviniconcha marisindica | reverse complement strand
ATTCTGATGGTCTCTGTGGACGTAAAGTAACATTGAACTTGCTGTGAATTCAGAGCTCAGGAGCTGTATGAAGGTCGAGGTGGCCATCCTGGGCTCCCCGTCCCTTATGGTCTCTGTGGACGTAAAGTAACATTGAACTTGCTGTGAATTCAGAGCTCAGGAGCTGTGTGAAAGTCGAGGTGGCCGTCCTGGGCTCCCCGTCCCTAGTAGTCCGTATGGTGTCTGTGGACAAAAAGCACCAGTGAATTTGAACCTTTGGGTTTCAGAGCTCAGGAGCTGTGTGAAGGTCGAGGTGGCCATCCTGGGCTCCCCGTCCCTTATGGTCTCTGTGGACGTAAAGCAACATTTGAAGAAGAAGAAGAAGCGGGAGCAGTAATCGAACTCCGACCCCTTGGCAATGGCGTCGTGTTTAAGGAGAACCCGAGCGGCCATCGCGGTCTTCAAAGCTATCATCAGTCGGACCTTGTTCGCCCTTCACGGCTTCATTTGCATATGGCGCGTCACCGTCATCAAAGGGGAGCCACTCTACTGGTGTCTGACGGGGACACTGCTGCTGATGATGTTTGAGACGGTCTTCACCATCAAGAAGAAGAAAGGCGGGGAGTGGAAATGGTGAGGCTGTTTGCTTCATTTAAAATGTGTCTGGTTTTTGGTTGAGGGGTTGCCTGCTTGCTGGGTGGGCCGATGACTGGTTGGTTAGTGGACAGGTTGAAGGGACTGTGTGTTGGCTTTCTGGCTGCGTAGGTTGTTGTTGATCGCTATTATAATTATTAGGTTACTGAGCGATGGTTCAGTGGTAGGCTATCTTGCTGATTCTGCGCTGGTCTACTAACCTTATAGCACAGTTAATAATAAGAACAAGAAAAGGACCACCTTTTTTTCTTTTTCTTTTTTTCTTTCTTTTTTTCATTTTTTGTGTGTGTATGTCTCTGGAAAGACTAACTTAGATGAGTTCTGTTTGGTCAAAGCAGATTCTGGGGTAATGCATCAGGCAGTCCCGCCTGACGTCACGTAGTTTGGGTTCACACGCACCATTATTTTGCAGGTTGTGCCCTAGCGTACTGCTGTACCTGGGTACAGCTGTACCGGCCATCTGGTTCCTGGAGATGGATCTGATGAAGTCCCGGATGTTGCCCAAGTCTAACCACAACGTCGGCCCCGCGCCTCCCAATGCCTCGCGCCAGTCAGACGCCATCTCCAAGGGGGGGGGGGGGTTTCTGTTTTGGGGTTGTGTGTGTGTGTGTGTGTGTGTGTTGTGTGTGTGCCTCATATATGTGTATAGTATATGTGTGTGTTTTTTTTACCTCAGTCTGTATTTTTTTTTTTTTTTTGTGTGTGTGTGTTCTCGGTATTTGTACTAGCTTATGATGTGTGGATAGATATTTTCCTCAGTCTTAGTGCATTTTTGTGACGTGTGTTTGTGCTGTCCTCTTTTTTTTGGGGTGTGTGTGTGTGTGTGTGTGTGTGTGTGGTGTGTGGTGTGTGTGGTGTGTGTGTGTGTGTGTGTGTGTGTGTGTGTGTGTGGTGTGTGTGTGTGTGTGTGTGTGTGTGTGTGTGTGTGTGTGTGTGCCTCTTGGTGTATATGTGTGTGTACCTCAGTCTTAGTGTATGTATGTGTACCTCTTTGTGTATGTACCTCTTAGTGTGTGTGTGTGTGTGTGTGTGTGTGTGTGTGTGTGTGTGTGTGTGTGTGTGTGTGTGTGTGTGTGTGTGTGTGTGTGTGTGGCCTCTTTTTTAGTGATTGTGTACCTCTTAGTGTGTGTTTACATCTTAGTGTGTACCTCTTTGTGTGTGTGTGTGTGTGTACCTCAGTCTGAGTATGTGTGTGTACCTCTTAGTGTGTATGCGCGAGTGTGTACCTCTTAGTGTGTGTGCGTGTGTATGTATGGCCGGTGTGTATACCTGTGTGTGGAGGTTTATCACACCAAGCTTGACTAGTTTTTACAGTCAGGCTGTCTTCTGATTGTGGAAGACTGTGCTGGACTGTATTACACTGTAAATAGTCATCCGTTCTTCTTCTAACTGGGAATACTTGTATTGCAACTTCTGTTTGAGACGTGTACGCAGAAGAGTATGTAAGGCCTCACAGTGTGTGAAACTGAATATTCGAGCTGAGTTTATAGTTTCTGGCCGTTTATCTTCATTGGAAAATATTTCTATGGTAAAACCAACTCCTTCTCAGTGACTGTATTTTTTGAGTGACGGATGCCAGAACTGGATTTTTACCACCACCACCCCTCCCGTCCCCCACCCCCCTTCCGGGCCCCTTTTCTTTTTTTCTTTTTCTTTTTTGCATACCTCTTGGGTCATAAGTCCCCCTTCTTCCTAAAGGTAAGATAGTGTTATTTAAGTTCACACTTTATGATGATGATGATGATGATGATGATGATGTGGGGCTTCATGTCCTCGGATGTCGGGTTGACAAATTAGGATTCACACTTTAATCTGTTTAAAACTTATTGTGGTTAGGCCTATTTTGGGGATTTTTTTCATGGTGTTGTGGTTGTACTGACGGGGGGCCGATATTTCAGGACTGAGACGGCCGGCGCGGGGCTGAGGTGGGGGGGGGGGGGGGGGGGGGGGGCTGAAAGGGGAGGAGGCTTGACTGAGTCGGGAAATACTGGCCCACCTCTAGTAACGCTAAGCTGTCACTACCAGAATGGTTTCCGGCGACAACTCGGATGGGCAGCGGTGAGAACCGCCTAATTAAAATTCAGTTTTGACAATCAGTGACAATATAACTTTATTGCCAAGTGTCAGTACACTGATTGCACGAGGAATGAGTTTTGTGGTGCCAAGTACTCTCATCACACATTCACTCCAATCATAAAACATTACCCTCGTCAGTCAGTATCGGGTTTTCCCTTACCGCGTTTCCAAACTGACTGCTCACGAACACGTGTCACGTGATCTGCTACTGACTGCAACGTCGCTTCAGTCGTGACCGATCACACTGTATACACGACATCCACTGAATCTGACTGAGGTGGAGACTGTCATTGACCCAGTGGTTGGAGGTCATCATTTTCACTGGGTTATTTTCTTCAGTCACGGCCAGTCACGCAGCCGCTACTGATTCAGTAACATTTTCCATCTCGATGTACATTATGTGTGTATGCTTGTTCAGCGCATTGAGCTGCAGCGGTAGGCGCTTTACAAATTTCCATTATTATTAATATTACTACACCGCCTCAGTCACCACCGCCTCACGGTCAGTGACAACTCAGTCGTGTCCTTACAAGTGTCAGACATTTAGATCATGATGGGATCTGAGATGGGATTTACGTCGGCTCGGGTTTGGTCGCCGTAGTTCCGCACCTGTCGGACTATAAGGCTATTGAGTAAGAGCAAGAGGCCCGCAGTATAGTTGAAAAGGCAGAGTAGTTTCCCTTGAAGACTTGCCGGCTAAGGCGTGAACGTCAGTTTTTGTTGAAGGAAAAAACATTAAATTAAATCGTTAAAAACGAACCAGACTGTATACATTTACAATTATTATAGAAGAAAGGTTATGTTGATAAGATACATCGTACGAATGAACGACTATGAATGAAACAGCAGTAATCCTAAAAACCTTAGCCTTATTACTTACATTAAATACTGACACCGTAAATGTTTGCGTTAGGCTGTTAGGCTGGGTACACACTGTCACATCTTTAGGGTACTCTGGTTTCTCTTCAACAAACGAGAAAATCTTTCGCCTTTTACTAAAGATTTCCGTGGAGAGGAACATTCTAATGAGTCTATAGACAATTTTTCTTGCCCTTCACTGAAGGGTGATCAAACAATGAAAATCAGTTTCTCACATCCATTTATTCTCCCTGCTCATCTGCATTTCGCACATAATTCAACTCGTGGGAGACAAACAAATTACCCCCCCCCCCGCCCCCCCCCCCCCCCCCCCCCCTAACACACACACACTCACTGTCGCGAATATAAAATCACAACTGAAGCAAAATAAATAGGTTTGCAGAACCAAGATTGATTGATAGCGGCATTAAAAGTTTATCTAGCGCTGTTCTCCACTCTCGGGCAGACTCACTGGCTCGTATGTTTTTAGTGCATGCTGAGTGCCTTTTGCGTTTCTATAACTTATCAAACTCAGACATGGACTACAGGATCTTTCAAAATCATAATTTGTTTCCAGACACCTTTATTTCCATTTATTTCCCTTCGTCTATTTCAGTACACATCACCGTACACACTAGGAGGAGGAAATTAAAATCCTGACTAAAACTGACAAAACCAAGAGTTTTACATCATTGCCAAACCAACATCATCCAAATTCATTCAGTCAACACTAGTTACTGAAATTGTCAGAAGTTAAATTTTCACAGGCCGGCCAAAGGCCAATAGGCGACACGTCACAGCTATTTATAAACTCCTGTCTTAAAAGGAATTAGCCAAACTTTACGGACTCTTTTTCTCCGTTTTTGTTTGTTTTTTCGTTTATCACCTGGTGTTCACCTTAGTGATGCTGTACCCCGTTTTGTAATAAGTGTAAAAGGTTTATAGTCATGATGAAAATTAGACGGAATTTTCGTACCGGGTCTTCTTATGTTGAAAGACGGAGTAGCCTCCCTTTTACTCGCACAACAATTGTTAACATTAAGTTAGTAGCAATGCAGATTTGTTTTTTTAAATATACAACCTGTACACAATAAAATACACCGAAATGAAATACTTTTAATTAGTGTACAATTATTAGCATATTAATGAATGAATGAAATTTTTGTGTGTAAATATTACATACTTCAATTGACACCGTAAATATTTCATTTAAATAGTGGAGCTGGGTGCGTAGCCGTTGCATTTTACTGTTACTCTGGTTTCTCTTCAACAAACGAGAAAATCTTTCGCCTTTTACTAAAGATTTCCGTGGAGAGGAACATTCTAATGAGTCTATAGACAATTTTTCTTGCCCTTCACAGAAGGGTGATTGAACAATGAAAATCAGTTTCTCACACATTTATACGCCCTGCGTTTCGCACATTCGTTTTTTTTTTGTGTGTGTGTGTCATAACATGTTTGTATAGCGCATTGAGTTTAACTCTGGTTAGAGAACAGCGCTTCATAAAAATTATTATTATTATTATATAACTCGCGAGAGAGAAACACATCCACCCCCGCACCCCACCAGCCCCCCCCCCCCCCCCCGACCCCCCCTCAGCCCCCGCACCCCACACACTATGTCGCGAATATAAAATCACAACTGAAGCAAAATAAATAGGTTTGCTTGCAGAACCAAGACTGACTGATTGATAGCATTAATCTAGCGCTATTCTCCGTTCTGGAGCAGACTCACTCGCTCGTATGTTTTTAGTTTCTGTAACTCATCAAACTCGGACATGGACTACAGGATCTTTCACGTGTGTATGTGATATTTATTTGTTGCCGGTATTTAAGTTTGTGAAGAGTTTCATTTTCACTGACAGCTGAGGAACAGCACGCTCAGTCAGTCCGTTTCTAATATCCTCATCCAGATAATCAGAAACCAATACATGATCTAAGTTAAAGGAACCAGCCCAGTTTCACTGACTACGGGTGTATGGCAGGTTAAATAGATTTTCTTACAAGTCTAATAATTTGGTCACCGAATTCACAGTGAGATCCAGAGTGTGCTTTTTTTGTTGTTGTTGTTTTCTTTCTATTTTTTCTTTTTCGGGTTTTGCTGTTCAAGGGCCGAAAATACAGTTGAAAACACAGAGTAGCTCCCCTTTGACTTGAATAAATGGTTTCAAGATAGAAAAAATCGCAACATTACATTAAGCTGTCAGAAATGCACAGGATTTCCATTCACGAACTTTAATCAGTAAACTCTAACTTAATGAGATACAGCTACCAACTCATAAAACTGCAGTTGTTTTGTAACCATAAATGATTTTTTTTAAATGTTAATACTGAACACTTAAATCTACACCATGAAGATTTGATTTATGTTGTGGGACTGGTGCACAGTATCAACATTACACCGTTACTCTGGTTTCTCTTCAACAAACGAGAAAATCTTTCGCCTTTTACTAAAGATTTCCGTGGAGAGGAACATTCTAATGAGTCTATAGACAATTTTTCTTGCCCTTCACAGAAGGGTGATCAAACAATGAAAATCAGTTTTACAAGATTTATTTCCCCTTGCTACTTGCATTTTATATATATATATATATATATATATATATATATACAGAGAGAGAGAATTAAAAGCCAGAGGTCCCTTAGGCCTATAGTACTGAACACAGCATAAATACTTTGTGCACACACACACACACACACGCACACGCACACACACACAATCTGTCGCCAATACAAAATCACAACTGAAACAAATAAACAGGTTTGCTTTCCGAACCAAGATTCAAGATAGCCCGTTTGGCCTAGCGGTAAGGAGATAGGCTGGTAAGCAGAAGGACCTCGGTTCCATTCCGCTTCGGCTCTCCTCTCTTTTCAAAAAATGTGGTCCATTTTGTACACCATTGCCTCTTTGTGACCATGCATGCACAGTCATAACTCCGCAGGACGTCCTATGACGTCTTTGTAGCAGATGGGAAACATGACTTCCTCGTGGACGTCATATGACGTCATAAGGGCAGGGAAAAGGTTAAGATTTTACTGTTCACCGACGGGGGGAACAAAGTATAGTTGAAAATACAGAGTAACTGCCCTTTTATTTGAATAAATAGCGTTAGCATTGGTTTGTAGATCGAAAAACATTGCATTCAATTGCCTTGAGAAATACACAAGACATCCCTTCACGAACTTTACACAGTAAAATATATGTCGGTGAGATACAACTTCTAGATCACAAACTGCAATTTAATTGTACTACACTTGATGAAAAATCGTTTGCTGGTATTGAACACTTAAATCTACACCGTGAAGATTTGATTTACGTTGTGGGGCTGGGTGCCAACATCAACATTTCATCGTTACTCTGGTTTCTCTTCAACAAACGAGAAAATCTTTCGCCTTTTACTAAAGATTTCCGTGGAGAGGAACATTCTAATGAGTCTATAGACAATTTTTCTTGCCCTTCACAGAAGGGTGATCAAACAATGAAAATCAGTTTTTGACACATTTATTCCCCCTGCTCACCTGCATGTTTACAAAAGAGAGAGAGAGAGAGAGAGAGAGAGAGAGAGAGAGAGAGAGAGAGAGAGAGAGAGAGAGAGAGCGAGAGAGAGAGATAAAAGCGGTCTTGCATCAGCCTACGCACCACACACACACACACCACCACGCACCACACACCACCACACACACACACACACACACACACACACACACACACACACACACACACACACACACACACACACACACACACACACACACACACACACACACGCTCTGTCGCCAGTACAAAATCACAACTGAAACCAATAAACAGGTTTGCTTGCCGAACAAGATTCAAGATAGCCGGTTTGGCCTAGCGGTAAGGCGATAGGCTGGTAAGCAGAAGGACCTCGGTTCCATTCCGCTTCGGCTCTCCTCCCTCTTCAAAAGATGTGGTCCATTTTGAACACCATTGCCTCTTTGTGAACATGCATGCATAGTCTTAACTCCGGCAGGACGTCCTATGACGTCTTTGTAGCAGACGGGAAACATGACTTCCTCTTGGACGTCATATGACGTCATAAGGGCAGGAAAACAGTTACGGTGGACCGGAAAAGAAGCATAGTTGAAAATACACAGTAACTGCCCTTTTAGTTGAATAAATAGCGTTAGCATTGGTTTGTAGATCGAAAAACATTACATTCAATTGTGAGAAATACACAAGACATCTCTTCACGAACTTTATACAGTAAAATATATGTTAACCAAATACAGCTTCTAGATCACAAACTGCAATTTAATTGTAACACACTTGATGAAAAATCGTTTGCTAGCCTATTAAACACTTAAATCTACACCGTGAAGATTTGATTTACGTTGTGGGGCTGGGTGCACAGCATCAACGTTTCATCGTTACTCTGGTTTCTCTTCAACAAACGAGAAAATCTTTCGCCTTTTACTAAAGATTTCCGTGGAGAGGAACATTCTAATGAGTCTATAGACAATTTTTCTTGCCCTTCACGAAGGGTAAAAAATGAAAAATCTTTTTCTCACACATTTATTCCCTTTGCTCACCTGCATTTAAAAAACACACAAACACAAAAAAAAAAAAGACTTTTTTTTGAAAGGGGTTGTGTGTGTGTGTGTGTTAGGGGGTTTGGGGGTAAGGAGGAGGGGGAGGTCCATTTTCCCCGACGCATGCTTCCAAGGAGAAAGGTTAGATTTTCTTTTCCATTCCCTTCAACCTGTATGATCAGGGGGAGAGAGAGAGAGAGAGAGAGAAAAGAGAGAGGAGAGAGAGAGAGAGAGAGAGAGAGAGAGAGAGAAGAGAAGAGAAAGAAAACAGAAAAGAAAAGACCCCAGAAAAAACGGCAAAAACTTTCACAACAAAAACACACACACCACACACACACACACACACACACACACACACACACACACACACACACGCCTGGTCAATCAGTCATATGAGCTCGCTCTAATATCGTCATCAACATAATCAGAAACTAATATCCAAGTCAAATGTTGACTGTGGGTACATGGCGGGCCACTAAATCGATAGTTTTTACTAGTGTAATAATTTGATCACGCTCATTCACGGTGAGATCTAGCGTGGGTTTTTTCTTTCTGTTTTTTTCTTTTCTTTTTCTGTCTGCTTTTACTGTTCACCGGCCGGAAAAAGTACAGTTGAAAACACCGAGTAACTCCCCTTTTAACTCGAAAACGCAGTGTTAACAGTGGTTAAAAATGTAAATAGACCTTAAAATAAATTAAACTGTGAGAGATGCAGAAGATTTCTATTCACGACGTTTATACCATAAACTATAAGTTAGTGAATTACAGTTACCAAATTGTTAAAACTGCAAACAATTATTACCATCGTGAATGAAAATTCGTTTTGATTAATATCAAGATCTACACCGTGAAGATTTGATTAACGTTGTGGGGCTGGGTGCACAGCATCACCGTTTCATCGTTACTCTGGTTTCTCTTCAACAAACGAGAAAATCTTTCGCCTTTTACTAAAGATTTCCGTGGAGAGGAACATTCTAATGAGTCTATAGACAATTTTTCTTGCCCTTCATTGAAGGGTGATCAAACAATGAAAATCAGTTTTCCCACTACATGAATTCATTTTGAAAATAGGAATTTTCTAACAGCTTCAGTGTTTTGCAGCTACGCATCTCAATAGCGCTGGGTGAAGAATTAAACCTCTGGTTTAAAATCCTGACTGGTTAGGCCTAGCGGTAGGGCGTTAGGCCGGTGAGTATAAGGACCTCGGTTTAATTCCGAATCTGCAGTCCTTTCTCTTCAAATGTCATGGCTTGTGGACACTGTCTTGTGACTTTGTCCCTCACAATCAATGACACACGAAAACGGCTCTCGTCACTGCCCATCTTAATGCAGGAGTCATTCCGGTGGTTGTTGGTTGAAGTGTTGCTTTACGTCCAGAGAAACCGTAGGTTTATTAGGGACGGAACCCAGGACGTCCACCTCGACTTTCATTGAGCTCTGACTGGTGGTGACAGTGTAGCGTTAGGTACAGTCTCCCTCTTCCCCCTCCTCCTGTTAGGGACAGTCTCCCTCTTCCCCCTCCTCCCGTTAGGTATAGTCTCCCTCTTCCCTCCTCCTGTTAGGGACAGTCTCCCCCTTCCTCCTCCTGTTAGGTACAGTCTCCCTCTTTCCCTCCTCCTGTGCCAGTCTCCTCTTCCCTCCTCCTGTTGTAGGTACAGTCTCCCTCCTTCCCTCCTGGGATTTCCGGTCATCCCGCCAGTACCTCTTCGGAGACAACTCTGCGTTAAACAAGTTAACCAACCAACCAACCAACCAAATGGGCCCTCGACTGCTGTGTGAGTTTGGTTTGGCCTAGCGGCAAGGCGTTAGGTTGGTAAGGAAGGACTCGGTTCGATACCGCTTCGGCTCTCTCTTCTAGTTGTGGTTTGTGGACACTGTCTTG
>JABMCL010000188.1:1005000-1007500 GCA_018857735.1 Alviniconcha marisindica | reverse complement strand
CCCCCCTCACTCCCCCCCATCCCCCCCCCCCCCTCTTCTCCCCCCCTCCTCCCGCCCCCCCCCCCCCCCCCCCCCCCCCCCCCCCCCCCCCGCCAATTTTAATTATGTTTCGTGGCTCATTGAACTGTTTGCTAATAATGACATCGGGATAGATCTATTCCTTTGACTGGTTTATTTTATAATGTACTTTATTATGTAGGTGTGTCAAATAAGGCTTTGCTGAAGATTGGTTGTTGTTGCTCATGGCGCTATGTCCAGCTACACTCGTATGGTATTGAACCTGTCCAGCAAATCATGTGCTCATTGTTTTTCTCAGTTGTCTGATTATGATAGACTTTATGCATCAGTGAGCTGGGGGGGGTGTGGGGGGGGGGAGGGGTGGAGGGGTGGGGGGTTGTCTGATTTTCTCTCGACGTTGCTTCACGAGGAGCAAGGTTATGATTTTCTTCTTCTTTTTTTCTTCTTTTTTCTTTCTCTCCCCCCCCCCCCTCCCCCCTCCTTCAAATTGTGTATAATTAGCTGTACTTTTTTCTCTCTCACCTAAATAGATGATACACGATTATTGTATCTTTTATCATTCGCATACGAATCCGAGTTTTCGTCACCTTCAATGCTTATGACATCCGCTACGAAAATAGAGAATCGTACACCAGTCATGATTCGTTAATGACTAGTGTACGATAATCTATTTTCGTGACGTTCAATCGTTGTTGCATCTTTTTATGTGTCATGTACGAATCTGTATTTTAGTCACCTCCAATGATTATGGCTTCTTTTATGACTAATATACGGATCAGTATTTTCGGGACTTTGACATCGCATTGTTTATGACCGATGTACAGATGCGCGTTTTCTTCAATTTCGTTGACTATGGCGGCGTTTATATGAATGACGTACGAACCTGCATTTTCGTCACCTTGATTGATGATGACGTGTTTTCTGGCTTTGACTTTCATACAAGTTGCTCTTCACTTATGCTGTACAATACGCACACTCTTCAGGGTACAGCTTGTACATACCTGTAGGTCTCCAGTACAGCACAGATCTCCTTCTGGTGGAGTAATGGACCATCGTCAATGAGACAGGTCACGGCAGGTCCAGAAATCGGAGGAGAGGGACATAGTGTTGACCTGGAGTCATTGTTAGTGACCTAGGTCACGGCGGGTCACGAGATCGGAGGAGAGGGACATAGTGTTGACCTGCAGTCATTGTTAGTGACCTAGGTCACGGCGGGTCACGAGATCGGAGGAGAGGGACATAGTGTTACCTAGTCATTTAGTGACCAGGTCACGGCGGGTCACGAGATCGAGGAGAGGGACAAGTGTTGACCTGAGTCATTTATGACCTAGGTCACGGCGGGTCACGGATCGGGGGAGAGGGACATAGTGTTGACCTGCAGTCATTGTTAGTGACCTAGGTCACGGCAGGTCCAGAAATCGGAGGAGAGGGACATAGTGTTGACCTGGGGTCATTGTTAGTGACCTAGGTCACGGCGGGGCCGAGACGGAGGAGAGGGACATAGTGTTTACCTGGAGTCATTGTTAGTGACCTAGGTCACGGCGGGTCACGAGATCGGAGGAGAGGGACATAGTGTTGACCGGAGTCATTGTTAGTGACCTAGGTCACGCGGGTCCAGAAATCGGAGGAGAGGGACATAGTGTTGACCTGGAGTCATTGTTAGTGACCTAGGTCACGGCGGGTCACAGATCGGAGGAGAGGGACATAGTGTTGACCTGGAGTCATTGTTAGTGACCTAGGTCACGGCGGGTCACGAGAACGGAGGAGAGGGACATAGTGTTGACCTGGAGTCATTGTTAGTGACCTAGGTCACGGCGGGTCACGAGATCGGAGGAGAGGGACATAGTGTTGACCTGCAGTCATTGTTAGTGACCTAGGTCACGGCGGGTCACGAGATCGGAGGAGAGGGACATAGTGTTGACCTGCAGTCATTGTTAGTGACCTAGGTCACGGCGGGTCACGAGATCGGAGGAGAGGGACATAGTGTTGACCTGCAGTCATTGTTAGTGACCTAGGTCACGGCGGGTCACGAGATCGGAGGAGAGGGACATAGTGTTGACCTGGCAGTCATTGTTAGTGACCTAGGTCACGGCAGGTCCAGAAATCGGAGGAGAGGGACATAGTGTTGACCTGGAGTCATTGTTAGTGACCTAGGTCACGGCGGGTCACGAGATCGGAGAGAGGGACATAGTGTTGACCTGGAGTCATTGTTAGTGACCTAGGTCACGGCGGGTCCGAATCGGAGGAGAGGGACATAGTGTTGACCTGCAGTCATTGTTAGTGACCTAGGTCACGGCGGGTCCGAAATCGGAGAGAGGGACATAGTGTTGACCTGGAGTCATTGTTAGTGACCTAGGTCACGGCGGGTCACGAGATCGGAGGAGAGGGACATAGTGTTGACCTGGAGTCATTGTTAGTGACCTAGGTCACGGCGGGTCCAGAAATCGGAGGAGAGGGACATAGTGTTGACCTGAGTCATTGT
>JABMCL010000188.1:905000-1000000 GCA_018857735.1 Alviniconcha marisindica | reverse complement strand
CTCACCTAGGCTGGTCCCAGGAACCCCCACAAGAACGTCCCCGGATGCCTTCCAGACTGTCAGTGTGTCAGAGATCACCTCGGGAATCGGGCCCACGCTGGGCAGACTGAACAGCAGCAGGTTGCCGTCATCAGACTTGTCAGCAAGGTCACAAGAGATGGACGTGTTGTCGACCGAAATAACAGTGGAGGATGTTTCGCCGAAAAGGCCATCGTCGGCGCAACTGATGTTTGATTGTAAGTATAGGCATCTGTGACCTCTCCTCTACCCTCTGTCTGTTGGTGTTTCCGTCTGTCTGTTTCTCGCTGTGTCTGTCTGTCTGTCTAATTATCTCTCAGTGTTTCTGTCTGCCTGACTCTCTTCTGTTTCCGTCCGTCTAATTATCCGTCAGTGTTTCTGTCCGTCTTTCTGTCCGGCTGCCTGCCTGTCTCTCCTATTTCCATCTGATTATCTCTCAATGTTGCTGTCCATCTTTCTGTCCGTCTGCCTGCCTGTCTCTCCTGATTCCGTCTAATTATCTCTGTGTTTCTGTCCGTCTGACTTTCGCCCTGATATAACCGTAATGGTTGACTGGGCGTAAAACACCAAGTTACTTATTGACTGTCTCCCCTGTTTCCGTCTGTCTGTCTCTCAATAGTGCTGTCTGTCTGTCTGTCTCTCGGTGTTTCTGTCTCTCAGCGTTTCTCTCTGTCTGTCTCTGTTCTTGTTCTTGCGTTTGCTCTTCTGCTTAGTTCTCTTCTTCTCGACTGACGGGACATTACGATCAAAATAGGAACCGGCTTCTTTTTCTTGGCTTTTGTTATAGTAGCCCGCATCTGCAGTTTTAGTTTCGTTCTCGCATTTGTGTGTGTGTATGTGCGTGTGTGTCGTCGTGTGTGCTTGAGAACTATAACTAATGACAATTAATCCTCTTCCTTAACCGATGAATGATTTTTTTCTTCTTCTTTATGCCAAGCACGTCACTGTGGCGGCGTTTACTGAAATAATATTCATCCATCCATTACAGTATAGTTTCACTCACTAATTCGTATTTCTATACATAATTCCTTCAGTGGTGGTTCCACATAATACATCTAAACTCATCCATGTGACAAATCCAGAACTATTTAGTACTATGAGGCATCTAAAACAGCAACAACAAAACCAAAACAACAACAAACAAAACAAATCAGACGATTGATAAATTTTATTTTTAAAAAGCCCAGGTCCATTATTTTTTTTATTTTTTTTCCCGTTTTCATTTAGCCCTGAATACAGAAATATAAAAGATTCCTTCATGTATCGTTACTAAGCATGAGCCTTCAAAAGTTATTGCAGCTGTTTTTCACGTTTCTTTACAATATGTAATAGACATAATCTTTTAATATTACATGCAACCTCAACACCTTTTTGTTTGTTTGTTTGGAAAAAAAGAATAAGAAAAAGAGGGGGAAACTACGACACAGCGAACAGACAAGAGAATACGAACTTTTCGTTGCCGTTGACATATTTGTCCAATGCATTCCGTACTATTTGCGAGGCTCACCCACACGTTCACATACGCCCAAACACACATACATACATATGTTGTGTGTGTGTGAACGTAAGTGAATCCGCGGATAACATGCGCGCACACAGACATGCCTTCAGACAGACACTCACATACAGGAGCACGCACACCCATCCACACACCCGCTCGCACACCCACCTCCGTACACTCACTAACCCCTCCCCCCTCCCCCACACGCCCACCCACCCACACGCTCGCACACCCACATGCATACACGGACTCCCCCCCTCCCCATCCCGTCTCCGCACACACAGATTTGCGTGATGGTTTGTCCTGTCTTATTTATTTAAAAAATGTATTTAAAAAATCAGTTCCTTTTAAAAATAACTGATGGAGATCAACTATGTGCCGTACTGAAATAATTATGCTTATTTATACACATCTTTGCTATCCAAATAACAAGCCCAGTAATGCCGAACTGCTATTTTCCCAAATTGTATGAAACGAAAGGATAAAATAAGTTCGATGAAATCCATTCCCTTTTGGCAGTACGGACATTGTTTACTTTCAGCAGGGTTGGCATTCTGTTAATGATAAATGTGTTGCATGAACACTGTGAAGAATTGTGCAGCAGAGCTCGCACTGTTTTGCCTCTACTATACATTTTATCTCTACTGTCCTGCGCCAAACAAACAAAAAACAAAAAAAAACAAATTTTTTTTTTTAGTTAAAAAAAAAAGATTTGACTGCTAGCGTTCTTAAACAAGATCCAGACACACACACACACACACACACACACACACACACACACACACACACACACACACACACACACACACACACACACACACACACACACTATCACAGTTACACACATTGTACAGTTTGGATCTTGTTACGTAGGATAAGTACTGTCTTTGACTTCCTCACAGTAACCAATGCTATACCTAGAACTCGGTTAGGCTGTTGTAATCAGCATTCTAAAATAGGACCCAGACACACAAACGGTTAAAGCTTATTTGGGATCTTGTTTTAGAACGCTCATTACAACAGCCTAACCGAGTTCTGTGTACAGTATTGGTTACTGTGATGAAGTCAGACAAAACTTATACCACTGCTTATTATTTTCTCTTTTATCTCTTCCAGACTCGATGATCTCTGTTCATTTTCTGTCATATTAAATTATGTTTAATGTCTTCCATATACTGCCTTTTCCAATAGGGAAAATTAAACATTCTGCTTGTACTGTATCAAAGAATTGCTCAAGGTAGGTGGGTTACATTCGATCAAAAAGGGTTTGATTGGTTTAGTGATTGGCCGGTCGATTGACTGCACTACTTGATTACAAAACCAAAACGTGCACACAGTAAATAAAGTATGCACTCACACAAAGAGACCTTGCAATTGCAATATATACATAATAATTTATTTATTATAATAAATTATTATCAAATATATAAAATAATGGATAATGCGTTTATTGTTCTTTTTTGGTACATATATGTACACCTTGTTATAAACCGATTAAGTTACTCTCTTAGTCTGTAGGTAGGGCCATAGTGCGTGTAGCTGCCTATGTAATATAACTGATGGCACGGGTCAGTTACAAAGGGCGACTCGCTCTCTTCACACAGCCTCCCACAGCCCAGACGAGGGCGACTCGGAAGAGTTCCACTGCTCCAAGAAACAGCGGAGGATTCGAACCACGTTCACCCAGGAACAGCTGAGGGAGCTGGAGCGGGTGTTCAGCCACACTCACTACCCGGACTGCACCATGCGAGAACAGATCGCTGCCAACGTGAACCTCACAGAAGCCAGGGTTCAGGTAAGAGCTGCTTTACGCGTGAAGCGAATTAGATCTGATAGCTGCCAATGTTCACCTGACTGAAGCTAGGGTTCAGGTAAGAGCTGCTTTACTCGTGAAGCGAATTAGAACTGATAACTGCCAATGTTCACCTGACTGAAGCCAGGGTTCAGGTAAGAGTGGATTTACATGACTGAAGCGAATTAGATCTGATAACTGCCAATGTTTACCTGACTGAAGCCAGGGTTCAGGTAAGAGCTGCTTTACATGTCTGAAGCGAATTAGAACTGATAGCCGCCAATGTTCACCTGACTGAAGCCAGGGTTCAGCTCAGAGCTGCTTTACGTGTCTGAAGCGAATTAGAACTGATAACTGCCAATGTTCACCTGACTGAAGCCAGGGTTCAGGTAAGAGCTGCTTTACGCGTGAAGCGAATTAGAACTGATAACTGCCAATGTTCACCTGACTGAAGCCAGGGTTCAGGTAAGAGCTGCTTTACTTGTCTGAAGCGAATTAGAACTGATAACTGCCAATGTTCACCTGACTGAAGCCAGGGTTCAGGTAAGAGCTGCTTTACATGTCTGAAGCGAATTAGATTTGATAACTGCCAGTGTTCACCTGACTGAAGCCAGGGTTCAGGTAAGAGTTGCTTTACGTGTCTGAAGCGAATTAGAACTGATAACTGCCAATGTTCACCTGACTGAAGCCAGGGTTCGGGTAAGGGTCGGTTTAACTGATTGAAGCCAGGGTTCAGGCAAGAGTTGCTTAACATGCCTGAAGTGAATTAAAACTGGTAGCTGCCAATGTTCACCTGACGGTCGGTTTACCTGACTGAAGCTATGGTTCAGGTAAGGGTCGGTTTAGACTGAAACCATGGTTCAGGTAAGGGTCGGTTTACCTGACTGAAACCACGGTTCAGGTAAGGGTCGGTTTACCTGACAGAAACCACGGTTCAGGTAAGGGTCGGTTTACCTGACTGAAACCACGGTTCAGGTAAGGGTCGGTTTACCTGACTGAAACCACGGTTCAGGTAAGGGTCGGTTTACCTGACTGAAACCACGGTTCAGGTAAGGGTCGGTTTACCTGACTAAAGCGGATTAGAATTGAAAGCTGCTAATGTGAACCTGGCTGAAGCCACGATTCAGATAAGGGTTGGTTTACCTAACTGAAGCCATGGCTCAGGTAAGGGTCGGTCTACCTAACTGAAGCCATGGCTCAGGTAAGAGAGTCGGTTTACCTAACTGAAGCCATGGCTCAGGTAAGGGTCGGTCGACCTAACTGAAGCCATGGCTCAGGTAAGGGTCGGTCGACCTAACTGAAGCCATGGCTCAGGTAAGGGTCGGTCTACCTAACTGAAGCCATGGCTCAGGTAAGGGTCGGTTGACCTAACTGAAGCCATGGCTCAGGTAAGGGTCGGTTGACCTAACTGAAGCCATGGCTCAGGTAAGGGTCGGTTGACCTAACTGAAACCATGGCTCAGGTAAGGGTCGGTTTACCTAACTGAAGCCATGGCTCAGGTAAGGTTTGGGTTTACCTGACTGAGCCAGGACGGAGCAAATCACTCCCAAGCAATGAAAGAAAGCAGCGGTTCGTGTAAGGTCACGCTGCAGAGATTTCCCCTCCGACAAACCGGAATATCTGCTTATTAAAGCGCCCACCTGTCTGAGAAAACCCTTTATTACTTGACTGAACACAATGCAAAACAGGTTTGCTCCACTCTCTCTCGAGCGCGTATGTGTTTATGTGTGGCGGCGGCGGTGGTGGTGTGTGTGTGTGGAGGTGGGGGGGGGGGGGGGGGGGGGGGGGGAGGTGACATCCCGCAATGTGGGGTCAACATCCCCACTTCCTTTTCAACTCACAAACGAACCAGAAGAAGAAGAAAAAATGTCGCACTCCATCCCATTCCTCAAACCCCTTCCGGCTTTTCAGTACCTCCGTGTCAGATTTTTTCCGCCTGAAATCAGGCAGAAGATTAGTGGAAGAGAAGCAATCCCTAAGTCACTTGTCTCTACTTACTTAGACATCCTGTCGACAAGACGGTCGGCGTGTCGCAGGCGGACCCTTTTGCTCCATCGCTCTTTCCGTCACGGCTGGATTGTCGGCCCTGACAGGCGTGCGACGTCCCCCAACTTCCATCACACGCCTCGGAAATCGTGTGCAATGAAAACCCATTGTAACAGTCCAGTACGTGTGACTTGGGACCACCAGAAACATGCCCTGCTCTTCTTCCGCCTAGCAGAGCTAACGACAAAACTGCCTGCAGAGACTTACCTCCGAATGTATCGCCTTGTCACGCATGAAGGTCATTTCAGGACTAAACACAGTTTATCATGCGTGTCATCATGCCTGTCTCTGTTTGTTGTATATGTTGTGCTGAAATTTCTTTGCAAAGTCAGTATACTCGTGTGTGCGGGCGCCTATGTGTGCGCGCGTGCGCGCGTGTGTGTGTGTGTGTGTGTGTGTGTGTGTGTGTGTGTGTGTGTGTGTGTGTGTGTGTGTGTGTGCGCGCGCGGGCGCTTAGAACAGTCTACACGAACAAGGTTTAGCGCTTTATAAATACTTGAATTATTATTATTTTATCATTATTATGTCACAAGTTAAAAGTCTGATTCACTGTTAAAAGTCTGATTCACTGTTAAAAGTCTGATTCACTGACACGCGTCACTTTACGCTGGAAGAGAGCTTGGGGAAAAATGAAGTTAAATGACCCAGAAAGGTAGAAATCTGTATTGCAGAATTTCTGACAGTGTGCGAAGCAGGCAAAGCACTCAACTCTGCTTTTAAAAAGAACACTTTTGACAGTTCCTGGTTCTCTGAAAAGGGGACCTACATTTCTGCGTCCGCGGTAGCCCATGGCGGAAGGAAACGCGGCCTACAGAACAGATGCAAGAATTCCTTTGTGTATGTGTATGTCGCGCGGGAGCACGGGTGGCTGACTGGGGGTTATAATATCCAGTTAATTAAGTACCCTAACTTCCTTCACACTTTGGCCTTCCCTTGCTGCAGATTAGTTGAAGAGACAGGCTCAGAGTAGTATTCCCCACTCATTCCACTCCCTCTGCGTGACACTTTTAAATTGGGAGGCTACGTCGAATATTCCTTTGTCAGACTTCCGACTGGATTTCTTTTTTCGGTTTCCTCCCCCCCCCCACGTTCATTCATCTATTATGAGCGAGAAGGTGTGACCAAGCAAGCGCGCGGCGTGTGACCGTTTAGGCTAAGCTTTGTACAAACTCAAAACACGCAGATACATCAGCCTACGAGTTCCAGCTTTGCTTAATCCCCCACCCCACCCCACCCCCCAAAAAAACGTGGTCTCCACAGTACGGAACAGAAAGTCGCGTGCCATTAACCATTGTTGGAAGAAAACAGTCACACTGGTAACACTCCTGGTACGAAACCCCTCGCTTGTGTCGGCCCCAATTAGCATAGCGAAGGACAGAGAGGAGAGGTTGGTGAGTGGAGGGAGAGAGCGGGTGGAGGAGGGGAGATGGGGGTGGTTGGGGGTGGAGTGGGTATTTGAAGTGGGTCTTTGAGCAAGCTTGGCTTTATTTGGAGCGGGAGAACACCGTCCATGTTATCGTTGTTGTTTTAGTGTACACGTTCAGCAGTCATTGGCCGGGAAACCGTTGTCAGCTAGAAGAGTTATCATAGTTTAGTAACTGGATTTTAACGTCCCGTCAACTGCACAGTCATCTCAGATGATGATGTGGGGCTTCATGTCCATGGGTTGACATATTCGGGACGCACTGTAACGTCACCTCAGAACGAACAAAGACTATTTCAAACCACACATTCAAGAAATGTCAGTATGTATATTTGAGGATGTACCTCTAGTGGAGTGGTATTTACGCGCTTGCCAGGTGAGAGTTACCGTAGGCGACTCAGGCCTTGTTGTGCTGGTGTGACGACTTTCCAGCGCTAATTAACTCCCTTGTGTGTTGATTCCACACATTCAAGAATTAAATCAAGGCGATCGAATGTCATCAAATCTCAAGCAAGTTTGCTCATGGATTTCTTCTTTTTCTATTTTTTGCACGGTGAAGGGTTTGAACCCCCGCCCCCTCCTTCCGTTTTGTTGTTGTTTTTGTTTTGTTTTGTTTGTTTGTTTTTTGTTGTCATTTTGGTCTTTGTTTTTGTTGCCTCTGACGTTTTGACAACAATTTGCCATCGTAAATGTCTGTGTGATTATCATTTTGTCTATAGGTAACACTCAAATAAGCATACTGCTTTTGTGTTTCCTGTACTTATTCGTTGAGCTTATGATTACGATGAATGAATAAAATTTGTTTAAGCCAAGGGTTGTCGGGATACCTACCACTAAGCGCAAAAGCGACACTAAACTCAGAGAGACAAAAGACAACGAAAGTGAAGCATTAGTCCGTAGGGAGTGTACGCAGCACAGCCAATCGATGACTTCGTGTCGCACTCCGCGGACTGTCGCATCAAGCCAGTACAAGTCTTGGTTCGAACAAGGATTCATTCACGTACAAAATAACAGTACATGTACAATGCAGAGTATATGAGCACACCAGCAAGCCTTACTTGATGCTTATACCCGATGCGCTCATTTACATACGTGCTAAAAAAAAAACTTAAAAAAAATACGAGTCTTGTTCACCGTTTCGCCGCACACGCCTCTCAGCTCTGAGGATTCGGGAAAAATGAAGTCAAAAGAACAGAGAAGGCAGAAATTAGAGCGGCAGAATTCCTGTCAGCTGACGGATCTCTTCCAAAGTCACGTGGCGTGTAACATAATAGCAAATGATACTTTTACTTTTATTGTTATTATTATTGTTGCCGTGTTGCTGTTGGTTTGATCAAAATGAAATACCTCAAGAATACAACTAATGATGATGATGATGAAGTGATGCTTAATGCCTCAGATGTCAGTTGACATATTAGGGACAAGTTGTGACCAAAGCCGAAGCACGGTGCAATAATTTTTTACGTCCACGGAAACCAGAAGGCTCGTTAGGACGGACAGTCCAGGACGTCCACCTCGACTCTCACACAGCTCCTGAACTATGTGATACAACTAATAAATCTAGCGAGCTTTACATTCTTAGATCGGTACAGGGGTCGTCGAAACCACCGCTATGCGGGTCTGTGTCAAGCTGAGGAGCGAGAGGGACATGTATACATGTACGGAATTCCACCAACAGCCGAAAGTACCGGCCCAGCAACAGATCTTCACGGCCAGCGAGTATCCCTTTAACCTAATAGGGGAGAGAACCGATTGAGGGAGGCGCCAGCCAGGGTGGAAGACAGCATCGGGGGCATTGTGAAGACCTATCCTGTTTCATATGTGACTTCACTCATCCTCTTAGATCCTAACTAAGACGTGGGCCAGGCTATACTTAGCGTCAGTCAGTCACTCCGTCCTGGCCGTCCTCTCCCGGCAGTCCCAGGCTCGTTTACACTGTAGTACTGGCATAGCCGGTTTCCTACGCCAGAGAGGTTATACAAGTTTATCAGTTACATTTTGGGGACTACACCCTCTATTGCTCATCGTCGTGGGTTAGGGTAAAATCTCACTTTAACCGGTCTGGGCTTAAAATCAAGCTACTTACTTACTTACCCCACATAGACGAAGCTAAAACAAATAAACAAACCAAACAAAAACAAGTCAAGAAATTCTTTATTCCTTCAAAACGAAAATGTGGGTGCCCCACATAAGAACAAAGACACTGTACATATATGTAAACGATTAACACTTAGAAAGTACGCAACAACACACAGTGTCACACACATCACAATATACAATAAACGCAAGCATAATCATCACTATTCTCACGACACAACAACAAAATGTTACCGTGCTTCTAATTATTAAGCCGTGTAATCTCTGGTATGACAATAAAGACAAAAGTCATATATTTTATATATGTACTGCCGTGCATGTGTCTATTCTACATGCCCAGGAATAAAATCTGGAATTTTAAATCCTCCAGCTTTTTCTATTCTTGCCAGCCAGGCTATGAACTGGAAGGATTTCGGAGCTTGAGATGCGCCTGTGTCTACGAGCTCGTTTCACGTGAACTACTGAACATGTTCGCATTGTCCAGCTGTCCCTAATTGTCAACCGAATCGAGGATTAACACATCTTATTTCTTCAGTGTGTGCGAGTTTTCAGCCAGAATTTCGTTGGGAGTGATGTACCAATTTCTTGATTCAAATTACGGTACGCACGCTTACGATTTTTTCACCTTCTGTTTATTTATTTGAGTTCGATGCGTCGAGTAACCGACCTATTCCAGTTCAGACCACTCATAATAATCCGACTACAAGTTTGTAGTCAAAATGTCGGGAGTTGTTTCTGCGTCCTAATGAGTCCAGGACGGCCATCTCGAGACTTTCACACAGCTCCTGAGCTCTGACATACTTGGTCTTCATGATGATGTGCGCAGTTTTCATGTCCAGAAAATGTCGGTGCTATGGGACAGTAATGGGTCACCAAATGTTCTTGATTCAGTAAACATGTTACGTCAGACGCACGCTTATTAGGAGTTTTTTTGAGGGGGGTAAGGGGTTATGTAGTTGGATGGGAGTTAAGACCTATCCACACTTCACCACCAAAGATTAACTGATTACAAGTTGGCAGCGAGAAGCCGTTTTGTTTCAGTGCGCATGAATGGACAAGCACAGGACGGCCACAACCACAACGCTCTGTAGTATGAGAAACGGTCATGAGCCGATGATGCGGTTCGACCGGAGTCTCGGCTTACACTAGCCTTACCGCTAGGCCACACCGGCTCACGATGCCTAAGCATGGTTCAGTGTTGCTTTACGTCCACAGAAACCCTAAGGCTCGTCAAGGCGGCCACCTCGACTTTCACACAGCTGCTGAACTCTGAAAACTTGGTCAGCTTGTGGTAGTGTTAAAAACTGGTTAGACCACTGCACCTGACCGTGCTTCCGTCCACGTGAATGGAAAGACAGCCCGATTGTAAAGCTTCTGTTTGTTGTTACGTAAGCTAAGCTAAACTCTCTCTCTCTCCTCCGGCAAAGCCACCCGGCTCCTGCTTAGTATTTGCTACCGCTTCATTTTTATTATGTTTCACCTTTATATAAGACTATATAATTATTAGTTTTAGTCATCGAAATTAACCCATCGTTTTATTATTAATCTTTTATGATACTGTTTGGAATGCACTTACTTCGCCCTCGGCATAATTTGTGGTCGACTAGACAGCGTGAAGAAACGAGTCAGTACGGCCTGTCTACGCCCATTGTCATGGGCCTAGTCAGGCCGTGACACTGGTGTCCCCTTAACCAAATCATGATCCCCATTACACCCAGCCACCAATGATTCGAACATGTTTGCCGATTCGATGATTACAGAACGACTTCAGGACATTCGGTTGATCATGGCTAATCCGCGGCCTTCTCTCCTTTTTACCGTCGCCGGTGGCTCAACCCTATCTTCCGCTCTGGTTGTCCCCGATAAAACTCTTACCCGCAAGGCGGAGAAGCGCCGAGATTTAAAGTTTACAAACACAATAGCGCGTCCCACGCATTATCTAAACCATGCACTTGCTCTTTCCCAATCCTCTGTTAATTACCTCAGCCTTAAAACTTGGCGGTCCGCAAATTGGAGGGCGCCCGGCGCGGCGAGCCCCACGCGCAGCAGGAAACAGCCCCGCAGAGAATGAAGAACAGCTCCGCACTGAATGGCGGCTCAGTGCGCGAGCCGAGGAAATTGAGCCAATAATTATTGCAATTATTCGCCTGATACGAAGACTTTCTATGAGCAATAGGCGGACAAAGGAGAGTGAAACTAATCCCCTTTGGGGGCGGAGTTGAGGGTGGAAGCAAACAAGGTGTTCACAGAAAGGTGTGGAGGGGAGAGCGGGGTGAAGGGACGGGAAAGGTGAAAGAGAGGGAGTCTTGGCGTGAAGTCCACTTCAGCTTTATCGTCTCCTTCCTCCCCACCTCCTTGATCTCACGGGCCACCTCGCTCTGGCCTTCGTGTGGCGGGATGAAGTTCTACAGAAATCCGCCGTCGTTTCATTCCGGGCGTCATCAGTGCCACCCAGCCGGAAAACGCAACTGACTTGTCAAATCTCAACTGAGTTAAAACTATGATTCGCTGTTCGTAAAACGGTTTAACTCACTCTTTAAAGAGGGTTGGGAAAACTGAAGCTGAGCTAGTAAAGCGGAGAGGCAGGAATGACTAGAAATGTAGAACCTGACCAGAAAGGTAGAGTTGATCACACAGGCAGAATTAATCAGAAAGGTGATCAGAACGGCAAAATTTATCACACCGGCAGAATTGATCAGAAAGGTAACCAGAATGTCAAACCGTTGATCAGCTCAGTTCAAGATGATATGGTATCTATGCGCTCGGAAAAGCCCATATGCGCTCCACCCTGTCTCTCAGAAGTTTCCCCAACGTTGCCTTTGAAACGGATTCCAATGTTCGGGAGTCTGATTGACGATGGCCTTGTCTCGTCCTTTCAAGGAAGATCGTCTAGCGCTTCCAGATCAGACAGGCAGAATTGACCAGAAAGGTGGTGAGAACGGCAAATTGATCAGACAGGCATATCTCATCAGAAAACTGACCAGTGAGGACGGCAGAATTGACCAAACAGGCAGAATTGGTCAGAAAGGCGATCAGATCGGCAGAAATGATCAGAACGGTGATCACTGAGGACGGCAGAACTGATCAAACAACTGGACAGAAAGGCAGCATTCTTTGCAGTAGACGCAGAGCATCTGCAGCATGCAGTCACCGAAACGCCACGTCCATACTCCGGGCTTTACGGGAGAACCCTTTACTACAGAAGCGGTTGTAATATTTCATTAATTGTGAGGAACAAAGTCATCCATAAACCACAACTTTTGAAGAGAGAGGAGAGCGGCCGAAGCGGAATCGAACCGAGGTCCTTCTGCTTACCAGTATAAGGCCTTACCGCTAACCCAAACTGGCTGACGATATTGAAGCGGCTATCTTTTCTGCAGTTTCAACACCTGCTTCTCCATCTTCCGATCCGACTCCTCCGTCAGTCGACCCGCGGCGAAATCGCTTCTCAGTCTTGCGCTGTCAGCGCCCTCTATACGATTGTGGAAAAGTTATGGCAGGGAAAAGTTACGGTAGGGAAAAGTTACGACAGGGAAGAGTTATGGCAGGGGAAAATTATGGCAGGGAAAAGTTACGGTAGGGAAAAGTTATGTCAGGGAAGAGATATGGCAGGGAAAAGTTATGGTAGGGAAAAGTTATGGCAGGGAAAAGTTATGGCAGTGAAGTGTTATGGCAGGGAAAAGTTACGGTAGGCTACTAAGACTGTGGAATCAACGCAAAATCGAAGCAGGAGCGTAATTATCGGGAGCCTACGCCCTGGGTAAGAAGCGAGCTTTGTCTCGATTCGAACGCGATTTTAGTTTTATTTGTGCTGATGTAAGTACTTTCAGCAGTTGTAAAACTGAAACAAAACAAAATAAACAAATAAAACAACAAGGAAACAACAACAACAACAACAACAACAACACACACACACACACACACACACACACACACACACACACACACACACACACACACACACACACACACACACACACACACACACACACACACACACACAAACCCGCCTGATATGATTTTCAGTATCAACTTACTGCCTTTAGAGCACCAATAAAACAAAAATTAAAACAAAAACAAAATGGCCAGTCAGTGAACACCTACCTATGACGTAACCAGTCAAGGCGATGTTGGAGGAAGGATGGTCAAAGGATGGTCAAAACTTAGCAGCTGTGTGAAAGTCGAGGTGGACATCCTGGGTTTACTGTCCCTATAATAGTCCGTACGGTCTCTGTGGACGTTGTGAGCCGGTTTGGCCAAGCGGTAAGGCGTTAGGCTGGTAAGCGGAAGGACCTCGGTTCTACCCTTCGGCTCTCCTTTCTCTCAAAAGGTTATGGTTCGTGGACACATGACCTGTGACTTTGTCCATCACTTTCCTTTACCGGGGAAGCTTTAAAATGGCTCGCAGTCGCTGCCCAATTCGAATGCAACGAAATCTTTGGGGCGACAAGTGTAGCGATAGGTTAACTATAAACGCTCTCTCCATCTTCTCCACGAGCTCCATAGTACCCACTTCCCCCATCCTCCATTATTAACCCCTTCGGCATTGGTCCGTCCCTAATAGCCATGGTTTCTGTGGACGTTAAGCACCATTTATACTTACTTACTTAGTGGTGATCATAGTTCAGGAGCTGTGTGAGAGTCGAGGTGGCGTCCTGGGCTGTCCGTCCTAACGAGCCTTCTGGTTTCCGTGGACGTAAAGATATTGAACCATGCTTCGCATTGGTCCAGCTTGTCCCTAATATGTCAACTGACATCTGAGGACATAAAGCATCACTTCATCATGTGGACGTTCAGAGCTCCGGAGCTGCGTGAAAGTCGAGGTGGCCGTCCTGGTGCTCCCGTCCCTAATAGTCCTTATGGTCTCTGTGGCACAGTGAAGGGAAAGGGGGGGGGGGGGGGGGAGGGGGAGGGGAATCAGTAGTGTACATCTAGGTATAATGCGTGCAAGCTTCCTTGTTTTCTGACCAAGCAGTCCTCTTTAGCATTTCACTGCATGGATTCTCTCCCCTTCTACGCTTGCGACCACCTGTCCTCGAGGAAAGGAAGAAAGACAGAACTCACAAAATCCGGGAGAGAACTTCCGCTGAAGTGGAGAGGCACGGGACACACTGAACAACTATTCACTGATTTGGCCAATTAGGCCCAGCATCCTTTTAATAAACCCCCACTAAAAAGCCCACAACAAGGAAGCCGCAGCCGACACCCCTTTCACCCTCAGGGGTACCCGTAACCCACCCCGATCAAGTTCCCTCTCTTGGAGAACTGATAGTGCCCAATTAGGGACCCCTACAACCGGCCCGGCCCAGGCCGGGGCTGAGGGCTGAATGAGTCGTAGACCGGTCTTGAGAAACTTCTTATCCATCTGCTTCTGCAGCTCCCACGGGCCGGGCCAACACTACAGCGGAGTCCTTTTGTTGCTGGAGAAGGCTGCACGGCAGTAACGAAGAGCGAGGGGTCAAATGCTTAAGAGGATTAAGGCGACTGTTAGCATATTTGAGGGGTCGGAGGAATTCGAACCTCGGGGTTCTGTCCGTGATCTTGAAGAGAAGAGGGTGTTGCTGGATGCCTTTAGGAACCCAAATCCTGGGATAATCAGCCAGAGAGTGCCGCAGTGGAGAGAGCGTTCCGAAAGAGATCAAGCGTTCCCTTTTGTTGCGCTGACGGTTTTGAACTGATGATGCACAGCGGCATGTTAAATTTGCGGTTACATTTATAGCTTACACGCAGTCTGTTTGTGGTTATTTCCTTATTCTAGGATTACGGTGATGCCGTAGTCTGTTTGTGGTTATTTCGTTATTGTAGGATTACGGTGATGCCGCAGTCTGTTTGTGGTTATTTCGTTATTCTAGGATTATGGTGATGCCGCAGTCTGTTTGTGGTTATTTCGTTATTGTAGGATTACGGTGATGACGCAGTCTGTGTTTCGTTATTGTAGGATTACGGTGATGACGCAGTCTGTGGTTATTTCGTTATTATAGGATTACGGTGAAGCCGCAGTATGTTTGTCGTTATTTCATTATTGTAGGATTACGGTAAAGCCCAGGATTATACACAGAGACGTCGCACGACCACTGTTTATCGGGCAAAAATAGGCTGTGTTTGTCCGGGGTGGGGGTGGGGATGGGATGCAGCAGTAGACAGTACACCACTCAGGTCCACAAGTGATGTTCACTTTCGTCTCCTTTTCTTTTCTTTTATTTCTTTCCTTCTTTCTTTCTTCTTTTTTATTTTAATTTTTTTGGGGTTAAAATTTCAGGTCGAGAACTGAAATGTCCCACTACGGGAAAGTGTACAAAGTCCTTGGGACAGAATGAAAGAAGTAAAAATAACAATACGTTTATAACACACACACACACACACACACACACACACACACACACACACACACACACACACACACACACACACAGTACTGCGGCTTAGAGAGGTTTGTAAGTATGCAGTCTCCTTTCTCTTTAGAATTTGGATTCTGTATGCAATGCCAGTTAAAGAAGGTGCCAGAATAATGAGTCACTTCTCTTTTTCTCTCGTTTCGTGATCACTTCAGTAAATCTTGTTCTTTGTCACTTGACATTATTATAATGACAAGGTCAAAATAACGCCTCGATAATGATGTCATTCTGGTTTCAAGCGTGGTTCCAGACCTGTTTGCGCCAAGTGGCATAAACAGGAGAAATCGTTGCAATTAGTGACAAGGTCAAAATGGCGTAACGATAGTGACATCATTCTGTCTTTCAGGTGTGGTTCCAGAACAGTCGCGCTATGCAGCAAAATCATTTAAAAAAATTATGCGACTGTCAAAATATGGTAATAGCAATGACGTCATTCTGTCTCATTCAGGTGTGGTTCCAGAACCGTCGCGCCAAGTGGCGAAAGCAGGAGAAAGCGGTGCACTCGGCGTGGCAGCAGCGATGTTCCCACCCGGTTCCACCCGTCTCTCACCCGTCCCCCTACCCTTCCCCCTTCTACACCGCCCTCCTGTCACCCCACCTGGCGGCCAGAACGGCCCTGTTTCCATGGCTACTGCCCCACATGCCCATGCTGCCCCTTCCGCTTCCGCTGTGTGGAACCTCGGACAGCCCGCACCCCATGTTTGCAGGTACGGTGGGTTTGATTGGTTAGCTGACTGAATGGGACTGCGAGTCTTTGATTCTGAATGGATGAAATACTTGAGGATGACTCAAGAGAGAGAGAGAGAGAGAGAGGAGGCGAGGGAGGGAGGGGAGAGAGAAGAGAGTAGAGAGAGAAGGGAGAGAGAGAGAAGAGAAGAGAGAGAGAGAAGAGAGAGAGAGAGAGAGAGAGAGAGAGAGAGAGATTATTCTTTAGCCATGCCCCTCATGAAGGGGTGCGCCGGGTGGTAATCTACCACCTCACAGTACAGAGAGGAGGGAGAGAGAGAGAAGGGGGAGAGGAGAGAGAGAGAGAGAGAGAGAGAGAGAGAGAGAGAGAGAGCATGTTGGATGCAAGACGTCATGAACTGACGTGCCTGTTCACCCCAGCCGTTCTCGAGCATTAATAAATAAATAATTGTATAAAACTTTAAGTAAGTAAACATGGTGCTTAACGTCCACGGAAACCATAAGGCTTAATAAGTAAGGGGCGGAAGGGGGAGGGGTGGGGGGTGGGGGGGTATGGAGGTTGGGGGAGAGGTAGATTCCGGCTGCTGGCAGGCCGTGTGTACACGTCTCTCTCTTTATTAGGGCATTTTCGGATTTTGTGTCACATCTTCAGAACTTTATTACTTGTAGTTCTATGTGGGAAGCCGAGTCTCCCCCCTCCCCGCCTCCTGGTTTAGCCTCTAGTATCTAAACCTCAGGCACAGCTGACGTAGGCTAAATTTTAACTGACGGGAAAATAAGCAGAGTAGGCAAAACATAACGAGAGAGAGAGGGGGGAGGGAGGAGAGAAAGAGGGGGGAGGGAGGAAAAGCGAGGAAGGGGAGAGGGAGGGGAGAGAGAGGAGGGGTGTGTGTGTCTGGCACGTCACCAGCCACCCCATGCAGTTTTTATTTTTTAGTTTTTCCCATTTCTTCTTCTGTAGGGTACTGCTGTCAGTGCCTATGGCAGGAACCACGCTTGTTTTAACAATAGCAGTCCTAATTTCAGTCGTTTGTTCCCTCCAGTGGGATAATGGGTGTTTTGCTTAGCGGAGGGTCGTTACCCACTCACCCCACCTCTTCCCAAACCCAGCCGAGCACGCCCGCTAATCTATAATAACCCACTACCTCTCATTCAACGTTTCAGTCGACCTCAAACTCCAGCCACCCAAGAAGGGTTCAGGCGGCCGGCAGCCACCCGAGACCGCTGCGGTACAGACACAAGGGGAGTTTTCCAGGGAGCTGTTCCTGAAGGCTTCGCAGACTGGACGAGCGAAGCAGGAACAGCAAGACAGCAGGAGTTCGTCCAGAGCGTCCACGCCTGCCTCGTCCGTCAAAGTTTGCTGATGGTTCCACTTGGACGATCTCACGATATAATAAGTGACATGAAACTTGTGTACTGTTTAAAAGCCTGTCTTTTGGTGAGAAATTTGAACACTTATGATAAAAATTATAGCGTGGTCATTGCAGATTATTGGTGTTCGTCTGGAGTAATAATTATGTTTGATATTTCTGACGCCCCATCTCACAGGAGCCCAAGGTGCCTACAACTCATTGTTCTGGACCCCTGTTGCAAGCTAGTGCTGTGCACGTGCGTCCGACTCTTTTTTTTTTTTTTTATACGTGCGTCCGACTCTAATATACCGTGGACTATGTATGTTTTCAGCTAACATTTTTACTATTTGCTGTCCCCCCCCCCCCCCCCCCCCCACATGTCAGATGATTGAAGCATATGTTCCTGTCAATGACACAGCTTGTACATTTATAGTTTGCATAATTATTGAGCCAAATCGTGTAAACGCACACAAAATCCTGCACAAGTGTGTGTGTGTGTGTGTGTGAGAGAGAGAGAGAGAGAGAGAGAGAGAGAGAGAGAGAGAGAGAGAGAGAGAGAGAGAGAGAGAGAGAGAGAGAGAGAGACTCAAACTTTACTACACAAGGATTAAGAGAGAGTGTGTTATTAGAGAACTAGAATGTTCTTTAACTTTGTGCACCTTTACGCAAGGTTTACGTATGTAAATTACTTCGGACATAATGTAACTGACATTGCATCATATTTACGCACTCGGCTTCAAGCACACGCAACAGTGGCATGTTATTGTACATTGTACAGTTTGTTGTACATAGTTTGTCACGTAAAATGATTAAAGGCAATAAAACCTGGAATTTACCTCAACCATGCTACGCTGTACTCGTATGCGTTTTCACTTTATCAGTTCATATACTGGTTCTTCTTAACTACATCTCTTGTCTTGGTGCAGTCACTTTCACAAGTTTACGCCTTCAAATACATTGCAGTGTCCTTCGGACACAAAGGCCATGCAGTAATCTGCTTACATACGCATGTCTCAGGTGTGGTGTGTGTGTGTGTGTGTGTGTGTGTGTGTGTGTGTGTGATATTTTTCTTTTATTGCGTTTGATGAAAGACTTGTTTTGAGAAATATCAGCTAATGGCTTGGCACCTTATCTGTAGCATAAATAAACTGTAAAGGTGGATTTATAATTTTCTGCGCCCCCCTTTCCCTTTCCCTAAAAGAGTTAATGACCCTTAACGGCCAATGCAACTTTGAGAACACGAAGCTTAAGTTCAGGATGGTAAAACTTGTCAACCTTCAGTCTTGCTCACGCGTGGTTCCGGATGGTCTAGCTGTCAACCTTCAGCTTTGCTCATGTGCACTGGAGAGAGAGAGAGAGAGAGAGAGAGAGAGAGAGAGAGAGAGAGAGGAGAGAGAGAGAGAGAGAGAGAGAGAGAAGAAAAAACCCCACTGGAACAATGTCTTTTGCCAATAACAGTTTACTGACCAAAAGGTGAGTCAAAACAAAGTGTAAATAGAACGTGTAAACAAAGCAGTAAACAGCTAATATCAACAGAGCAGCAACAGGTTGCATAATAATAAACATGGCACAGAATTATGGCAAGAAATGAATTTGGCAGTCCTTTAACTGTAACAATGACTAGTGTAAAAATGTGTGTGTGTGTGTGTGTGTGCATGCGTGCACGTGTGTGCATATGTATACATGTGTGTGCATGCATGTGTGAATGAGCAAGAGAGAGCGTGTGTCTCAAAAATGTGTGGAACAGGTGAAGTAAATGGGTAACACATTCAACATAAATTAGATGTACATAACTTAATGACATAACTATTAATAAACTTTTTTAGTAACGTAACTGTGTGTATGTGCATGTGTATGAATTAATGCCAGTGCTTATGACCGTGTGTGTGTGTGTGTGTGTGTGTGTATGCATATACATATTTGAAGTAGTAGTAGTAGTAATTGGATTTTAATGCCCTGAAACACATACACAATTTTTAAACATACAATAACAATCCAAAGTCTAAAGCTGACCTAAAAGCACCATTTGCAGTGTAACTGCAATTGTAAAAGGAAGTCAAAACATTCAACTACAACAACAGAACCAAACAACTGCACCAAAAAATACAACCACAGGAGTCCAACAAAAAGCTCCATCCAGTCTGTCTCAACAGAACTGAGAAATAACCAGGATCTTCATTTCAAGTGAAATGCCTGAAACAGCACCACAAGGTTGGTAACAGTAACAGCTGACACGGTGCAGTAACCACTCCAAAACAGACACAACTATGCAATGACATTGCACAGAAACTAGTTATAAGTGACCCAGTCACTTTGACAACTCACTCCACTAAATCTTACAAAGAACTTTACCATCTCTTAGTTTATCTGTGCCCACACTTCAGATGAAATGAGGAAAGTGTAAGAAAAACAAAAAGACCTGAAAATGTGTGAAAGATGATCACATACCTTCAGCAATTTGGGCATCAAAAGTTGCACAATACAACAAAAGTCACTAAGTTAGTGTATTTTATTACATTTACAGTCAGGTCGTCACAGTCTCTACTGCCACTGCCCTGACGTAACTGTACTGGCTGACTGGGTTTAAAACGTAAGTTACTCTACAGCCACTATAAAATGCCTTCCTCAAAGACTAGACAACTTTAGCATCTGAGGACATTAAGCAAAAACTCAACAACTAGACAACTCAGTGAGTTCAGCAATGGTTATCTGCCCACTGGACTATTGTGGAAAAGCGTTCACTCCTGTCTCAAGCATTCACCCATTAATTCAGTGCTGCTTTATGTTCACAGAGACCATAAGTACTATTACGGATGGGCACATTCACCCATTAACAGCAGTAACTCTGTTTATGGAGGTACTTTGGAGGAAACTGACTGTAAAATGTTAGTATGTTTTGTGAAATAGACAAATGACCACTTGGCTCATCCCTGTGAATGGATTTGCACCAAAAATATGTTTTCATTTTTATTGTCATTTAGACCAGCTGTGTCAACTGAATTGCAACAATAAAATAAAAAACGAATTTAAAAAAAGGAAGAATAATAAATTCTTAATATATATATTTTTATAGCTTACGCTATTATAACAAAATTCAAGCAAGCATTTTAGGTGGTTGTTTTTCCACTGAAAGTCTTCACATTTAGCTTTAAAGAAAGAAACAGATAAAAATTAACAAGTCAAGAACATTAATAAATGACTGAACTGATGTAATCAACAATAACTGGATATGAGAGCCTGGATGACTATATTCCAGAGCCTGGGATCTGAGTGTGAGATTACCAGATCCATTGAAAATTTTGTACAAAAATATCAAATCTGAAACAAACTTCATAAAACTTGCTCACCAGTAGCATAATTTTGAGAGCAGGATTTTCAAAAAAAGCACACTAATAACATGTGCAGTTTTTGAAACTTTTGTGAAGTGTTCCTTTTTTCTTTCAATTTGTTTTTCCACACAATTTAAATTTGACTTCTCCTTTTCCTTCTTTTCCAGATTTTCTGAGACCTGACTCAAGTAGGCATTGATTAAGAAATCAATATTGTCCATTTGCTTGCTTAATAAATTATGTGTCTTAAAAACTTTATGGACATAAGCTTTGCATTCTGCATAAATCTTGTGTAGATGGGTTCTGCAATAGATGAAATCCACAAAACTGGAACCGGAACAAAATCACAAGAAAATTCTTTTACAGCAAGACAATGAAGGAAATGCAGCTTCAAAAGCAAAGTAAAAACAGCTGTAAATGTTCTTTTCCATTTCAGACGTTTTTGACCCTAGAGCTGCATATGCAAGAGAAAAATCCTTTACTCTCAGCTGGAACCAAATCTGAACTGAAACTGCAGGTGTCCTCAGCATCACAATGAGAAGTTTGCACACTCAATCGTCTGCCATTTCCAAAGGATCCGAGTCTGCCCCTTCCTGGTCACTGCAACCTTTGCCCTCCACACTCAACACCTGCTGAAGGCTTGGGATGGGGATGTCTTCGTCAATATCCAGACAGTCGCTGTCACTGTCCCCTTCTGCAAACCCCTTCCCTGCTTCCATCACCTCCCTCTTCTCTGATGCTTCTTTCCCGGTCGTGTTGTCATCTGATGCTATGTCAGCGTTAAGGTTATCGCTCTCACTATCCATTGAAGGGACAAACTGATCTCTGTTCTGGGGACTGAGCAGTGGTGAGTCATTTTCGTCGGAGTCAACAGCATGAAGAGTGTCTTTTATAGAGTCTTGGCTCTGCACTGGTCTAGAAAACATCTTCTTTCGTTTTTTTGTTTGGGGTGAAGGATCGTCTTGCTGGTGGTGCCTTGGCAGTTTGGGTCTTGCTTCATCCACTTCCCCAGCTTTGGTGAATGGTGGATCCAATTCAGACATTTTCTGCATGTCTGCTACTGGTAAAGATGTATTTGCAGAACAAAGTGAAGATTTTGTTTTTACGGCAGATGTTTCTGGCATCAGTTTGGCAGGGATGACAAATTTTTGAGGTTTCATTTTTGTCTTTTTGTCTGCTGAATCACTTTTGGGTTTTGGGGGGTTATGGTTCAGCTTTTTCTTTTTGCCATCTTCATTAAGCTTTGGTTTCTTTAATGAGCTTTTGTTTGTTCCTGCAACAGCTACATCAGTCTCTTTTTTCTTGGGAGCTTTTGGCTTCTTTATACTACCCTTTTCTTCTCGTTTCCCTGTTTCAATCGGAGTCTTTCCTGTGTCTAGGGCTGCAGGCTCTGGCTTTGTTTCTTTGTTCTCTTTCTCTTGATCAACTTTTGGGTCCACTTTTGGTTTCTTGACATTTTCTGACTTGAATAGCTTCTTCCTTTTCTTAACAGTACTCTGCATGGCTAGGGTTGTACCTTCATTACCGGTAGCAATTTTGCTTTCAATGGCCTTTTTCCTCTTCTTCGTTTCAGAAACCTCTCTGTTCAGTTTTACGTCTTTTATGGGTGACTTATCTTCTGGGATTTTCACGTCTTCCGAGTTCTGGATGACGGCATCGCCTATTTTCTTGCCTTGAGCCTCACTGGAGGACTTGCTATTATGTTTCTTATCTGACTTGAATGGTTTCTTTTTCAGTTTTGCTGCCTTGTTACGTTGCTTCTCATCAGAGTCATCAGAAGAGTTTCTGCTCTTGAACTCCTCAGTCGAGTTTTCCACTTCTGTTGGGTCCTCCACTTCTGTCACATCTGTGACTTCAGTTAATTCAGCCTCCAGTTCAGATCTTTGCTGGCCATGCTTAAAAACAAGCTCTTCATCACTTCCCAAGCCAGAGTTTTTCTTGAATGAAACTTCTTCATCCTTTTGCTGGTCTGTCATATTCTTGAAAGAAATTTCTTCATCACTACGCATGCCTGCATTTGTCTTGAAAGAAATTTCTTCATCATTCTGCAATGTTGAGATATTTTTAAAAGAAATTTCCTCATCACCTTCAAGGCCAGACTTTTTCTTCAATAAAACTTCTTCATTACTTTCTGAGTTCTCAACACATCCAGCAGACATAGGAGCTCTGAACTTCAGCTTCTTTGCTTTGAAACTTGCATGATCTTTCTTGCATATTACTTTTCTCTTTGAGACAGTTTTTCCAGCTTCCAATTTTTTGGTCACCTTTGACTCCTTGGAACTGTCATGAACACCGTCTCTGACTTTAAGCTTCTTTCTGACCTGCTGCCGAGCCAGAGAGGAGACCGGTGTTCTCTTCTTTGCAACCGTTTCAGATTCATGCTGGTACTCATGGTGCCCAGCTGAAGCTTCATGATTGCTGGATGACTGTGAGCTGAGGTCGCTGTCTGGTGAGTAACCAGTGTTGGGAGAGTCGAGGTCAGTGTCACTGTCATCATCAGATGAGTTTGCAGGATTTCTCACTTTTTTGGCAGCTGGTGGATCTGTAGTAAACGGAAGACAAGCCATGTTGCCATGTATGACTGAACAGTGTTACAAAGGGTTTTAATTCACGCATACACAGTAAATGGAGGTGGGAGTGAGTGGAGAGCGGGCAAAAGGGAAAAATTAATTCAGTTAAGTTCAAAACAGCGTAAATAAACTATCCTTCTCAAAACATGTTTTGTGTAACAGGTGGCTGTTCATGTTGGCGTTGATGTTGGCTATTTTAGATGCAGTTCCAGGTGGTGTTTGTTTTCCCTGCCTGAGATGCAATGTACTTGGGTTAATCATGCTATTAATTTTCTATTTAAAAGGTTTTTATTTTGATTGTTAGTACATCGTCTTCTCTTTGTTAAACAATGTGAGCACATTCTATGGATGTGGAAGCTTTTTTGCACATTCTGTTAATCAACAGCACATTAAATTATAAAGTGTGAGTGTGTGTGGGCATTTGTATGAGAAAGAGCTCTGATTGTTTTCAACTCTAAAACAATGTCATACTGTGGCTGAGCCCCTGATGTTTGCAAGCAGCTGTTTGTGGCATACAGGAAGTGCACATGAATGATGTATGCATATTCCTGCATATGTAAAAAAACTGTGTGTGCAAAAATGTCACTGTGTTCTTGGAGAACTGTCAAGTTTTAGTGAAGGAATGAAAGCAAACAAGACACTGAGGCTAGCTGTAAGTGAAATTTTCTGAAATGATTTGGGATTAAACTATCCTGATGCAATGGTTCTTAACTATGCAAGGATTGACCAATGGCCTTACAGGCACAACAGAAACTGCAATGAGCACCATTTCTAATGACAGAAAAGGTTGTGTCTCATAGGTAGTCACAACACACCCTGCTGTGCTCAAACCACTGCAGGGAGGACATACCAAAACATTAAACACATCTAATAATTTAGTTGTATTTTGAAAAACTTACCTTGACCACCTTTGCAGACCCTTTTTTGTCTTCTCTTGTGCTTAGGCTGCCTTTTCTTTTCTGGAGCTGCACAAACAGATAGTGATAAAAACAAGAGGACCAAATATGGAAATAGGGAGAAAAACAACAAAATAACATATCTAGTGAGCAACAATCTCCTTTCTATGCAAATTAGTCACATTCATAAGCTAGAGAAAAGCACTGTGAATGGGACACATTGCTGACATAATGTTATAACTTTTTTGCTTTTGCATTGACCAATCCGAAAAAAGGGTGTGTGCATGGTTCAAGGTAGAAATAGTGAACAATCATAGAGATGAAATGCTTCTCAGGTACACACCAATAGCATTAACATGATCATTAGCAACACAGCACACAGCTCACAAATGCCAACATAGTGCTGAAAACTTGGGGTGGATTCAGGCCCTTTAAACCTAGGCCTAGTGAAAATAAAATCATATTCCCAAAGCAAAATTGTTATTTCAACAGGCTGGAACAAAGGGAAAAAGCTATACTTTGCTGCAAACATGGGAGTGTGAGTGCAATACTTGTCCATTACACTACTTGTCAATACTTCAGTGTCATACGCCACGCTTAGGGGACAGGAGATTAGAGGTGGGGTGGGATGTGGGAAGCTGGCAAGCGACACATCACCTGTACCAGTTCCAAGACAATCTGCTGTTATACAATATTCACAAGGAGTACTACATTACAGTGAATCAAAAGTGGACATTAAAGTTTAAATTGTACAAACCTAGTAGTAAGCATGGGGTTGCATGTGCATGCATGTGTGTGTATGTGCATGCATGTGTGTGCATGAATGTGAGTGTATGTGTGCGCATGTGTTGAAATGTTCTGAATCACAACAAAATAATCACTTTTGCATTTTCAGATGAAGAGAGTTTGGAAGTGTAACCGAGTGCATTGTGTGTGTCCAGGGCCATGACCCTTTAACCTTTTCTTTCCTGTTCCTTCTCTTTTTTGATTGGGTGGGAATTTTATTGCCCCAATTATTTAAAGTGTTAAAACTAGTGTGCTGGGCCAGCAGCGTCCTTTTCCCCCTAGTGTCCCTGCAGAGGCAGGTTGTTTGCTGTTGCGGCCTGTGTTCATCTCAGGGGAGAGCCTACACTGTTTCCTGGTTGGTGTAAATAAAAGTTATAGCAACTGCTGACTTGTGACTCTTCATTCATGCTTCCAACCTGCTTCCCTCACTCCCCACTCCGCTCCCTTACAGAAAGATAAATGAGTGGTGATGTCACAATGGTTGAGGGAGAAGGAACTGGGCTGCATAACTGATAAAGTTCAGTCCTACCTTTGGTCCACCTTGTGTTCATGTTCCTAAAACAGGCTGCAAAGCCAAACTTGTCCACACGTTCCTGCAGAATAAAAGTTTAATTAAACATCCAACATTTGTTTAAAATGGTAACTGAACTGCAACCTGTGCCAGCCTGCCCAGATATATTATTTCAGGATATGTTAACATACTTCTGTAATTCTAAAACTTTCCTACTTACATAAATACACACCTCAGTATTAGAGTGTTATAATAGAAATAGGTGGTGTGTTTTTAACATCATCTGCAACTTTTAAATACCACTGACTGCAAAATGAAAAATGGAAACACGTAAAAAAGAATGCTGCATAAGGACCAAAACAACAAAACACCTGTGTGGCAATATCCAAGGGAGATAACTCTACCATTCAGTGTGCATTTCAACATCCCCACTTAGCCAGTTGAGGGGGGGAGGGCCCATGTACTGTATTTATATATAATTGTATCTGTTGAGCAAGACAGCAATTCTAATATTATACTGGTACACTGTGTTTCGGTTTACCTGCAGAGGCGTGTTGAGAGCCAATTCAGCTTTCCTCATGGCCACACCAACTTCCTTCTTATACTTGTGTCCCTTCAGGAAGCTCTGACAGCAGACACAATAATCATAATGACAAAATAATGCGATCTTTTACAAAACACAACAGCGGATAATAAATGTGAAGGTAAATAAATGTAATTATACAATATGTACGGCAAGAAAAAAACAAAGAAAAAGAAGAAGATTCTTTTAATTAAGGTACATGTATATATTTCCATTTTTGTTGATGTTGAATTCTAAAAAATTTAACAGTGTAAACACAGAAATGAAAGTCAACCATCTGTCAGTTAAATGAATTTGGTCAGCAACTACTAATTGTGACGTGCCTTGATCAAGCATCTTTTTATCACCACTGTAAGTCAGAATTTATGACACAACCTTTCCTTTATAAAGAACAGCTACAAGATCATGCTTACAACTAGTTGTGTAATTACTATGGTAACAATTAGTATAAAGTTGTTACCACTGCTTGGTTTAAGAGCAATATTACATGATCTATTTTTCTCTGAATCTTTATATTAATGCAAACACATGCATGATCACATATAATTGGGGAAAGGTGGGGAGGGGGGGGGGGGAGTGGGAGAGACAAATGGAGATTTTGTTTTGATGAAGTTTGTCAACAGATAACAGTTAATAGAGTCTGAATGTAGCATAAGGACCCCATCCCCCCTCTCACCACCTACACACACTAAAACTTCTTTTTTTTTTAAAGCTTACAGAGCCCACTGCCAGCTGTGAAAGCATCATCTGTTTGATCCTGTTTTTCTTCACCCATGTCCTGGTCACCTTTTCGTCCAGAAACACCACATGGTAGTCAGTCTGTGCAATCAGAACATAAAAACTGGTACAAGATAAGCAAGGCAGGTGACTGCAAGGCTGAAGACACTAACGAACATGAAGGGAAAGGAAAGCAAAGTTCTGTGTCAGAAGAGTTTTGGGTCAAACGCTTTCCCAGCAATGGCATAAGAAGGGCGATGGTGACTTTGTGTGCTATCAGTGGGCAGAAACAGTCTTACACCTACTGTCACCCAAAGAAGACAGCAATTGTGTGTGTGTGTGTGTGCGTGTGTGTGTGCGTGCTTGTGAGTGTGTGCGTGCGTGCAATGACTATTATGTTTATATTTCATTTTTGAGGTTTTATATTAATTTTTGTTGATCTTGTAAAGTGCAGAGTTCTCACCCTTCTTGGTAAGATGCCACACCACAGAAATGACTGCTAATATCATTGTTATAGCAAAGCAGGAGAAGGAAGGGAAGGAAACAAAGCAGGAGAGTTTTGTTTCAGCCATGCTTTCGTCAGTCTAATAAGAGAAGGCCAAAGTGAACATTTCTGGCTGCTAGATACTGAATGGCTAGTCAACTGCAAATGTAGTATAAGTATCATGGTAAAAGAAAGCTCATAGAATCTGAGGCCTGATTCAGTGTTTATGACACATGCATCAGGCCAACAGGGTAAAACAAACTTCATGAAGTCACAAGTAAAAAGGTCTGTTCATGAAATCACAAGTAAAGGTCTGGTCAACGTTCATGACAGCCTTAAAAGGGAACTGTAAAAAAAAGAAGAAGAAAAAAGAAAGAAGCTGACCAAGCCATGAAGGCAGAAATAAGAAAGCAAGAATATTTGGCAGTAAGCAAAGCAGGCAATGCTATGTTCTGACCTACCTCAGGCTTAAAAGGGGGAATTTATAATGACCCTGGCTTCTCAGCAGAAGAAAGAAAGGGTGAAAAATAGAGAAAAAGAAAAAGAACAGAATGGAACATGGAGATGTGCCTAATATTATCAAAAGATAAAGCATGGTGCACAATTCCATTTAACAGTTGCACACCTAAACAGTTTACAAATACTTTACTGGCATCCACCCAAACTAAGCCCAAAAGCTTTTCATGAGACAGTTTTAGTCAAAATGGTGCCCCCCCCCCCCCCTCCTTCTTGCTCACTTGAAACAAGTCATCAATTGTATGTACAGTCAGTGACAAATGTCCTTGTAAACATTCAGTAACTTCTTGCTCACTTGAAACAAGTCATCAATTGTATGTACAGTCTGTGACAAATGTCCTCATAAACATGAGCTTAGACAATAAATACTCTGATTTGGAGTTGCTTACCATGTATGATTCAACATCAGCAAGATCACTTTATTTCTTTTGTTTTGTTTCATTCCATCTACTTTAGGCAGAAATATTTGTTACTCACTGGAACCATGCTGTCTTCATTTGGGAGTTCACAGTAGACATCATAATCAGGATCAGTATCAACAATAGCAGGCCACCTGAAACAAACAAACGGGAAATTTGGGTAGCTTTCCAGGAGAAAGAGTGGCTTTGGGAACATATAATTACTGCAGATATTTCACTTCAGAGTGCTACTACTGGGTAGGTTTATCTACTGCAACATTTCACTGCCATGACAATATACTTCTGGCACTGGTTTGTGGTGACACAAATATTCAAACAACAATGTGGAATCCTGGAACTGGGGATGAGAAAATGAGTGAAAAATTGCTGTGTGAACATTAAAAAAAAATCAGTTCGTAGAGCCTGTGGTCCTTTTCCGGTTAGGTTCCCATCTGAATGATTCAAGTACTAATATAACACAGCAAGTCCACACAATTGTTTTCATTCATTCAAGGTTGCTGACATCTGGAACAAGCTGCCAGGTGATGCTGATAGCGTCCCTTCACTACAGGCCTTCAAGAACAGACTGTCCTACACCTCCCTGGTCGGAACACTTGTATCTCACCTTGACCAACACAGAAACAAAAACATATTGTTACAGGGCTTTTGAATTCCTACTTGTCCAGCGGTCCATGACCACTAAAACTTCCAGTGGACCACTAGAACTTGCCCTTCTATGTGTCTGCTGGACCATTAGTTTTTATGAGAAATGTCAAGCCTTTTCTCAACCCAAACCACACAGATAAAGTTGTTTTCATCTCTGTAGTCCATTCCCTGTGGTACTTTGTCTTGTGAAGGGCAGTCACTAAGTGACGAAATTGAAACCACCACCTAAGCCATGCCAACACAGAAAAAAAGTTTTGTAAAAACAGTCCCCATCTGTTCATCTCTTTCATTGGTGGTTTGTTTTTCTTTAAGGGCCAGTGAAAATTGTTGGGGACTAGTAAAGCTTGTGTTTTAATGTCCCCATGTTAAGTGAAAAGTTTGAGGGAATTTCTAGCTCTGTGTGACCTCTGTATGCTAAAGTCTGTATGGAAGTAAGGCTAGCAAAGTCTGTATAGAAGTAAGGCTAGTTAAAAACCTTACACATTGCAGTCAGATGTTCATATGCCTTTTGATGATAAAGGTGTAAAATTTTTCTGGACATCAATGAATGAAGCTTACACCAGAAGGGAAACAGTCCATTTCAAAACTTACCAAGGAAATCCATCCACTTTTGCCCAGACGACCGAGCCAAGAGTGAACTGAGTGAAGATGTGGTCTGATTCATCATACTGTTGTTCTGCTTTATCACAGCTGTTGTACAATGTGTCTGTAAAGTGTAATACAGGTACAATTTAGGCAGTAAGAATAATGAAGAATAACACAACCATCCCAATGCTCTATTAAAAAGACAAAAGGAAAAAGAAAGAAAGAATAAAAAAAACTTGACACTTTCAGAATACAATAAGCACCAGAGAAAGAATAAAGAGAAAACCGCAAGCTGTTGAGCATCATTTTCAAAGACAAAGTAGGCTAGCATGGACCAGTCTGTTATTAGTGTTAAGAAAAAGAATACCTACCCTCAAATACTCCATCAGAAACTCACAAATGCACCACAGTACCCCTCCACACATGCATGCACTGACCTGGATGCATGCTGCAGACCCAGAGGTCATGCACCTGCACAGGGTCATGGACATCAGGTAAATACCGCCACTTCTTGCACGCAGGCTTGCAACACTGTACCCATGTTCCTGCAACAGTTACATTGCCACACTTCTTCAGCTTTTCACTTTTGAATTCATGATGAAACATATGTTGACTTGTCTGCATAACACAAATAAAATGAATGCAACACACACTTATGAAAATACAAAAACTCACTCACTTAATGCCAACTGCTGGTTTCAAGAACTCACCCCATTCTGCAGGAATCTCTTCCTGTGATGATTGTTTTTCCTTTTGGTCCTGGCTTTTGAGGTCTAGAAAGAGAGATACAGCTGATTATTTGTAAACCATCACATCAAGTACTCTAGGGCAGTAACCATTTTTATGAAGTTCATCACAGCCATAACTGCTGGATACCACTGTGAACTTAAAGTTATGTTACTGAAAGCAGAATGGACGAACAAAGCTAAAGAGATAGCACCATCATGCAAAGTTCAACATTTATTACATTATTGGTGTCCTAGGAAATACCAACATTAGGGTTTCTGCCACAGCCCAACACTGAATACATAAGATATTCCGTCTCAGACAAAAGCTGAATACTTCAAATACACACACTTCCTTTCAACATCAGCTCTGCATGCCCATATTTATGTAAAGGTAGTCTGCGGATTCCTTTCTATTCACGAGCCTGTCTTAGTGAACCTGCTCCTTCTGGGATGATTTCAGTGCTACCAAACTGAATTTGATTGAAAAAAGGAAATACGACTTGGGTGGTCCATGCTATATATGCCAACAATTTATTTTTCTTAATTTCTTTTTAGTTTTTTTTTTACAAATAATGTTTAACAATTATGGGGAATTCAGCTCACACATGACCACTCACTTTTACCTACCTTGCTTTATTTCCAACTTGAATGATTTCTTCTTCTTCTCAACCTTTGGGACAGAAGCCTGTGATTTCTGATTAGGTTTTACTTTCTTCTTTGGCAGTTCTTTGGTGCTGGATGCAGACTTTTGAGCGACTGTAGCAACAAAGTATGTAAAAGTTAAAACCAAAGGATATTTGTCAAAAGAAGTAACAGCAATACCACATCTGCTGTTGAAACCAAAGGATGAATATACGAAACAAAAGTGATTCAACTTAAGATGCCAATACTAAACGCTACCATTACCTGGTGCATCAAAGCAGAGCTTGCGAGGAGCAAGCTGATTTTCCCTCCTCTTCACTTTTTTGGGTTTCTGAGCGATGGTCGGAGTTCCTGCGTGTGGTTCAGTCTCAGCATCGCTGGCTTGTGGTGTATGTTCATTGTTCTGCTGTATGTCTTCTGGTCTGTGCAATCAAAAATGCCACACATCAAAGAATATTTACCAGTTTTCACAATTCAGCTGCCCTGGACCAAAATCTTGTTAGTTTCTGATTCTCAATTCAAGCTTTAAAAATGTGTAGAAAAGGTTTAAATTCAAGCAATGTTTAAGGCACTTCTAACATTGTTTTAATATTCTCTGGGTCAATGACGTTATATAGGTTAAGATTTAAAAACTGCTCATAGTTTCACAGTGTTATTACAACTGTCGCATAAAACTAAATTTACAATTTAATTTTTTTCCTGTACAGAAGGTATAATGATGAAATGCAATAAAATAATTTGATATTAATTAAAATACAGCACAAACTGTTAAACATTGACATGACTCACAGTAACACTGTAAACAGATTAAAAAGAAAAAAGAAAAAAAAGTTTTACATAATTTTTAAAGACTCCCGCAGCACAACAAGAACATATTGAGCAAATACGGCTTGCTGTTTTGCCTGATATCTGTGACCTTCAAATAAGGTCATCAAATGCTGGCATGGTGAGAACATTAGTAACTGAACTTCAGCATCCTGTCAACCACACAGGGCCATCATATCAGGATGAATCAAATCTGGTATAAATGGGTTAAAATAATGTAAAGTTTAAAACTTGGTTGAAGTTACAGTCTTGTGAACACAAAAACAGTACCATATCCGTGGTTTAGCCAACGTATTAAGAACCAGCTCAGTATGCAGCTGATAGATAAGATTCAGAATTTACCAGAAAAAAAACTTTTAGTTTCAAATGTTTGCCACTGCTGTAATCTGGAAACAAGGTCAAGATCACCAATGGTGAAAGTGGTACAAATGGCTAAAGTAAAGGTATGAAAGTCTTGCCATCATTAAAGCCTTTACATTTATGGCATTAATAAGTGTCTAAAAATCTCAAGGTTAAAGTTTGTATTACTTTAACAACCTACCAACACTGATCATTACACACATCTTTTTATGTTAAAAGAAAGAGAAAAAAGAAAAAATGCGAGCTAAAAACAATATACCTGTCCCACTGGTCAACTTCTACAGCCATTTCCAGTAAGCTGCTGCTAATGGACTGATTGCTGACCACTGACACAACATCATCGTTCTCTTCTGCTTCAGAGGTCATTTCAACTTTTGCTTTCTCCTTTCCTTTTTTCCCTCTACTGAGTTTGTTGTTTTCAGTCTTCTCAGTTTCTGACACCCCTCCTTCATCTTCTCCTTCTGTATCAAGTTTCTCACATGGGTGTTCCTTTTCTTTCTTGTTTTTACTGACATTCTCTTCCCCTGCCTTTCTTCTGTTACTTCTGTTTTTATCCATCTCTCTTCCATGCTGCTTTTCTCTGCCTTTCTTGGTGCCTTCTCCTTGGGCATGATCTTCCTCTTTGCTGTCGCTCTCTTTTTTCACGTCAGTTTCCCTCTTCACTTTCTTCCTGCATTTTTGTCCCATTGTTGTCTTACCATCCTCTGTATCACTTTTGCTTCCCTTGCTCTTGGTAGTTTCTGACTGCTCAAAGGATTCATCTCTTCTAACGTTATTCTTCAGAGTTTGACCATCTCCTATATCACTTGCCTGATCTTTGTCAGCTGAAGGCTTTGCACGACCAGCAAGTGTATTGTGCGGATGTTTATTATCTTGTGTCTTATTCTCCTTGCATGCTGACTGCTTATCTTTCAAATACTCTGCTGTAGTGCCATCATCAGCCTCTTTCGCCTCAGACTCATCCTGGCTGTCTTCCTGGGTAAGAGCTGTGTATACATCTTCACAAAGAGCCTGGGGTTCTCCCTCATCTTCCTCAGCACACACAGAGAGATCAATGTTGATTACAGCCTTAAAAATGTCTTTGTACTCTGCATCGGTTAAGGTTCGAACTTTCTTTGCTGTACTCTGCTTGGATCTGCTACTTACTTGTTTCTTCTCTTTGTCCTCTGTCTTTACTGTTTGGTCATTTTTGCATGCTAGTTTCTTATCTTTTTGTGTTTTAGAAACAGCTGCCTTGCCCTGCACTTTAGTTTGGTTGCACTCTGGCTTATTTTCCTTCTCTGTTTTCTGGAAAACGATAGGTAAGGTAGATATTAAAGGTTATACAAGAAAACAACAGCATCACATAACTGTTACAATACACAATCAGCTGTATGAATTCAACAGAGTACACATGAAGGACATCAACAAAAGCCAAGCCTGCATGGTGAGAACACTGAACTGGGATGTTGGGGCAGGGGTCATACTACTGCGCACATTTTGCACAACTGTTTAATACTGTACAGTGGGATCCAGTAACTTTACTCCTGCAGGTATCCCTCAGTTTGACAGTATATTCCATTCATCAAGAACAGTGGTATCAATGTACAAAGGATAATCAGATGAGCAGTGATCTCTGCTGTGATACTCTCAAAGCCTCCAGATTCCTTGCACCAGACTCTCCACTGCTGGTTCCTGCGCCTTTTTTGTCTTCAGTCCATCTACATGGAATAACCTTCCCCTTCCTCTCCTACAGAAACCCCCCCTGGACTCATTCAAGTGTAACCTACAAAACATTTCTTTTCCCAAAACTATAGTCGAGCATAGACCTGCCATGTTTTATGTTCTGTACTGCTGTCTTTATCTGTCTCAAGTCTCAGTTTGCTGCCTGTTTTAAGTTGTGTAAATTGAGCTTTGTATAGTCAGTATGCTTGTAGGTGTGGATGCCTGTGTGTGTGCATCTATTTTATGTGTATGCCCTTAGAATAGTCTCTACAGACAAGATTTTGCACTTTATAAATACATTAATTATTATTATATCAGAATGTGCCAGAACATCAGCAGCAATGTCAGTGCACAAAAGCATAATCAGCTGAGTATTGATGTCAAGTTTTGTCAAGACTGAATGTGAGCACAAGGCTGACATGTATGTCTCTCTTAAGAATGCTTACAGTCAAATTTGTTTCAGATTCTGTTTTTGGCTGCTTGAACTGATATGTTATAATATCGTGATTGGCTGAAATGTTACTCGGTCACAATTAGGTGGCAGTAAAAAAAATGGCAAGAAGATATTTTATATATCTGTGATTGCACTCATGAGGTCTGAGCATGAGGGAGATAGCAATACAGGGCAAATGTAAAATCTGCTTCCATTGCCAGTTACTTACTCTTTCAATTCTGTGTATGAGCTGAACTTGCAGTTGCACCATGCATTCTTTTTTGCTCATCTATGAAACCTTTCACCTGTATTATATCACCTGTATTACATCATATAATATATATATATATATATATATATATGTATAACTACAAGTATAATGTGCCACATACCTTCTTTTTCTCTTTCACTTTTAGAATTGATGTGGAATCACTTGGATTTTGGGACTCCTGTTTCTTGGCACAGGGAACTGCAAAAGAAAAGGAACAAAACTATAAATGAAACAAATTTGTTCTGGGAATGAAACTTGTCACATGTTAAGACCAATTACCATTATACTGCTACGGTCACTAGTGCCAGCGTTACTGTGTTTGCCTTTTTTTCTTGATTCTTGTACTTTAAGATTCAGTCTTGTGATCATCCCCTTAGGTGAGCTGTTCTTATTCCTTTTAGTTGTCACTCCTCAATACTTTTTGCACTGCCAGGCTGGCTCTTTCAGTGATCAATTGTGGTCATTCTGTCTAACGCTAACAGTGTAAGCACCTGCAGGTTGACACGCAAGCCGGCTGTGATGCCAGAATGCAGCCCTCCATGTTGAAGGAGACGGCCGAGTGCAAATGTTAGAAAAAGTAGTAAGATGACTGATTTTGTCTGTTGTGACATGCCTCCAGAGACACAGGCTGGACTTCAGCAAAGTTGCATTCACTGTATAGTGTGTTAATTAATGCACAGATACTACACAACATACATCACATGTACCCACTAAAGCACTGCATCAAGAACTATAAACTACACAACAGTATTAGCAATGATTTAATTCGGAGACATGCATGGTTATAAACCCTGTTTTATAATTACAGTAAATTTTATGTGTGTATTTAAAGATCAATGCTGTAATTATACTGCGTACTGTAGTGATTGTGACTGAGGTAATGGAGGAGGGGTGGTAAAAATAGTGTATAATGTGTGTGTGCACACATACAGGCTGCTAAAATTTACAATCTTAAATATTATAATAATTACTATACTCAGACTCTAGTATGATGTTTCATGTGGGTCAAAAAATAAACATTTTGTCTTGCTCACCTTACTGCCAATACTAACTAGCGCTGAAGAAACAAAAAGTGCCACCAATAAAGTGAATAATTTTGTGTTTCTGGTGACAGTTTAGAACAGTTCTGAAGAATCTTTGAGGCAAAAATTAAACTTATAGGGAGTAAATTATCCACTAACTAGAAAATAACTGTTTATTTGACTGTTACAGGAAACAGATTTTAGCACAGCAAGAGCAGACATCAATGCAAACCAACAATCTGCTTTCACTTGTTTCATTTGTATACTTTTTCAGTAATCTAGTTTTTAATTTTATAGTGTATGGGCCAAACACAACAAACACATATAAAAGAGAAAATACCAGAAAAGGTATTTTTGGCTGTTTTCTTCGCACCATCCATCCTTGTCCTCAGATCTGCAATAGACAATCAGTAACTTTCAAAATAATCAACTTGAAACTTGTTATTTTGTTTACACCATCCATCCATGTTCTCAAATCTGCAACAACCAGTCTGTTTTGAAATGTATTTCAAGCCAAAAAACTTAATCTGAAGATGATTAGTAACGTGGCAGACTGCCCATGGACATACATATTTTTTAATCAAAAGAGCTCCAAGACCACATGCTGAGGCAGTAGTAATACTAACAGTAATAGTCTAATACTCTCTGGACAGATATAAACGCTCTGGCTGAAACAAATATTGGAACAGGCATATATATATATATGATCTATGAAATAACTCCTGAGATATATGTAAATTCAGTAGAGTGAGTATACTCAGCTGTGTGAATAGCATGCTGTGTAAATAGCCTTTCCAGCTTTAGACATTTAGTGGCCAGAACAAATGGCAGGTCAATTTAGTCACAGGGGTGTGAATCTGTCAGAGATGTGTTTTCTCAATTTCCAGTTACTAATTTGTCCAGATCTGTACAGTATTTCTTCTGCCTTAAACAAACACCATCTTATGTAGCAGTTTTGTGTAGTTTTATATTCAAGAGGGCCATTATATTTATAGTAGAACTTCTTGTGTATTATATACTGTATATTTATAATATAATATATATTGTCCAGCTTCAACTGTTTGACAACTCATTTTTAGTGCAGAAATTCTTGACATTGGGTGATGCACTGCTGGATCTTTAATGTGCGTAAGTGGTCTTTTTGTATGGGAATACATGTGGGGGAACCTTGATTTATAGTCTCATTCAAAGGACTTTTTGGCTTTCCAGAGGATGCTTGCGCTCTGCGTCTCAGACTCTCGGCAAATTCACAAAGCACAGGAAACTTTGTGAGTGGGCATTAGTCGGAATGAAATCACAATCCTTGATTTGCTGTATTTAGCTAAAATACCCCCCACCCTCCCCCTCGCACCTAGTAATAATTATGAGTTATTCCTGTCAAGGATTGGAGTTTGACAGTGTTGCAAGTTACACAGCAATGTGTTTAGCCTTGGGCGTTATTAAAACAATAGACTAAATAAGACAGCTAATTTAACATTAAGACTATATACATGAGGGGGTGGGGACTGGCTGTACACAGGTTGTGAAGACTGCGGCCAAGGCTAGTCGACTCTGTGTAAAACGCGAGTGAAGGGGCTGAAGAAATAGCCGTGCGGTCTTCGCAGTTCTTATCCAGTACGTTATCCTGTGGTAATCCCAGTAGTTTGGTCAACATACCATAACTGGTGGTGCGCAAGAATTTTTTTGGAGTAAAACTGTGCTTTACTTCAGATTCTGCCTCCCTTTGATTTCAGTGACAGGTTTCATCCAACTAAGTATGTTTTTACCACTTCATAATTCCCGCTTTCATCCAAAGCACCAACTGAAGCTGAAACTGCACGCCAAAGCCATCTGAGCCGATTGACATAAACAATACACAGAAATGCAGATATAAATGCAGCAACACACATTACTAACTTCAAAGAAGTTGGTGCAAAAGAACAATCTGTAAACTGTGGATCTAAATGCATACGTGCGAGAGCACGAAAAGTGTAGTTCTTTACCAAGCAGACGACCAGACGACAAATTTCTCACTTCCGCTGGCAACTTTCCCATGATGCGCCACTCTAACATGCGCAACTTGCTATCGCCTTGCGCTAGCGAGGAGAATGGAGAAGCCGTGTGGTGGTAGATTTAAAGGACATTTGACTAATTTTTGGAGGTGAAGAACAGTCATTTATTGTCGTCTGTATATATTGGAATCTTTTCTGCTCCCTCAAGCCAATTATTTGTGGAGAAACTGTGCAGGACGCGTGTTGTTTACGTTTCGAGCTGTTGGAAAAAAATCAATCGCCCGCTTGGGGGCGCTGTGACACTACTACGTTCTTCTGTCGTTCCATCTGCAACGCAGGCAGTGCGCAGGGCGGTGGAAGGGTGTTTCCTGTTGTGTACGTGAAAGCACGTGGAGTTTCATAACAACTCGCGACAGAGCTAGTTGTTGGAAGCATGAGCCTGTACTCAAAAAGACCTCGGTTTCAGTTTGGTAATTTTGCCACAGATGACTTTTTCTGCTCTGCAGACACAAATGACTGGAAAAGTTTCGGTGGTAGAGGCATGGATAGAATAAGATGCAAAAGACCCCCAGCAAGAGGGAGAGGAAGGGCCGGCCACTGTCATGAGAGGTACAGGACACGCTCCGTGAGTATTTCAGGGTTAGCACCCAATGAGTCATACAGGCTTAAAAGACGACGTCTCTCTGTTGCACCTGGAAGTGGAAAAGGTAGAACAGATAGATATGGAGGTGGACAAGGAGAACGTGCACGTCGCTATTCTATGGGTTCAGTTGCTTGGTCACGACCCCAGGTGCTGTCCCGTGTCCCAGGAGGAAGTATCTCAGACCCATTGAATCTCCAGGCTATTGGCAGGGGGGAAGAGCTTCCTGACCCACCTGCATTACCAGAACCAGATCCAAAACGTTTTGACAAACCAGTGAACAATTTTATTCCAACGAACCATGAGGATCCACTTGGTCTGACACAGAGAGAAGATGACCAGACACCTGTCTGCCTGCCTTATAATCCCAATAAAAGGAAGCGAGTCAGGTCCAGGAAGAAAGACCCTGCAGTGACTGCAGGAGCTGAAGTCCCCACATCTCAGTCTGGCAGCAGCACAGCAGACAGCAGTTCCATTCCACCCCATGCACCAGCAACTTCCAATCTGTCCAAAACCTCTGATGGTGCCATTGGCCATGTTTCCAGTCAGTCAAGTGCTAGTGTCCTGTCTAGCTCAGAAGCTCCAGAGAAGCATAAGCCAGTGGCTGTGACTGTGGAACTGGCGGCGGAGGTCTGTTCCAGTAAAGATGCTGTGAAAGTTGACAGTGCATCCCATAAAACAGAGCCCAGCATTGCAGACACTGTTAAAGTGGAGCCAAACTCGAGGGGTGTACCATCAGATGGGGAGCCTAGCTCTAGTCACAGTGTCTCAGAGTCTTACAAAAGTGACTTGGCCAAGTCGAGGACAAGCGGTGTTGGCCAGTGTGTGCCGCAGAGCAGAATTAACAATGATGGCCAAGGCATCATAGACATGGAGATGGATGTGCTGAACAAAGAGACCAGTGAGAAGACAGTTGACAAGGCCTCCAAAAAACAGAAGACAGCAAGTAGATCAACATGTCCTCCACCCTCTCAGAGTCAATCAGGAAACAAACGCACGCATCAGAAGCATCTCATGGGACATTTTAGAATGGGACAAAGTGAACAATACAACAACCGATTAGAATATGAAAGAGTAATGAAGCAGGAGCAACAGAGAAGCAGGATGTACCCAATCCTGCAGTCACCAATTGATGAGGAAGAGAGACAGGAAGTCCCACGAGACAGGAAATCATTACGGAAAGCGCTTCGAATAGAACCATTTGGCAAGGAGGAGCGTGAGAGAGTTATCAAAGAGCAAGAAAAGAAAGAAAGGGATTTCAAACGGCTGTGGCGATACCCAAACCTAAAGTCGCCAGCTGAAGAGGAGCAGTCGTCAAAAGACAAGCAGTCTTCAATGGAAGTGTTAAAAATAGACACCAACCTCTCGGCAAACATTTCCCCAGATAAATCTCGGGGAAGATCTGTTCTCAGAGGTCCTCCATCAAGGACTGTTGACTCCATTGTTTCACCTGTCCTGCGACCAGATCCCGCACAAATTCGCAAGCGCCGCAGAACTGTCAGTGAGTGCTCGAGAGAGGCAGCGGCAAGCGCTACCAAGGCGTTGCACTTCCGTCGATCTAGCAGTCCTGATGTCAGCATGTCCAGTACCCCAAGGAAGATGCGTCGCTTAAGTTTTGGATCAGGAAGCAGCAAGGTGAAAAAGCAGGAAGAAGAGACCAAAACCCCTACCCCTATGAAATTTGCAAAGAATCCTGTCTTCAAACATGGCAACTACAGTCGTTATTATGGCTACCGAACACCGGAGATGGAGCCCGATCTTCGTCTTCAGTATTTCAGGTTGGAATGGTTTGAGGGCAAAGATGTGCTTGACATTGGCTGTAATGCTGGTCATGTGACACTGGCTGTTGCAAAGCTCTTCCATCCTCAGAAGATTGTAGGAATGGACATTGATCCCAACCTGATCCGGGCAGCTCGGCAGAACATCAAAAGGTTCCAGAACCTTGCAAACAAGGACGAGATGAAGAAATACCCTGTGTCCATGACAGAGTATGGACCTATTGAACCCCTGCCAGCGCTCACAAACCCAAGCAACTTCTTTCCCAAAAACATCATGTTCATGCAAGTAAGTACTCAAGTTCACAACTTTGTACTTGTAGTCTGGGCTGAAGGACTTTGCCAATAATTTAGACTTTTAATAGTTTTATTGTAAATAAAAGAGGAGTAGGATGACAGCAGCAGACACATTTAGTTTACTGTGTACTGGTATATGCTGCAGTGTGCATATTATCACTATAGTCATACTTGTGGTTATGAATGATGCAAGCACCTTCACAGTTCTGTATCACACACACACAGTGACACACATGCAAGCACATTTGTTACAACTTATGCCACAGTACAGTGCTCAAGTGATGGTAATAGACTGATACTGTGGGTAACACCTGTCATTATTACTAAATTCACACAGTAACGCTCAAGATTATTGAAGCAAACAAACAAGTATCTGTATGAAGCAAATGAGGAATTGCTAGAGCTGTCAAGTAAGTGGAGGGTGATGTAGCTTATGTCTAACTTTGTCACTGTTTGGTGGATAGTGCCATGGTTGACTAGTACTAGTAGTAGTAGTACTCAGTGGGACCATTTAAAATAAAACAAAACTTTCAGCTGCTTTGATTTGTTTTGTGTTTGGTTTTATGTTTGATACCAGTAGATAGATTCCACCTCTTGTATATACCTGATGTGCAACAGTTGGTGTGTATTTATAAGCAGTAACAAGCTTCAGCGTCTTTCCACTTTTGTGACATGCACAGTAGGATTGCAAGCAGTAAGTCATCAGAGTAACTATATGTTAGAAACTGATTGCTTTGTTTCAGGGCAATTACGTGTTGGAGAGAGATGAACAGCTGAGCTATGTCAAGGAGGAGTATGACACCATCCTGGCTCTCAGCATTACCAAATGGATCCATCTGAACTGGGGGGATGATGGCCTGAAGCGAGTGTTTGCCCGAATGTACCAGCAGCTGCGACCAGGCGGTAGACTCATCCTGGAACCCCAAGCTTGGGCGTCGTACAGAAGGCGCAAAAAGCTGACGGTTTGTTGTCTGCCTGATTGCTTGATCTATAGTTTAACTGTTCATTGATTCTGTGGGGAAAATATGGTTGCCATGTTTGGGTAAGGCTTCAGCAGCTGCAACAGCAGTGTTGTTTAGTCCTACTAGTGTTTGTGGTGTTTTGGTAGTGTCATGTTTGGTTGCATGCACTTTTTTCAAAACACTGCATTTGCTGCATGCATGTTTTGAAAAGTGTTTGCGACTCCTTCTGTAGGAAGTGAAGTGGCCAAAGGGTGCCAACCCTGGCATTCATCAACTGTTGTTTCACACAGCACAAATCTTGGGCTTGGCCAAGGCTCAACCCAGGCAGGCTCAGTTTTGTGCTTGGTCTGGTGGGAATACTACTTACTAGACTGACTGTCCTGTCCCTCAGCAAGGACAAAAAGCATGTTGGAGTTGGACCCATGTGCTTCTTACCATGCATGTAAAAGGTCCCTAGGCAGTTGGAAATCAAAGAATGTGGGAAGTTTTCAAGGTGCATGATAAAGGTAGATAATCTGTTAGTTCACAGAAAGTAAACACTACAATGCCACATGTTCTAGTTGGGCTGAGTAGCATTGCTCCTGGAGTCACTGAGCTGCCACACAAAATTCTCCCAAGAGACAAAGGAAATGTTAAAATAATACCATAATGTTGGTGACCCCTCACCAAATAAAGACTTCCCTTCTTTTAATTAAGACTTTTTGTGTGTTTGTCTGTTGGGTGGGTCTTTTGACAGGGGTTCCTCTGCACTGCAGAAAAGGTTAAGTCTACCACACACACACACACACACACACACACACTTTCTCTCACTCATTCATGAGGGGGCATGTTACAGTGCAACCGTGTTGGAATACACAAAATTGCCTTTTGTCTTATTAGTTACATTTATGATACGTATGAACATGGAGCTGTGTGTAAACACTAAAATAGTGCAATAAAACCCTGATTAAGTATCAGTGAGCTTAAGCAAACTTAAAGCTCTGTAGCTCTGGATACCCCCAGATTTTATAGTCCACTTTAAAAATAAAAGGTAACAAAAAATCCGGGGTATGGTGCCAGTTGTGAGCTTTTGCTTATTTGTGCAGGAGGCTATCTACAAGAACTACACCAGCATCAAGCTAAAACCGGAACGCTTCAGTGAATACCTGCTGAACACTGTGGGTTTCTGCAAGCGTGAAGTCATCGGTTTGCCTTTCAACCCATCAAAAGGTAAGGGCACTGTTGTGATATTGCTGGACTTGTTGATTCAAGGACAAGGGCAGGTTTTGTGCAGGCTCTTGAACCCTCTAGGCCCAACACCTGAGGATAGAACAGCAGTGCTTGGGGGCATGAAAGCAGTACTGCATAAACTGGTTCCTAGGACTAATCATACAGTGAGGGGAACAGGATGCAGATTTGCACTTTTCTGCTGGTAATCCACGTTAACCCACTTGGCCCCAGACCAGCCGCTGCCCTTTCTCTACGAAATCCCTTGTGAAGGGAAGTAACTGTGTCAAATGATCCCGGTATACAACTTTAAAAATCAATAATAAACACCAGACAAAAGTTTCAGCTCACTTCATATTTTTCACAGTTTGTGAAAACGGTGTTCTTGTATATCCAACAGGTTTTGTGTTTTTTTCACTAAAAAATAAAAGCATAAAAAAAATGAAATCCCAAGTCAGAAATGTATGCATCTGAATGTCCGGTTTTTGGGGGCCTACGAGGTTAACCGATTTTGCAAAATTTCCAGTTTGAATCTCCAAAGATGAAGCTCCGTGAGTTTGTTAGGGTGCCCACGGTATGCGACTGAGCCAAATTTGCAGTTCAAATCTCAGGATGAAGCTCCGATGCCATTGCTAACAGTAGGGCTTTTGTTTATTTTTGACCATCTATCGCACATCCACCTCGCAACTTTGAAAATTCACAGCGTCTCTCAAACTTCGCCGAACTTCGAACAAATGACATCGCTGGAAGTAGTAAACAATAGCAGAAACGAGGCTACAAGTCTTGTGAGAATCCTGTTCCTGTTTGCATAAGCCGAGATGCTAGTATGGAGCGTCTGCTAGCTGGCTGCTACCGAGCGGTCTTGGGTTTCGCGGTAAGGAAAAAGAGCGGGCGGTCTGGGGCCAAGTGGGTTAAATTGATTTAGGTTTAGGTTTTTGCCGCATATTCCTAAACGGTGTTACTGTGTTCTCAAAAGATGGATCCAAAAACTGCATTGATGTGTCCAGGTCTGTGGAGTTAGATATTTTTTTAGTTTAGATATGTTTTTAGTTGTTCACCAAGCTGTCCAGTATGAAATTTGACTAGCCTGATTGAATTATTAACAGCCCAATTTGTTTTCCACTGAAATTTGATTTTTGGTATTTTTTGTAGCCATTTTAACCCTTGGGCTCCTGTTTTTTTGCAGTTTTAGCCAAGTTAAAATGGTGACAACATTACATTTGGAGAGGATGTGGCTCTGATTTCTATTCTAATGGTCAAAAAGTTTGAAGGCAGATAATGACTTGTCCAGTGCCGCAGTGGGCTAATGGTTTTTAGTCTTGATATACCTGGAGGCATTTGTGCAGGTCGTGGCAACCAGATGAGTGTACTTCTGCAGCCCTGTGTGTCAGCTGTATGGTTGCCCTGATATTAATATGCAATGTCTTTTGAAAGAGATACTTGGTTGTGTACAGGTTTCCGACGTCCATTGCTGCTGTTCACCAAGTTCAGTGATCAGAGTGGCAACTCCCCTCTTGACAGCAGCTCTGCCAACCCATCCTCACTGCCGCCCATCTCCATCGCAGAACGAATGGCCAGCCTGGCTGGCTACTCCAGTACACCAGGTGTGGACACACCTGGTCTTGACACACCAGGCCTGGACATGCCTGGTCTGGACACACCTGGTCTAGGCACACCTGGCCAGGGTCAGGGAACACCTGGCGTCCAGCCCCCTAGTGTTGGCCTGGCAGAGAACTCCTCTTTCTGCTCAAGTGGCTCCAGTTCTTCATCCCTTTGTTCCACTTGCATGTCCAACACTGCAAGTAGTTCCAGTTCCACAGGGTCTAACAATTGCAAGTACACCCCTAGCCAAGGTTACCCTGGAAGTGTAAACGAGAGCTTTGACTTTGAGTGCAGTCCACCTGAGAGCAACACCCAGGAAGAAAATGCAAGAGAGCAGGAGACGATGGGTGGCCCGGAAGAGCAAGCTGAAGAGGGTGCGCCCTTTGAGGAGCCCATGGCGGTTGAGGGGGAGCTGCCGCAGCCTGTGTACAGTGATGAGCTGGAACCCAACTACCCTCCATTCTATGTTTCTGGTGACGAGGAGGAGCTCCTGCAGAATGGCATCGCACAGGATGGAGAAAGTAGCGAGTGGATCCCTTTGGCCGTGGAGAACATCTATCCAGATCCAGAGCAAGCGGGGATTGAGAACCAAGATTCTCCTCTGGGCATCGATCAGCCACTGCAGGATGTCGAGTTTCATCCACTACCAAATGGTTCAGATTCGCAGTTTGATCAGGACGACTCCCTGGATCAGCCAGATTTAAACTATTCTCCAGGGCAGTTAGTGCAAGAAAATTCTCCAGAGCAGTTAGTCCAGGACAGTACTCCGGAACAGCTGGTTCAGGACAGTTATCCAGAACAGTTTGTTGAGGACAGTTACCCAGAGCAGTCGGTTCAAGAAAATTCTCCAGAGGAGTTAGTCCAGGACAGCACTCCTGAACAGTTGGTTCAGGACAGTTATACAGAGCAGTTTGCCCAGGACAGTTTCCCAGAGCAGTCAGTTCAAGATTCCCCAGAGCAGTTAGTCCAGGACAGTACTCTGGAACAGTTGGTTCAGGACAGTTATAAAGAACAGTTTGTTGAGGACAGTAACCCAGAGCAGTTAGTTCAAGGAAAGTCTCCAGAGGAGTTAGTTCAGGACTGTTACCCGGAGCGGTTGGGTGTGGACAATTCAGCAGGGCAGTTGGTTCAGGACAGTTCCCCAGAGCAATCTGCTCGGAACAGTTCGCCAAAGCAGTCTGTTCAGGACAGTTGAGAAGAGCAGTGGTGTTTCACCACAGCAGTTGCTTGAGTACATCTTCCCAGAACAGTGATCTGAGTTCCCTGGGAAATAGTGGACAGTTAAAGGCCAAGCTAATTCAGTGACTGTGTTGCCTTTTTACTTGTGTTTTTGAACAGTGTGCAAGCCCAGTGTTACCTGGTTGGCCGTGGCAGAGGCTTGCACAGGGGCATATTCTCAGACTGCTTACTAAGCATCACATTTCCAAGTTGGCTTGGTCTTAATCATTTATTGACAAAAGCTTGATAAAACTGTTTTTGCTGTTTCCAGTGGCCTTGTAATTTATGGTCACAACAGGGTCAGATGGCAGTGTATTTTTGTAAAGTTGACCTAACTTCGTGCAAATCCCTTGCTTAGGACTCGAGTCCTTTGTGGGACTTACAGCATAAGGGAGATAACTTGTTTTTGTCAGTTCAAAAACAAACGGCAGAAACTTGCAGTACAGTTCCTTGGCAAACCAATGCACACACAAGCATGCAAGTCAGCAGTGACATGGTCGTTTTGGTCTGTTCTTGCACAGTCTTTAAGAACTTTGCCTGGTGCCCATGGTTACATACAGAGCTTCTGTACAGGCAAACAACCCCATCATTTTATTTTGTTGTATAATTAAAAGCATTTCCGGTTGTGGCAACTTCATTTTCTTGAAACCATTTTGGTGAGAACTTCCAGAATTGTTGTATTTAGAATCTGTATTTCTGTCAAGCACAGCTGCTTTATGATGCATTGTCAGTTAAATTGCTTTTCCTTTCAGACCTACTTTAAGAGTGTGGTACACTGGTAGTTGGCTAAAAGAATGTTATGGAGTGGAAGTTGGTGAAAAAAAATCTTTTTTTTGCTAAACTGATGTTCCCCAGTAAAACACTGATAGTTGCATAAAAATGTTGATTTGGGGTTTATGTCACTTCATACTGTAGTGTCGTGTGGGGAGGGGGGTGGGGTAGATAGGGACCAGTGCACACATGAGGTCAGGTTGTTAATTAGTACATATTTGTTGAGAATGAGGTTCAGCTGTAAATGGAGTGATCATGGCCAAGGGTTACTACTATGATTGTGTACATTTCTTCCTGTCCTGTGTGTGGCTCTGTTATTGGGTTGAGGCTTTGTTCTTTTCTTGTAAAATTAGCATGACTTGACAGTTTTTCACAACCAGAAGCACTGGAATGTCACTTGCCAAATTTGCTGCGAAAGAATTTGCAACTTACTGGTAAATTTTACAGGGTTGGAAGTTGGCCCTCTGAATCCTAGAAATCTTGATTTCTTAACTGTTGAGTAGGCCATTTTCTGAGTTTGGCAGATGGCATCATTTTGGTCAAAGTATGTCACTTTCGAACATTGATGACCTGCATTTTATGCTTTGCGTCGCATTCATTGTTTGAAAAGTGCCTGGAAATAGCTTTGTATGAGGTGTACATATATATATATATATATTCAGAATCATTTTTCTGGATGCTTTGCACTCTGGACCCCAGACAGAAGTACTGACCTTAGGTTGCCAGTACAGCTTCCTGAATCCTCTGCATGAGCATAATTTCAGATTTAAAAGACAAAATTCATTTTTCAGTTTCACGTTTGTGTCTGAAGATAATGTTATGAAGATGGTGATTACATTATAATGCAAGACAACAATGAGAATCATCTCTGCTTGTGATGATAGTGTTTTAAATGGACATGGCTGTTGTCACTTCTGCTTAAATCTTGCATAACATTGACAACAGTGTCTGGAAGAAGAGAAAAAAAACTGAATCACATCTACATGTAATGATCATGTTGTAAATGGACATGGTAGTTATCACTTCGGCTCATATTTTATATAACACTGACAGCAGTGTCAAAATAAAGTTTGCAAATTTCAACAGTGTTAGCTGTAAATTGTACTTCAGTGATTTCCACTCTGTAACTTTCTTACTGGAATAGTTTTGTGTCTCCAGAATAGCATTGCACTGCATCAGGAATATATCCTGGACAAGTGGAAAGTAGGCAGCTGTCTGAAATTTGTGAATGGCCATGTCAGGTTTCTTTTTATGTGGACCCTCCCTTCCTTCCTCCACATCTGTTGTGGAATCATAATGGACTTATCAGAGAATTTACTGCAAGTTCGAAAGTGATGTAATCCGGAAGTGTTTTGTGCAGATTTCAGGATGAAACGGCCGTCATAGAGAAGGGGGAAAAAACTGAGGTTTTCTAATTTAATACAGATTTCATATTGTCTGAAAAGTTGGTAATACTCAACAGTAATGAAAAGTAAACTGCATGTCTGTGTGTTAAACGTTTGAGTGTCTCTTGTTTTATGGAAAATGACGCTGACCGAGATACTGTTGACACTGTTGCTGTCAGCGGTGGGCCCTTCCAGCACCTGCCATAACAGTTATGCTGACAGTGGTGTTGGAGCATAGACAATGTAATATGTTACAAGAGAGAAAGGTGTTTGTTTTTGTTCTTGTTTCTTTTTTGCTCAGCATATCCAAGAAGAAGGAAAAAAGCTCTCATATCTCTTTCTCTGTCTTTATTTCTGTGTGTATGCATCTCTCTCTTTTTGACTCTGTCTGTCTGTATGGTGACATTCATTGAGCAATGTTTGATTTGTGAAACAAGTGGGGGGTTTTCCCCAAGAAAGATGACAAAAAAGTGATAACCCAGAAACGCATTGTTATTCTTGTCGCAGGCAGCAGCCCTTGACAATGATCAGTACTCCAAAGCTTTTGTGGTTTGTGTCCATTTTTATCTATGCCAGTATGCTTGTAATGTTGTATGTATGTCATTTGTTCCTTTTTAAAAACATATTTCAGAATAGTAAAAAGGTTTTGAGTGTAGCAGTCTAGCATGATTTTCCTCTTTTAATTTTTTTTATGTGCCTGATGGCTGAGTGAAAGTGTTAGGGAATGTTTCCTCTTCCAAATGGCATTGGCCAAGCAGCCTTGCATTTGTGCTGATGAAGTGAAAGCTTTAGATTTCTGATCCACTGGACTGTTGTATAACAGGACTGATGAGAGTGAAGTCAGAGTATGATTTAGAATTCAAGTATTTGAGCAGATTTATTTTTTATCAACCTGGTTGTGGTGCATGAATGATGGAGAGTATTGTGACCTATTCCAAGCTTAAAAGAGATTTTGATGGCTCTGGGTTTTCAAACTTTGAGGGGGGGGTTAATTTCAATGTACACAGTATGCCTCTGCGGGGGGTAAAAATGTGTATGAAAAATAAACATTGGTATGATTTCATAAAACGGGTCAGTTTGGGGTGGGGGATACATAAATGGCATAACTGCTTCAAGCAAAAGTCTATTTTTTGTCATTTTATTGGCTTTGAAAAAAGACCAAGACTGTTGTCTCTAACAAGACCGTATGCTAAATAATGTATGTTGAGTGTGAGTCTCCCTCTGTTATGTTTTTTTCTTCTCTTGTGCTTCACAAGAGTACTTAGGCCAGTGCTTTGTACAGTACTCAATGACATGTTATTTTCAGTCCATTGCTGTATGAATGTAGGGTTATTGAGTGAGTGACATGGTGCAAGCAGTTTGATCCTGATAAATCTGTATGTATATATATATATATATCATTCTATGAGCTGCAGATATTTTTTGGCTGTTAAAGATTCTCAATTTGGTTCCATCATCTGTGCCGTTTTTGTCAGCAGGCGTATATGTTTTGACTGACATAAAAATTGCTAGTCTGCATGATGGTTGGTGATATATTATGCACTGGTGGACTGCTTTCACAGGGCATTCAGCTTCCTTTTTCTCAATTCTCTTCAAACATAAAGTGTATCAAGAACAATAAAGGAAACTGTTGTGATTTGCTGAATTTAGTTTAACCCAGACAAGAGCTTCACAAATGACTGGACATTTAACATCCAGCAACTGTCTGATTTGTGTAATTGCTGCATAATGGACAAGATCATGCATGTCACTTGCATTTATGACCTGTATGGCTGACGGAATAATTGATGCTTTTTTCTTGACAAAATCTAAATGTCTTTCTTTTTTTCATTCAGAATCTGCACTGATGTAACCAGTTTCAGTGACCTTGGTACATTTTCCAGATCACAGAAAGTGGAGGAGAAAATGTGAAACTTGTTTTAAATTGGCTTTGATTGTGAATCAGTGAGCATTTGTTGTACTTTTGCATATGCAGTATTGTTTTTTGTACAGAGAAATGTTGCCATTATGCTGCTTGCTTGCTGTTTCAGGGAACTTGCAGTCTTTGTTTGACAGAGTTCGCGGTACAACATGTACTGGTGCCAATAAGAGTTGACTTTACTGTATTGGATTGTGTTGAGTTGGTGACATGAGGATGTGTTGATTGGAAAGAAGTTAACGTATTGTTGTGCAGTTCCTGCTTTTCGTGAACAGCTGTGTACATGTCTGTGATTGAATAATCCTCCTAAATCTGTACCTGGTCCAGAAGGGCTTTTGTATACTTGCACAATACATTGCTGTAAAATAAGTTGGGCAAAAGAAATGTTGCGAAAATGTTTTCATTAAAGAAGAGTTTTTTTTTTTTTTTAAAGGTTGCCATGATGAAACTTTGGTACGGTGAACAAAAGCATCCTCTTCTTTTTGTATATGTAACCTTGCTCATGTTTTACCAGTGATGTGATTTTTGAGGGTTTGAAATCAATGTAGACATGATCCAGTATAAAATATGCATGCATGTCTACACTGCAAGTGTAGCATTAAATATAGCTTTGCTTTTGAAAACAGAAAAGAAACTGAGTCTGTGAATATTTGATTTCAGTAGAGTAACTTGGCTTTTGTGGATCATGATGCACATGCACACATACATAACACCACTACCACTACCGCCACAACTGATTGACATCAACTAGCACGATCTACAAATGGAGAGAGAGAGTGCAAACCAGTGGCTATTTGAATACAAATATTTAGATAGGCTGTATTTTGTTCGTAAACTTTTAAACTGGGTAAAGCAGATTTATCATACTGCAATGAACTTTCAGCGCCACCTCCCGCCTCGAATTTTACGTTCCACATTTCATGCGTTCACTGTATGTATGCAGTGCAAACAAACAAAACGGCGAAATTCGGGGGACCAGCTCAACTCAAGGGAGAGCAGCGATGCAGGGCTGTGAAAGAGCTAGAGTTACCTATTCCCGTTCCTCGTGGGCACTGAAGGCGTGGTGGCTTGAGGCTCGTTATCGGCTACAGCTGTTCGTGCCATTTTTGGCTCTGACCATGACTTAGTGTTTGCGTTGACGGGGGAGAAAAAACCGGGGCCGAAAATATATAAAAATATAACTTTAAAATAAAAAACCGATACCCAAATCTTTTACTCCCGGCCATATGCGGTTCAGTTCAGGATCGTACGCTCGGAAAAGCGGCCCGTATTATACGCGCCATCCCATATACAGTCGTGCTGCTTAGAGGCAAATGCGGCCTGATTGTGGAGCGCTGTAAGTTTGCATACATATTTTGTTTGTTGCGTAATTCGGTGCTTCACTCGACACCAACATCAATAAGTCAACTTGTAGGACACGGACGGCCGGACACACACGCGCGAAATAACGCACACATACACACACCGAATAACGCTCACAGGTAGTCGTGTGCAGACACACACACACGAAATAACGCTCACAGGTAATCGTGTGCAGGCGCGCGCGCGCACACGCGCACATACACATGAAATAACGCTCACAGGACGAAATAACTCACAGGTAGTCGTTTGCAGGCACACACACACACACACACACACACACACACACAACCGAAATAACGCTCACAGGTAGTCGTGTGCAGGCACACGCACGCACACACACACGAAATAACGCTCACAGGTAGTCGTGTGCAGGCACACACACACACACACACACACACACACACACACACACGAAATAACGCTCACAGGTAGTCGTGTGCAGGCACACACACACGAAATAACGCTCACACTGAGGTAGTCGTGTGCAGGCACACACACAACGAAATAACGCTCACAGGTAGTCGTGTGCAGGCACACACACCACACACGAAATAACGCTCACAGGTAGTCGTGTGTAGGCACACACACACACGAAATAACGCTCACAGGTAGTCTTGTGCAGGCACACACACACGAAATAACGCTCACAGGTAGTCGTGTGCAGGCACACATACACACACGAAATAACGCTCACAGGTAGTCGTGTGCAGGCACACACACACACACACGAAATAACGCTCACAGGTAGTCGTGTGCAGGCACACACACACACACGAAATAACGCCACAGGTAGTCGCTGCACACACACACCGAATAACGCACAGTACGTCACACACACACACACTAACGCTCACAGGTAGTCGTGACACACACACACACACACACACACACACGAAATAACGCTCACAGGTAGTCGTGTACACACACACACACACACACACACACACGAAATAACGCTCATAGGTAGTCGTGTGCAGGCACACACACACACACACACGAAATAACGCTCACACTGAGGTAGTCGTGTGCAGGCACACACACACACACTGACACGCGAAATAACGCTCGCAGGTAGTCGTCGTGTGCAGGCACGAGACTGTTCACACTGCTGTTTGAAATCGAGACTACTACTGAACCGGAGGGCTAAGCCTTTTGTTTGTTAGTGCGTCACAGGAGGTATTGGAGAAAGTCCGACTTTTATGCAGCGGGCGGATTGACGGCCTGATGCCTAGCGGAGGAGCGTAACCCCCAAACCAATCAGCGTCCACTTGCCTGCCGCTTCCAGCCTCGCTCCGGGGACAGCTGACAGCGACAGTGTCCGCTGTACTGCAGTATTTGGAACGCGCCAGCAGCTGTTCGCCAAAGAGTACCGAGGCTCTCAGGCTCTACAGTTCAATCAGTTTCCTGTACTCCGCTTTTCTGTCGTATGTGTATATATATATATATATATATATATATATATATATATATATATATATACTGACAAATCAAATAATAAACAAAACAAAAGTTGGCATAAAATTCCCAAATTTTCGGCACTGCCTTCGGGGGGGGGGTGGGGGGGGGGGTCTTACAACTGAACGTGGGTAAAAACGCAATTCACACAATTCTTAAAATATGTGACTAGAACTCGATGAATAAAACCAAGAGCTGTAGGATCGAACAAACTTCACAAAGAGTTCATCAGTCTCGACTTCTGAATTGTTCCCCTCCCCCCCTCCCCCACCCCCCCCCACGCACTCCTCCCCATCCCAATCCAATGCACGCTACGCTTATATATATATATATATATATATATATATATATTATATATATATATATATCAACATTTGAACTCGGTTTCAGTTCAGTTCGGCACACGGATTGTCTCCCCCAGCATATTTGTGATTGGAAGGATCTTTAAAAAGGAGAAAAAGGTCAGGTTGGCGATTGAGTTTTTCAGAGGAAGTGCAGTCGCCATGCTTTACTCCGTCTTGAAGACTGTGACAGGTCTTGCTAAATCTGAGTTTAGAACCAGCAGCTGTTCCAAGATGCTTCAAATGATAAGCATACGAAACTGTTTCGTTGTGACTGATGGCGGCAATTGATCGCAAGGAGAGGTCTTTTGCTTTTGACACATTCAGCGGACAGATGGTTCATCGCACCAGTTTACAAAACTGGGATGCGAGTACCAAAATAGCAAGCTTATTTAAAAACAAAAACGAAAATTCTGTTCCGCAATTGACTTCTACAGTTATTTCAGTGTATACATGATGAACGGCACTGGAGATGGACACAACCCTGAGATGAACCAGTGGATATACACGGCCACACACAAAATCGGGACATTTATTCACACGCACTCGGGGTAGTCTCTCAAGCAGTTGACACTGTACATCGTGGAAAGCTCTGGCAGCTGTTCCTTTCATTAATGTATTTAGATCACTGGTACCGACTGAGGCTCTTGGGCCGGGGCAGTTCCATCAATCTCATTATGCATCCATCTCTCTGTCTGTCTGTCTGTCTGTCTGTCTGTCTGTCTGTCTGTCTGTCTGTCTGTCTGTCTGTCTGTCTGTCTCTCTCTCTCTCTCTCTCTCTCTCTCTCTCTCTCTCTCTCTCTCGTATACGTTTTAACGGAGGTTAAGTGTGGCAGCCTAGCCCAGACAAGATTCTTCCCCATATTGATTTTTCAGCTCACCCCCCCCCCCCCCCCCCCCCAACACACACACACACACACACACACACACACACACACACACACACACACACACACAGGTTCATCCCCTCCAGGTGCTGTTCGATTGGATGTCTGGATGTCTATTCCGCAAAATCGCGAGAACGGTGCTGATTCCACTGAACCACCGTGCGCCCTTCAAGTCCGCGACAGGTGCACGTGTACTGAGGCGTGACACAGTTGAAAAAGGGGGGCAGAACAGGCGCAGTTTTGTTAGGTCACGCGGCTTGCCGAGCAGGTGGCCGGAGTTTACAAACTTTTGTCGTCTTGCCTCACGTCTGTGGTCATTGTCCACTGCTGGCCAGTAAAGTAAACCAAAGACAGTTGATGATCTACTTTTGTCGTCTTGCCTCACGTCTGTGGTCATTGTCCACTGCTGGCCAGTAAAGTAAACCAAAGACAGTTGATGATCTACTTTTGTCGTCTTGCCTCACGTCTGTGGTCATTGTCCACTGCTGGCCAGTAAAGTAAACCAAAGACAGTTGATGATCTACTTTTGTCGTCTTGCCTCACGTCTGTGGTCATTGTCCACTGCTGGCCAGTAAAGTAAACCAAAGACAGTTGATGATCTACTTTTGTCGTCTTGCCTCACGTCTGTGGTCATTGTCCACTGCTGGCCAGTAAAGTAAACCAAAGACAGTTGATGATCTACTTTTGTCGTCTTGCCTCACGTCTGTGGTCATTGTCCACTGCTGGCCAGTAAGTAAACCAAAGACAGATGATGATCTACTTTTGTGGAGCAAGCCAAGGCGCGTTCGCTGACTGGTGTGAACCGGCGTGGCCCAGCGGCCGTAAGGCCTTACGGCTGGACACTGCAACGAGCAGAAGGACCTCGGTTCGATTCCGCCGCTTGGCTCTCTTGCGGTCTGTGGACACTGTCTTGTGACTTTGCCCTCACAATTAATGAAACATTAAAATACCTCTCCTCGGTGCCCATCAGAGTGCAGGAGTCATTCTGGTGGTGACTGACAGTGTAGTGGTGTGAATAGTCTCCCTCTTCCCCTAACTCCTGGGCCGATAGTCTCGGTCCCCGCCGGCCACTACCGCCTCTCCGGAGGCAACTCGGCGTTAACGCATTCAACCAAACAAGCAAATCGCTGATTAACCTACCTTCAACCTGGTTTGATGCAGGTCGAAGGCGCACGTACAGTACTCGGTATTGAAGGAAGAATATGGTTCCACCCGTCTCTAGTCCTGAAACGATTTCCTTTTAAGCGAAGAGTTCTGGAGCGAACAGTGACTACTGATGTCGCGGACGTTGTTGTTGTTGTCACTGGTGGTAGTTGAAAGTAAATCGCTCCAAAGGTATTCGCTTTGAACAACGACACGACTAATGCCACAATAACGTCTATGCCCTGCGCTGAACGTCCTTAACGTATTTGTGGTTAGTAAGCGGTAGGAAAGCGGTCTTGTCAGTAACAAAACGGCCTACACTGAGATAATGGGTACTGAGTCAGAAAGCCCGAAGATAAAGTCGAATTTGTACTGTGACAGGTCAGGTTTTTCGTGTTTACTGACTATACCGGAGTCTTCCCAGTCCGTCTTTGTCAGTACTGTTTTTCCGCTGTGGCCTGACAGCCCGCGTTAGACTGGCTCCCTAAAGATAATCGTTTATCGCAGTGTTGAACTGGATAATGCCAGCAGGACAGTCGTCGAGAGAGAGTGAGAGAGATCGAAAACTTTAATGCTCAAGTATAGACCTATCTAGGAACAACCTAGTCAGAGAGACAGACAGACAGACAGACAGATCGAAAACTTTAATGCGGCTCAAGGATAGTAGCAGTAGGTCTATTTTGGACCTATCTAGGAACAACCTAGTCGGAGAGAGAGAGAGAGAGAGAGAGAGAGAGAGAGAGAGAGAGAGAGAGAGAGAGAGAGAGAGAGAGAGAGAGAAGTTGAACTCGAACTCGACAACTTTTTTCTACAAGGATTGTAGTTTAGGTTCAGTCAAAAACCTCAGTGTCTAACAACTAGTCCTTGCTAAGCTACTGACGAGTAGATATCAAATTACAGGCATTATTTATATACAGAGAGAGACTCTGAGAGAGAGAGAGAGGGTCAAACTTCTCACTTGAACGAAAAGGACAAATCCGACGATGGTCTGGCTTGCATTAGAAGAATAGTGATAAACGCTCAATAGCAAGTCGCTGATCTCTGCTCTCCTCTCGAGCATTCGTGTGTGTGTGTGTGTGTGTGTGTGTGTGTGTGTGTGTGTGTGTGTGTGTGTGTGTGTGTGTGTGTGTGTGTGTGTGTGTGTGTGTGCGCGCGCGCGTGCGGGAATGATGCGTGTGTCTCAGTCAGTTTGAGAGAGAGAGAGAGACTCGGGGGGAGGGGGGGTGGGGTGGGGTGGGGGGGGTGGGGGGATTGGACATGATGTCACGAGTCGTTCGAGGAAGAACCCCCCCCTTGTTCAAACGTGCACCATCCGAGGTTTCATTTCTATTGTCTGTCACAGACTCAACTGACTGCAGTCCCAACAAAACCTGACATAATGACGCTGAATCGATGGTACTCGAATCCTTGACTCCACCGGCAGCTTGACTCGTGTGCCGGCCCGGTTCAGTGAGCCGGTTTGGCCTTGCGGTAGAACCGGTACTTGGGAGTATTTGCCTCGACTCCACACTCCAAACCTCGTTTTCCGGCACGCTTCATCATTGTAATAAAATTTCCGAGTTCGAGTTCGGGTCGAGGAGGCACACTCCGAGCCACGAGGATGTCGTAAACCAGTGCTTGGAGTTTGACTCCGTGCATCGCTTTCCGGCACATTCCTCCAAAGGAAGGATGTCGTAAACCACTGCCTGTAGTTTGTCAAGGACTAAGGATACCACCTGAGATTTTCTCCTTGATATAATGTCGATATCCCGATCATCGATCGAGGTCGGAACTGATTGTACAGCGAGAATTACAGTGTTGTCGCTTTGCATCGAAATATTGCCCTCCTGCGGTGGAACTTTTTCTTTTTTCTTCTTTTTTTGTTGTTGAATCCGAAACAAATATGAGTGTGTCAGCAGAGGAACGCAATGAACGGGATGGGATGTACAGGTGTAGCAGATCAGACAAGTAAGGCTGGGCAGTTCGGACTACATCGTAGCACATGGAAGAAACTTTATATTCAATTATTTGAGCTATTGATGGAAGCCAGTGCAGTTTAGCCAAGCGTGGTAAAGCACGACTGCGTTTAGAGGTCTTGAGTTGAAAATGCATCGGGCAGAACCGGCAATTTTGAACCTTTTTAGTGAAGTTTGTTGATGCTGGAACTGCTGAAGCATTTCTGACGGCAACACTGAGAGAATTCAGCAGTGACAATAGTCAAGACGTGACTGTCAGTACCAGGCCGGACTGATGTGACAAAGGGTTTGGGCAGCCTCGACTGTGAGGACATGTCTAAGACAAGAGGCTGATCCGTAATTCTACGCAGGTATGTAAGACTGACACACCATCAGTTTTACTCAGTCAGTGACTTGTTGTTTCATCAGTAAAATGTGTACGAGGCTTTTTTTTTTATTATCCCGATCTGCAGTCACTGTCCAAGTTGAATGTTGGCGCTTTACGTCCACAGTTGAACATAAGACTATGAGTTGGGACGAGGCCGCCCAGGACGGCCACCTCGACCACCACACAACTCCTGAGTTCCGTCTCAGTGACTGAGTCCGATATTCCATCTCGACACCACGAAGACTGACTAAAAGCCTATCAGTCTAACCACGCCGACTGAGACTACCCGAGCGGCACGAGTCGCTGCCGCCGCCGGTTTGGAGAGGCCGGCCTCGACCCGGCCGCTTGCCGCACATGTCATCCCGCCGCCGGAACTGACTGAGACTGCCGTGTTGGCCGGACCAAGTTGGTTGGTTGAAGTGTTGCCGCTTTACGTCCACACTGATGATGCCGAAGTGATGCTTTATGTCCTCAGATGTCAGTTGACATATTAGGGACAAGTCAGTCAGTTGTGACCAATGCCGAAGCACGGTGCAATAAATCTTTACGTCCACGGAAACCAGAAGGCTCGTTAGGACGGACAGTCCAGGACGTCCACCTCGACTCTCACACAGCTCCTGAACCATGGGACCAACGGCGTGGCGTAGCTCATAGTATAGTCGGACATGGGGCCAGGCCAAACTAGCCATGATAAAAATCAGTTATCATCGTATATTCCGTGGTCGGTGTAAAAGCCAAATTACTGCTATGTTAAAGCACCGGCCGCTACAGTCTCAGCGGCGTTAGTCTTGGTTTGAAATTTAGGTCAAACATGGCAGTTAAAACTTTTATATCCCTACGGTATTTATAGACCATGCAAAACTGACGTGACCGTCTGAGCCTGAGCCACGGTGAAACAACTGAACTCACAATATTGTAGTGAGTGGATCCACTGCCGAACTGACAAAAACGGCTGCTGTCCGCTACACCAGCTGAAATCCCCCTTAGTCAGTTCCTCAGCGGGACTACCATCGACTGACTGAAACAACTTAGAACAGAACATACGGTTAGTAAGACAGTAGACGAACTTTAACCACTTCACTGCCACGATGTCGCTTGAACTGAAACTACTTCCGACAGTACTGACAAAAGAACGAAATTTGAAACCCTTTTTGCAAGTTTTCTGTTTCGCAATAGCACTATACATGTGTGTTAAGTTTATCAGAACTGCATAGCATTGAAAGTAAATGTGCTATAGGACCGGAAAATATACTGTTTGCAGGACTGAGTGTCCGTGCATCTTGTAGTTCAACCCGGAAATTTTACAGGCCGGGCCGGTCAGCCGCAGTGACTGAACTGAATGAGGGATCAGTCAGTTCAGTAATAACACAAATCTCACTGCTCCTAAAACACGGCTCCCCGCCCAAGATTGGGTCCCCGCGTCGGCGTGTCGCACTTATAGTGCACATCAAGATCAATATCAAGAAACAACAATTATGATAATATATATATATGAACTGAAAAACTATAGGCGGCTTACTGAGTCAGTGCCGGCCGGGCGGCGGGGCCGGACCGTGCTGATTCGATCGACGCCTACGCCAGTGCTTTTAGCATCTAGCCAGTTCCACGATTAGCGACACCGACATAAAACGGCAATCAAAAGAAATTTAACATCTAATGATCTATAGAGGCTTTCTTTGTGTTCTCTGCGTCCATTCAGTTCTTGAAAACGACAGCCGCCTGCTGCAGTGTAACCTACTTGAAGCCTAGCTGCGCGCAGACGAAGCAGACGAAGTGTCCGGCCGGTTCGTTTCAGTCATTTACTGACGGGATGCACCGTACCTAGTTTTTTTCTTCCCAGAATAACATTTGGCAGTGAATTTTTCTTTTGCTTTTAAGCATAGCAAACAGTAAACCAGCTTGACGAGAACTGCAATTCGATCGAATCTCATTTCAGAATTTTGGACGTCATTTGCATGATTGGACAAAGACTCACTCGACACAACAGATTGTGCTGCTCTGACGTGAAGAAGTTTGGGGATCACGTGATACACATAATCCAGCCGCCATCTTAGGATCAAATAATGGCCCAACACCATAGTAGGATGTGAGTCACAAAGAATTATTTTATATTCAGCTTTGGTCGGGTGCGCCGTTTTGTTCATGGCTGTTTTCGTTTCTGTAGTTTCAGTTCGAGCTGATGTCATCCAAAAGAAGGCATTATTGGTAAGTGATTACTGGCTACAACCAAAATAGTTTGGCATTTTGACGCAAACGTTGGTCGAGTTGGTTGTGACTGCGTTCGATCTTTGTTGTTGATGGGCTCGAGACAATGAAATGAATGTGACATGTGGCGGCAGACGCTGCGCCGACACAAAGCAAATAATGCCGAGCCCTCAGGATAATACCCATTTATCGGTGTGTTAGGATTGCGTTGTTTTTGTGTCGATGAAAGAAGTGCTTTGTTTTGTCCATACGACAGACGTATTTTTTTTGGTGGTTGCGACACTTTGAAGCAGACGGTTTTTGACAGAGCGTCTGTGGGTCACTGGGGATGCTTAGTAACGGTACCGTTGCTGCTTTGTTGCAGTTTACACCTGCCCCGGCCAGTTTCATCCTTTTTAGTTTGATGTCACTCTTGATTTGTTTGTTTACTCAAGTGACCGTCTCTCTGCTGCCTCCGGATCAAGCCGTCAAAATATTCTGCTGTATAAAAATAAAGCCCTGAGAGGGGAAAATATATAGTACTTTTAGTTCTTCAACACTGTTGCCTTTGTTAGGACAAGTTACAGTGTAGTGCTACCCTATTAAAATGTTGTGCTAGAAGTAGAAAGTATACTTTATAGGTCTACAAGTACAAGTTTTGGTTTTGAGGGGCTTTGTTTAGAGTTAGACGCAACCATCAACATTAGCGGCAAGCAGGGCAGTTACTTAGTTCCTGGATTTTAGCATCCCGTCAATCGCACATGGTCTCCTCAGGATGAAGCAAGCAGGCTAGACTCAGCATGGCTGTTTGCGCCTCCCCCCCCCCCTTCCCAACCCCAACCTCCCCCCTGAAGAACATGGCATGATCCTCTGACTTTGCTAATAATGTGTTGTATTACATCAATACATGATTAAATAATAGGCATTCCTTAAGTGTGCACCTCCTGTATCTACATTTTTGTGTACGACTGAGATCAGAGCAGTGTTTGCTGATTTGCTTGTGTCAGAAGAGTTTTTATGTGTTGTGTGATATGTCATCCATTCTCAGTTCAGGTATTTTCCAACAGTTTTATTACTTTTAAAAATATTGAATGTTTCATGGCACCTAGTCAATGAAAGTGCTATTGACTGAGTATAATTTCTATTACAAGTAGTGGCTGCTGTCCAACAATTCCACTGGAATCCTGAAAAACACCCCAGATTGTGGTTTGCCACATACTCGTCCTTTTTTTTATTTTTACCTCAGTTCTTTAAAGTAAAAGTCCAAGGTTTTTAAGTATGCAAAATGACCATCGAAATGATTGACAAATGAGTCACTAGTTTCAGATTTAATGAAATAAAAAATGATTTTTTAATGTTTAATTGGGTTTTTAATCAATTTTATTTTCTGTAGGCTGGCCGAGACTACTGTCTCGGGTTGTCCATGAGTCACGTGACTTTCCCGGAAGTGACGTCAGTCTGGGGAGTCAGTGCGGTTGCCATCTTAGATTCTTCAGTAAACTGTGTATGCGTGTGGTCGACAAAAAAAGTTAACTATGCCGGCCTACTGTGTTGCCGCGAACTGTAACAATTTGCAGACGACCCCAGGTATAACAATGCACGAGCTCCCGCGCAATCGACCTGCAGTGAGGCGAAAGTGGATTAAATTTATACAATTCAAATGAGCTGACTTTCTTGCTGCGCTGCAACGCCCATTGTGTAGCGAGCACTTCAGTGAGTGCAATTTCGCGAACCCCATGGAATACCACATGGGGTTTGCTTCGAAGCTGACATGATGTTCCGGTACTCTTTCAAAATCCTGCCTGACAGGCTCAAACTATACGGCTGTATCCTTGTGGGTCTCTCGGGCAAAGTATCAGTTTCGTCTTCGGAGCTCGAGTTGGCCATTTTGCAGTGACTCCCCAGAGTGACGTAGTAGGCATATGGTCACGTGATTTTGGCGTCATGGCGACACTTTCGGTATGACAGAAAATGTATTTTTCGTGCATTTATAACCCTCAGATCACAGTTTCACCTACATCATCGTTCTCAGCAAGCTTTAACGGAAATCGTGTCAAAAATCACCCCTAACCTTGGACATGTCCTATAAGTATAACTGCAACAAGAAAAATAAAATTAATATAACAGAGTGTCACTGAACCATAAGATAAATTATCAAGTTGTGTGGTGAATGACAGTTGACGCTGACAACTCAGACAGGTTTTTTTCTGGATAATTAGTAAAATTTGATCCTGCTCTCATTTTCTCTGCACATCAACCTGCCCAAGCTGCTTCCCTTCTCTCAACTCTCTTATTAGTCTTCAGTCTTATTCTGCACTTGTTAACACAATTGAGACTTTAACTTTTGTTTATATTTAATCAGCTGCAAAATAAGAACCCTTTGACTGTTTCAGCTATAAAGTTATATATATCTGTCTGTGTGATATTATTGGACACTTTCTGAGAATATGTTTTCATATTCATGGAACAACTAGACTCAAATGTTTCAACAGTCACCATAATAGTTGGTAGAATAGCAGGTCTATATGTGCAGTTTTAAGGGAGATGTGCTCTCTACATGTTTGTGTAATCTTACTAGTTTTCATGAGTTCCAACTGAGCACAGTAGCAGTGGCATCAATGTTAGTTTTGTTGTTAAGTTAGTACGCTGCATTACGTGCTCAGTATACCAAAGTGTCTAGAGCTGCTGTTTGTTACTTGGTAGTCAGTGTACTGTTATCATGTGTATTATATGTGCATGCACATTGTATGGCAATTGGCGTGCACACACTTGTGCGCGCACACACAGACACACACATGTGCATTATTACCTCATACACTCACAAATAAGAACGGTTGTGAAACTGTCAGTGGAAGTAATACTGCTACACTATTAAGAGTGAATAGGTCTTACAGAGTGCAAATCTTTTTGCAGAACAAAAACTCAGTGGTGACTAAAACTCACATACCACTCATGCACATAATAATGTGCACATAGATGGTCACATGCACATAATCTATGGTCGCATGAATGGTTGTTTGTGAAAAGGCCTTTCTAAGGAGGAAAATATTGAGCTGGGATTTGAACAGAGTGGGGAACTGCCAATTCTGGACAGATTGAGCAATGAAACCAAACAAACGCTCGCCAAAAGATTTCAGATTGTATTTTGGAATTTTTAAAGGCTTCTTGCTTTACGCCTTTAGGATTAGAGGGTGTGCAGTGTTTGATATGTGCAAAGCTGAAACTGGTGAAAGGTAAGAGGGAAATGTACTGTGATGTTATACAAAAACTGCTATCTTGTACTCACAGCAGAATTTTCACAGGCAGCCAGCGCATTTCATTTGGCAGCAGTATTACATGTTTCTTGAGAACAAGTGTCTCTTGTTTTCAATTATTTTAAATTTATAACAATAAAAATTTAATTTATGAACAAAATAATTTGTAGCTTGGTGAGTATACTGTTATTGTTACTAATGTTAGTGTTATTTTTGAGTGACATTACACAGTTCTGTGGTGTGACTGAGGGTTTGAGAATGGCCCTTAACAATTACAAAATCTAAACAAAAAGGTTCAGAGGAACGCTTATTTATTTTAACATGGACACACGCTATGCAAATTTTCGGGGAAATCCCCTTTGTCAAGCCACAAAACAACACTTAAAGTAAACAAATTGCAAAATCTGCCTCCCCAGCAACCACAACAAAACACAAAAACACCAACAACAAAATTAACACCTGAAACAAACCAAAAAAAACAAGAACCCCCAAGTAACACACAAACAACAAAACTGGAGTGGGCATTATTGTGAAGCTTATGGCCTTAGATTTTAACCATGTTCAAGACACTAGGGTGTCTACCAAGTACCATACGTCACATTTTTACCTTAGTTTGACTGCTTGGACCGCATAGAAATTTGAGTTTCTGTGTGTAAACAGTCCATGGAAGTAGCAGGCTGGAAGTAAGGAACAACAAATGAGCCACAGCCAAAGGTTCCTGATTTTATTTCTTTTTTTCTTTTGATGTTACATGCGAGAGGTCGTTGTTATTCCCTCTCACTTTCTCTCACTCTGTCTCTCTGACATCAAAAATAATGAAACATAACTAAAAGAATTATTACAAATAAATGATGTCATAATCAGCCTCCCCCACACCCAACAGAAGAAAAGCTAGAGACACTGACAGACAAAGTGACACACAGAGTACAACAACACAAACACAGTGTGCAGATGCACTCCCTTACATGTGAAATTTGAGAAACTGTGTTGCTTTCCCCACCCCCTGTTTGTCCCCACCACAAGCTGGCAGTGGTCTTGTTAGACTAGTTAGAGTATACTATTTAAGACATCTTCATTATAGTGTAATAATATGTTGATTGTTCTAGTGCAGGATTTGAGGTTTTAATGTGTGATAATGATATGCACAAACACACGGGATAGAGAGAGGGCCTAGTCAGTCTCAGGGCTGTGACGTTGATCTTAGGACTTAGGTCTGAAAAGTGAGACGATGTAATTTACCATAATTATGTTTCCTGACATGTATAGAGACTGTATGATTTGCAAAATATGAAACACATTTTTAACAATATCCCAGGGATACATTTAATTTGACATTGATGGGACAAATGTCTGGATCACATAGGAGGAATTTGACATTTAGCTTTTAGCAATAAATGGGACATTTTCATGGGATATAGACCTCTCTGCTGCATAGTTGACTTGGAATTCAATTTTAAGTCATTAACGTTTGGATTTAACTGAACACACATTATTTTAAGTGTGCTAACAGGCAAGTACTTCTTTAGCTACACACATGCACTCTCTCTCTCTCTCTCTCTCTCTCTCTCTCTCTCTCTCTCTCTCTCTCACACACACACACACACACACACACACACACACACACACACACACACACACACACACACTCACTCACACTGTCAAATGTATACAATGCCAATACTGAAAATTATGTTTTCATGTTTGCAAATACTCTTTGCAATCCTGGATGTGGTAGTTTTGGATTTATTGTCCACAGCCCAGCCTTTCACTCAGTGCTTTTTCTTGTGGAGTTTGGCATTGCTGCTGACCTTGTCAGACACTGTTTTTTGAACATACTGTTCCATTGCTGAGGCAGTGGCTTGTTATCTGCAATCTGAGACTTCATATGTCTGACAGTCAGTCCATTGAAAGCTCATTTAGTAATATTGTTGAAGACAAATAATACTTTCTGTTGCATTGTTCTAAATCCTTAAATGGATGTATTCCTAGAAAACTGCGCAGCCATTTCACACTTCCAGTTAATCTTCTCCAGCAGTCAGTGGATTTATGTGACCCTATATTGTTGACGAGACATTAAAATCCAAGAACTGATTACTGTTGGCATCACAAAGTTAGGCTAGCTGGCTGGTTGGTTGGTGTCTGGACATGTTGCAAACTGTAAAGTGATGTAAGTAAGTAAGTAAGTTGGTGTTTTATGCCCAGTCAACCCTGTAAAGTGATAAGTATGACAAATGTCAAACTTAGCATGGTGGTACTTCTCGTTGAACTTTACCTGACCTCTCTCTGTTTCTGTCTGTCTGTCTGTCTGTCTGTCTCTCACTTCAGTGACCTTGACCACAGTTCAAGGTCACAGCAGTGTGAAGAAGCAGTTTCAACTGAAAATTTCGTACATTACTATTAAGGTGAAACTTTGTATACTTGTTAATTGTGTCATCTAAAGCACCACTATACCACTATTTAGATTATTGTTGACTTTTGTGTGTATTCAAGGGAGATAAAAAAAATTTTTTTTTGATTTGACAAAGACTTTAAATAATGTTAGTTTTTTCTCTCTCCAGACACTGCTTAAGTGGGTGTTTCAACCTTTGCATGATTATTATTACCTTTGTTTGAGGTCTACAGATACATACCAATACCAGGTTTGATGACTAGCCTTGTTTCAAGCTCACAGGTCTGTCAGAGTGTAGTTTAAACATTGTACAGGTTATACTTATAGGTTGCTATGTCCATTAAAAAGCTCATGTGTAATATGCTTTAATGAAGCATGAGCACCCATGTAGATGTTCACCCAAGATGGATGACTCGCTGATTATTTTATGATGGAGACCATTGTGTATTTCAGATGAAGATGAATGCAGCTGGTGTGTATTTAAGAAAGATAATTAAGACTCTTTCCCCAGTATTGCACCAGAATGTGAGTTCTCTGAGTGTAATTGTTCATCTTGTTTGATTTGAAACTCATCAGCTTCCTTTTTTACCCTCTGCAGATGATGCATTGAAACGGAACCAGCCCACCACCTGTCCCACCTGGCTGCACCTGCTGTTGTACCAGGTTTTCCCTCCCTCCTTGCGTTGCTTCTCCTCTATTCAGCACTTAAGTTCTGGCGTTCCACAAGCAATGAGCATGGGGCAGAAGGTCTCCGGTGGCATCAAAACCATCTCCAGTTCACGGGAGCCCACGTACAAGAGCATCACCCGTGAACCAGCGTTCAACCCTGACTACCAGAAACCGGCGCGGCTGGATGCCTTGCTGGACATGCCCTCAGTGCCGCGTGAGGTGCAGTACAAGCACGCCTGGAACGCGGATGACCGCTCCCTCAACATCTTTGTGAAAAATGAAGATCTCATGACCTTTCACCGCCACCCCGTGGCACAAAGCACAGACTGCATCCGCGGCCGCTACGGTTACACCCGTGGGCTCCACGTGTGGGAGATAGTGTGGAGCACGCGGCAGCGGGGGACTCATGCGGTGGTGGGGGTAGGAACAGCGGACGCCCCCCTGCACTGTGTGGGCTATCAGTCCCTGGTGGGCAGCAACAAGGAGTCCTGGGGCTGGGACTTGGGCCGCAACAAACTCTACCATGACATGAAGAACCAGCCGGGGATCACCTACCCCACTGTGTTAAACTCTGATGAAAACTTTGTGGTGCCGGACAGCTTCCTGGTCATTCTGGACATGGACGAGGGAACGCTGAGTTTTATGGTGGACGGTCAGTACCTGGGTGTGGCCTTCCGCAACCTGAAGGGCAAGAAACTCTACCCCATAGTGAGTGCTGTGTGGGGACATTGTGAAATCACCATGCGATACCTCGGAGGACTTGATCGTAAGTGAAGAGGGCCACGGAATGGCTGTTGTCAGTTATCTAAACTTGTTATTGTCAGTTTCTGTTGCAGTGTGGGGGCCATCTGGAAATGTTTACAAGTTCAGCACCTGGTGTGCTTTCAACATTTCAGTGATTGTTGTGCAAGCAACATTCTCTGTAGTATTAACATTATAACAATGACTGATTATTTATGGCATCTGCAGAAAAGCCTGGGGTGCTTACAGAGGCCTATAGATGTGCACTTTTCATCACTCACACACACACATGCACACACAGATGAGCATTTCTGCACACATGATTGCATGCACAGGTTCCCCCCCCCCCCCCCCCCCCCAACACATACATGCATGCACACAGACACACACACACTACACTGTCTCTCTCACATTACAAATACATGCATTACTGGAGCTGGGTTGATAGAAAAGAGAAGAAAAATTAATCAGATGTTTGATGTTTTAACTCACTAGTTTCAGGCTTTAAAAAGATTTTGATCTTCATAAGAGTCCAGGGGTCACACTGTCACTGACCAGTTTGCATCGCCTAATGCAGAGCATGCATGCTCTCCCACCCCCCCTTCCCTCTCTCTCTCTCTCTCACACACACACATACACACACACACACACACACACACACACACACACACACACACCACACACACAAAATTGCATTAAACTCATTCAGTCTTTGGTGCATGGAATATGACCTGTGTGTTCAGTTAAATCCAGAAAAAGGATTAATAAACATACTTGGTCAGTGTGCAACAAGTAAATGAAAAGCAATCAAGAACTGGATGCTTTGCTAACCACCTTTAAACTTAGGAACAGTCAAACAAACTGAAACGTGACTGCCCAAACTGGAATTTGAACCCCAAACCTCTGCATCTTGAGGCCAATGCCCTGGTCACCAGGCCGCATAAACCCTTCTATCTTGGACATGTTATCCAGCTGGACATGTTATCCAGCATGAACAGGGTTTCTGACAAGATTAAAATGAAACTGTTGTGCAGACACAGACAGTTTCAGACACACACACACACACACCCACACCCACACTCTTGCTCTATCACACACACACACACACACACACACACACACACACGCAAAAAAATAAAAATGAGTGGATGACACAGGTGGTTGGCAATGTTCAATAGCAAATGCTATGAACAAAGATAAAAAAAAAGATAAAAAGTAGAAACTAGTAACTCTAATCAGCGATTTTTGTTGTCAGTCATGCGGTAGAGTGAAAAAATTGAAAGAGGAAATGAAACCACACACACACTACAGTCCCACCCATGCCCTGAATCCAGGGTGTACTACCCAGAAATAATTCATAACAGTATTAATATCTTTGGGTTTGAGAACAATGTCATTCTGTATTTTCAAATCCATAACAGCCATTTTTGTTCTCTGTTTAGCAGTAACTGTATCTGTAATATGATGTCATTGACCTTTTGTTAAGGAGTATGTTAGGTACTTTTGCTATGCAGATGTGTTATGGCCCAGTGCTGTGTTGTGCGATGGATTACACTGGAGTATAGTGTTATTAGTAATAAAAACTAATATGGACCTTGTACAAAGTTCTACCAGTTGCTATTTTTTCAGAGCACTTAGTTGGTACTGAACTGCCATATCCAGTGGGATTTATGAACCATGGGCACAAAGTGATGGTTGAACCCATAAACTCTCCCATCAGTGGTTGTCAGTACTGGTACTGGTAGTCTATATAGTATTATCACTGTGAGTGGTCAGGAGTGACTCACTGAAGTCCAGTGAACAGAACATGATAAACACATGCCTGATTACAGTTTACATGTGTTATCACGATCATGCATTATTTACTGTTTAACTAATCAGTGTTAGACTTACTGGTGCTTGAAAAATGTTTAATGAAACTTGTTTTCTGTGCGTGCAGCTGAGCCGTTGCCGCTAATGGATATATGTCGCCGAGCTGTGCGCACGCAGGTGGGCAAGAATCGTCTTCACTCCATAAAGGACCTGCCTATTCCAAACTCTCTCAAAATGTACTTGTGGTACCAGTCCTAGCAGTGATACCACCGCTTTGTGCCATCAACCCTTCTCCACCTCTCACCCCACTTGGATCCTGTATCCTGTTTCCATGGACACGTCAAGTCATCCAACGTTTTCACTGGGAGAAATGTTCGCCCATGGTGAAGCTGTTTCAAGCGACGAATGGTGTGAAACATTGTCAGCAAAGGCTTCTTTGATATTGTCTTTTTACCCCCAATCTTTTTTTTCCCTTCTCATCTTGCTATTTTTTCCGTCACTGTGTGACAAAGTGGTGGGGCGTCAAGAATGTTTCATTGCTGACACCACGTGAATGATAGCTTTGCAATGTGGCGTTTGCTCGCCGCTTTCATTAAACAATCACAAGCGTTTGTTGGACTTACAGTGCTCCTCCCCTCAAAGTGCAATGGTGTCAATGCTGCATGGTAGTGGACTGTGACTATAATATTACATGGTGCATTATCCTGTCAGCTGGAGTTCAGCCCATCTGTGCCAGTTATGTAACGTCACCTCTCTTGTCGGCGTGAGCTCTTTTCTTTAAACCTCTAATTTCTATCAGTGGTAGGTTTGCTGAGGATGGGACTTGTGGTTGTGCCAGAATGAGTTGTTAAATTATGCTTGTCAGTGTTACTGTTACAGCGTTAGCCAAGTTTTGTGTGGATTTTTGTTCCGTTTTTGTTGGTGTGTGCTATGAGGTTTGATAAATACTGATGTGAGGTTGTGGGACTGTTTTGAACTGGGCCAGTTTATGCTTTCTGTGCTTGCGGCAGAATGTGAACCACGAGTCGCTAAATTGTCATTATTACCACAAGGTGGCTGTCAGTGACCATCTCTAGCCATTGTTTGGTGCATCTCTAGCTGCCATCTGATGCAGCCATCTGATTTCTCAGCTTGCAGATGGTCTGCACCATCGGGCAGTTTCTGGGGATTCGGTTGCCCCTTCATTTTGGGTGTGCAACCAGTGAAAATTGCAATAGTATCCAACCTTTTCAGAAACCAGCGCTTCCTAAGGTAGCAGCTACCAAGGTAGATACTACTGTGGGCATACTGTTCAGTCATCGATTCAAACAAAAAGTATATATTTTGCGGACGATTACATAATATCACTCTTTGCATACTGTTCAATCCAAAGACAAACTCGAGATTATGCAAGTGCTTGGTCTGACCAAAGTGTTAGAATTTAATGTTGTTTTTCCATGCAAATGGAGGACATGGAGGTTGCAGGATGCACCAGAAGTGTAGATGGTGATTGGACATACAGTAGGCAGTTCATGTCTGGACAGTGTCAGGCTGGTGGCCAGTTTAAATTTGTTGGCCCACAAGTGGCTGGAAAGTGTAAACGGGCCCTCAGTGATTATATGTAGTGGAGTACCCCCCCTCCCCCCCAAACCCCCTCGGAAGTACAAGGGCAAGTCAATCAGTGAATTGCATCATGACCTTTGCAGCGTGGACAGGGCTGGACATCAGTCATAAGAGCTTGTTAATATGATATTAGTTGAGCTGATGTGTCCAGTTATACTTACACTACAGCTTAATCGGCATTACAGCTTAATCGGCATTACTGTAATCACCTTTAAAATGACGACTGTGCTTGATAGGATGTTGGAAATCAACTGTGAGATTGTCACACCCAACATCATGTGAAAGATACAGCTTTAACCACTTTCAGATTCATCGGCTTGCACCTGAGCTTGAGCTTTATCATCCGGGTTTTGTGCTTGTAGACAGGATTGAAAATCTTGTATTGTCACTTTTTACAAGGCTGGAGAGGAGACTGCTGCCAGCCCAGTACCGCACCCTGTGGAGCATGAAATGTTCCATGCAGGAATAGTTAATGCATCTCCTCCCCTTTTACCAACAACACAGAACACTTCATACTTAGCAAGTTCTCTTGTGTAGCATTGTAAGACAAGCTGATCCAAGCAGTGTATTTTTTATTTGTAAAAAACGAGTACTGGTAGATCATGAATGGTGTGTGAAATCTGTTCAGTTTGTCAACTGCAGTGTGAACTTGGATCTGAAAGTAGAAATTAAAATGCATATCACTGGATTTAAACCAGGACCAGGGATAGTTTTGAACTTAAGCCAGTGAACATATCAGTTCTTTTGGTTTCATCAAAGAGTTTTATCTTTCTACTAACGTACATGCTGTCAAATCCATAATTATGTAATTGTAGGTTAGTGTGCTTCCAGTCAAGGATGTGTTGTCACACTGTGTGTGTGTGTGTGTGTGTGTGTGTGTGTGTGTGTGAGAGAGAGAGAGAGAGAGAGAGAGAGAGAGAGAGAGAGAGAGAGAGAGAGTATGTTTAAATGCTGTTTTTATGACTCATTTTAGCTGATCATTGGATAAAAATTATACAGTGGAGTTGAGTTAGAGATAAAAGTGTTGACACCAGCAGGGTAGTTTGCATGCTTGTTGTGGAGTAAGAATAAATATAGCTTTTGATAGCTTGGTGGGTTGTTGTCAGATTCAGTGATTTTATACTCACATGAAAAAAAATGTGAGTCAATGTAATGATCAGTGTTTGGTGTGTCAAAAACACAATTTTGTTAATGTTGCGATTTCCTCAGACACCATCAAAAGAGAAAAGGGATAAAATGTATGTCAAACTTTGCATGATTGTCCTGCTCATGGAACTTTACTTGCAGGTTTGCCACTTTCAGTGACCATGACCATAGTTCAGGGTCACAACAGTGTCAGATGTTTCTGACTGAAAATTTTCTGTTTTTATTTGCAAACACGGTTTAAGTGAATTCAAACTTTGCATGATTGTAACCTTGCTTGGGGTCTACCAGTTTATAGCATGTTTGATGCTCATAGCCTTGTTTCAAGGTCGTATGTGTCAGAAACCTGAACCGCAAATAGTGTTTTTTCCATTCTTGTCCAGTGTAGTTTAAATGCTGGTGTTACATTAAAAAGAACGTACACAGTATGAATTGGGTGACTGTTGTGTCTTTAAGAGAGATAAGTAACACCTTTTCAGTATAGCACTTGAATGTGGGTCGTCTGACTGTAATTGCTTTCCTTGTTGTAAATCTGTTTAGCTGTGATATGGCTAAAGTGACGTAAATGTAACAAAGAGAACTTGAGTGTACTTTCTGAAAACTAAGATCTATTTTCTGTCCATGTTTGTGCAACTTTTGAGTTTTTTTGTTTTAGCCTTCTGTTAGAAATGAAATAGCAGGTTCATTTCATGTGTGTTTGCTTTGTGTGGTTGACACTGGTCTTCAGCTGGTTTAGTGACTACAGTTAAAACAAACGAATAAACAAACAATGCTACCAAGACAGTGTAACTGTTTAGTCGTTGTGAGTGTGAAAAGAAGGACAAAGTTTCAGACCATATATGGAATGAACTGAAGAAAGTGAATGTAGTATAATATTTTAGCTGTTTGAATTCTTTATTTGTCATAGCTATTGGTATTTACTGTTCCAGCTGCTGTGAATGCACAGTTTTAGTTTCAAACACATAACATAATACCAACAGGCCCTTGAAATATTCAAATACATCTTTTTTTTTTAATGGCTTGGCAGTTTTACAGTACATAATCACAGGCCCTTGAAATCTGTTTTTAATTGCTGTGCTCTTACCCTGTGTCTAACAGTGTGTGACATTTTGTCATAACTTTGTATACAGACCAGTCTGTTTCATTCAAGCATGGACATGAGATATGTACAGGAGAGTGCACTGTGGCAAGACCGGTTGGGATGGTTTCAACCACTCATTGGACACCCCAACAGCAGTGTTTAGTTTAAAGGGATGACAGTCTTTAGTGTAAGGGGGACCCTAGGCAAAGAAGCTTCACAGGCCTTATTGATGGAAATGGAATAAAAACAACAACAAAAAACAGACACGCAGCCGTTGTTCAGAAATCTTCAAGGTCCAGTGACTATGGTTTGGACTTAAAGCTGAAGAAAAAGAATTGGTGGAATTCGTAATGTGTGTGGTTTCTAAGGCTAAACTCTGAAAACAATGGATTAGTTTCACATTTCATTCATTTTGTACAGCTGAAGTTCACATTAGGGTATCTTTATTAATGGTGTGGTCTCAGTTGAATTGAGGGCAGGTGGTCCTTGAGCAGTGTTAATTTTTGCGCACAGACATGCGTATCTGATACACTAAACTGGATGGGGCCTGACAGAAAAAATGTCCAACACGTGCACCACCTGTACGCATATGGTTTGACCTAGATGCACTGGAAGTCAGCAGCGCGTGTTACAACACTGGTCACTGCAGTTGTGTCAGTGTTACTGACCCTCAGTTTTGTCTTGTGTGTGTGCGTGTGTGCACGCGTGTGCATGCAAGTCCATAATGAAAGTCACAAGTGTGGTTGGCTGGCCAGTAATGGTGAGACCGCAATGGTGAGACCCTTTGAAGTTGCAGTGTGACCTTGGATTTGAGCAGCAACATGCAAAGTCTGACCCCCTAAACCTTAAAGCATGGTTAAAAGTATAAAACTGCCTTCAGAGAGTGGTTTCATTGCTGGCTCAGCTGTGTGCAGTGCGTCTCTTGTTTGTGTCAAGTGCCTGTAGTTGTATGTGTAACTGACTCAGTGGCTGGAAGTAAAATTGAAAGACATGACTGAGTTTGACAGTCTGTTAGGATGAACGTTGTTCAGTCTCTGTATGGATGTGTGCTAGCAGAATACAAAATTTCAGCACTGAGAGTTTTCATCAGACAGAAAAGACCCTGTACATTTTGAATAATGTGAACCTATTTCAAATGGGCATGAGTGAATGGAATCAGATAATATATATTATGATATATGCATATTTTACTAGGGTATCACTCTGCATGTATATATATATATATTACAGTTTAACACTATTTGTGACAACAAGAAGCATGTGTGGGCTGTGCTATCTCCCTTCTTGTTGAACCCAGGTTGGTTGTGGCAATATTTGTGAATTGTGTGCTGCTAATGTCAGGTCCTGATCACATAATCCAGCTCTGTTTGATTCTGTCTGGAAATTAAACATCTAGTCAGCTTGTTAGCTTTTCTCCAAGTCCTGTTTCAGCATTTGTATCTAGCATTGTTTAAGTCGTGGTTACAAAAGAAGCACAAAAACAAGATTTGTATTGGCTTTGTGCATACTGATATGTGGTGATAACACTCAAAGAGGATAAAACAAAACCCTGCACATAGAAACGCAAGCTTTTTGACAGGTGTAAAAACTGGAGTGTGTGTAATGATGAGTGTTCATTCAGCTGTGGCAATCAGGCAGGCTCTTTCCTGGAGACTGAATGAGATCTTCAAAACTTTTCTGACGGTAACCTCCATTGAGCTCAATTGAGCGGATCTTATGGCTGTCAAAAATGAAAATCATTTTTCTGATGCTCTTTTTTGGAGTAAGATCATGCAAATGTTGCGTGAGAATGACCTCCCTTGAGTTTCACATGCACACTTTAATACCATATTTGGTGAACTTGCGCAAATGTCAAGGTTGCAGAAGTATCCATAAAATATAAAATAAAAATGTTTTGTTAACAGTTTCTTATCCAGTTGTGCTAACAGGTTTTTAGACAGAGTAATTTTTTATGATTGTCCTACATATAAAATAACAGAACCTTTATTTTTTTTTATTTTTTATGGATTCATTTCCTGCCTCCGTGAACATTAATGTTGGTGTTGGTTTGGACAACATTTTTGTGAGATCTTTGAAATTCTGCATAGTTATAACCTCTGTCAGACTTTGCATGTTCGTACTGATTTTATTGACCTTGGTCCGTTTTGAAAGCCACAGGAGAGTTTGGAACAAATGGTGTTTTTTCTGCCTAATTTGAATGTGAGTCGATAAAACATTTGTTCTTCTTGTTCATAACCGTGGTGACACTGTGATTGACAGGATGTTAAACTCCAGTTACTGACTAACTGCTCTTCTTGTTTGTAGAGACTTGTTGAAGGTTTTCAGTGTGTTTCTTAGGAATACATTAGACTAGGTGGGGTTAATGATTTTTAACAATTAATTATTAGTAATTTTCATTAATAATATGTGTCCTTTTGTTTTTGATGCAAGAACAGTATTGTATATTTCGATCTGGAGGCTAAACAAAAGAGGAGTTGTGTCCATTGTCTGCATTATGTTCTGTAATTTTGTCTTGCAAGCATAGAGACTTTTAGTTCAAGAGAAATCTGCAAAGAACTGCTTTCCAGTTAAGTTTTGTTTTGTTTTGGTAGACCTTTATTAATTTTGTTGTTGTTGCATCACAGTCTTTTAAAGGCCAAACGTAAATCTATGCATTTGGATGTAAAATTTTGGCCACTCCAGAGAGAGAGAGAGAACTGGAGAATTGTTGTGTCTGGAGGGGACACATCTGGGGTGTGGTTAGCTGTGAGTTGCACCAGAAAACAAAACTGACTGAGCAGATGTTATGATGACCATAAAGAAAAATCCCTCTGCCAATGGTCTTTTATTTTTATATATGTATATTTTTGGAGACACTTTCCCAGGCGTGAGAGTTGTTTCCCTAAATCTTTAAAATTCTGATTTTGGAATGGGTTGAACAGTCATGATAGGGTATTATTGATTTTGGCTGATTAGATGTTCTGCAACTGATGAAAGCATGTGGGTCAAATAATACCAGTGTTTGACATTTTGCTTCAAATTGTCAATTTTGATGCCACCTTCGAAAGTGGCAGGAAGTGAGTGATTCTCAGTGAGGAAAAACCAGGACTGTTGGATATTTGGTGACTGCTTGCCCTTGGATTCCTGCAGGGATACTGGCCCTTCTTCTTCCATATAGCACCCAGCTTTAACAGTTTGAAAACATTCTTAGTTCATGCTGGCTTGTTTGGTGTTTCCATGATCCAACAAACTCTCACATGGATTACAGGGTCTTCAGCCTGTATGTGTGACCTATTTGCGTTAGTGGGGGTGGGGGGTCTTGGTTTTAAGTCTCAAACCGAAGGACTTTTGCAGAGTCTGCACAGAATTTGACTCCAGAGAAACCTTGGAGCAGACACAAAGCCCGGCATCTAGTGGTCGCTGGTCTAGTGGTGACCATGCTTGATGCTTCATCCTGCTTAACTGCTTAACTTGGCTTTCAAGAATGAGTGCTTTCACTCAGTGCCACACTGACCAAACATTGTCCACTCTCACTAATATTGCTGTCCTTTGAAAGTACTTCACCCCAGATCTGGTGGTCTGGTTTTGAAAGTTACCTTCCACATGTAGTGCGAGACAGGTTAGCCTGTTTTGACTGTTCAGTTGCAAAGAGAAATGAACAGAGATGTGATTTATTTTTCATTACATTTTCTGACCATTGGATGTGTGTGTGTGTGTGTGTGTGTGTGTGTGTGTGTGTGTGTGTGTGTGTGTGTGTGTGTGTGTTATCAAAGGACATGGCGCTATCAAGAATTTTCTGTCCAGTTAACACAGTGTTTGTTTTGAATGCAACGTACAGGCATTGAGCAAGTGTAGCCGCCATCCTCATCTTGTTCCTGTAATGTCATTAATGCCCGTTGTGGTTGATGCTACATTTTTAAATTCCAATTGGGTTTGATACACATTGATTGGTCTCTAAAACTTTAATTCATGAATGTTGCTTCTTCCTTCTTTATCTGTTCCCCCCCCCCCCTTCCCCCGATTACCTGCTCCCTTCCCCCCCACCCCCACTGACCATAATCCAGATCATGTATTTCATATTTTCCTGTGTGTTTGTGTTGTGTTTAGTTTATTGGATCCAGCAGTGCAATATTACCATGTAAATTATGTATATCCCTTTTTTTTTCAGTCTGTAAGAAAAATGGAAAAAAAGGAGATATTGTTTATACTTTTTTTTCCCCCTCAGTCTTTGTAATATACTGTCATTATTTAATCATTGTTTGTCTCAGTCGAACACAAACTCTATAGATGAATACATGTGAACCATGCTGTGTGGTGTGACTCGCGTGGAATGCCGTGCCAGCCTTTGTCTTGAGCAGTGGTGCTGCAGGTAACCAGCTGTCCATGGCAAAAACCTGAACATCGGAATTTTCTCAGCTGCTTTGAAGGCAACATCTGCCAAACTTTGCATGATGATATGCTTAGACTAACGCCTTGCCTTGTTATACCTATTTCAGTGACCTTGACATTAATAGCCTATCACAAAGTCTGTTTAATTTAATGGTCCATCTCAAAGTCTGATTTATTTAATGGGCTGTCTCAAAGTCTCGGTGACACTATCTTTCAGTCTGGAAGTTGTATTTTCTCTTTCTGATTTCAGGCTTTGTACGTTTGGTTGTTACATAGTACGGCAAGCAGTTGATGCATTTTTGGACTTTGCCAAAGTCATACTGCTATGGCTTTTACCACGTCTAGACACCAGTTTAATAAGTGCGAAACTTGAGAAACTCTATGATAACCTCTGTTGAGCTTGATAAGTCTGTAGCAGTTTTGATGACCTCGACCCATTTCCATGGTCACAGGACTGGGAGAGAGAGAACATTATGAAAGCTCTCTTTTCCAGTATTGAATGTGAGTTGACTGCTCATCTTGTTTTCCGTCATGTTTGTATGGGCCCCAGTTGTCCACATAGAATTCATGAGTTGTGCTGTGCTTATTATGTTGTTTGTTTTTAAAGATACACGTCGTGTGAGGCAGAGCTGCTGCAACAAAATGCGTATATAATATGCATCTGTGTGTGCGAGTGCACGGTCGTGCAGGGATTTGCATGGAACCATTTGCTTGCGTAGAGTACAGTAAAAAAAGTGTGTGTAAAAGGGGAATATTGTGCCTTTTAATTTGATTTTTTTAATTTTTATTGCTGGTGTGACAGTTACAGAATATTTCTGCCCTCTTCCTGGCTACAACAGTTAAAGTTCATAGGTAATAATAGTATGGTGGAAGTAACTGGTTTTTGATGCCCAGTCAAGCTGGTAGGTCATATCAGGGCAGTGATTTGGTGGAACGTGAATAGTAAATTTGATTGTGGGTGAGAAGGAGGGGTGGGGTTGCTGTTTGTTTTTAATATAACCAAGATGTATTTCAGTGGACAAAATTCTTTGAAAGTATTGTATTGAGCAGGAAAACTATTACAGGTACACATGCACCATGTGCTATGTATGAGATTCAGCAGGTGCAGACTGTAAGTGAAGCGGAGCGTTATGTACCTGCCCTGTATTTTGCTGTTTTGAGACAGTGTTGAAGAATCATTTGGTTCATGATGATTGATATTGCTTCGTGTCAGTTATCCTGGTGTCTGCCTGCAAATCATTTGAATAAGCCTTTTAAGGGATTTCAGTGTGAATAATTGTAATACTTATTTTCAGTGGGTGCATACTTTCCTTGTTGCGTTCTGTCCTCGCTTTTTTTTTGCTATACATTTTGGAAGGTACTGATGCAATTTGGGATTTATTATTTTGTTTATGATAAGTGGATTCCTGATTTGTGCTTTTTGATATCACAGACAGAGAAACCAGAATAAAAGGGATTGCGGGGAATTAAGACATGCATTGCATTCTGTCACACACACATGCATGCACACACACACGCGTACACACACATACACACACACACACACACACACACACACACCACACAGACACACACACACTCTCTCTCTCACATGTGACATATGCACATACATGGGAACAGATATTTATGTCTTTGAGGTATTAGATTTTGTGTAGGTAGATGAATGCTGGTGTATGAAAAAAACTGAAAAGGAACGTTGCTTTGATTTTGGTGTGTGTGTGTGTGTGTGTGTGTGTGTGTGTGTGGTGAGAGGGAGAGGGAGAGAGTGTTGTGTGTGTGCTTTCTTTGGCTCTATGCATGTAGGTGTGCATGTCTGTACAAAGTTGCATACAGTTTCTTATGCGAAGAATACTACAAGATGTTGTGTCATATATATAGGTATGACAAGATCTGAAAGTTTTTTCATGATATACTTTCCCCCTTCCTTAAGTACTGTACATGATTGTGTATGTACATTTTTATATGTGACGAGTGAATGTTCAGTTAGTGACTGCACTGTCTACCACTTTAGTTCAAATAAAAGAAACCATTTCAAATTAATGTGGATAGTGTTACATGGAGTGTCTGCCAGTGTGCCATTATGCTTCTGTGTGGATGTGGGATGCTAGTTGTGTGTGCTTATTTAGATGTGCGGTTGAGACATGCAACATGATGCCCACTCAGCTTCAGCATCAGCATCATGGCCGCTATCCATGTGTTCTAGATCAGCGGTACACTTTATCCTGAACCAATAAACGAAAAAGCTGTTGATCTGACAGGCTGATACTTTTTTGCCCCCCACACACAAAGCCTTGAGCCTCTGTCACCCCCTCCCTCCCCCCGCACCCACTCCTCATCTTACCCCCCCCCCCCTCTCGTCCCCCCTAAGGCCTTGAGCCACTGGTGCTTCATTTACTGGGGCTTGTCTCCATGCAAGTGTAAAAAGATGTCACTTGAGTCCACCTACAACAAGGTCATGCCTGCTGTCAGTTGATGATAATACAGCTGTCAACATATCAAGAGCAATAAATTTGAGCAAAAATAATTGATGATTGGTGAAGCTGTTTAAAAAAAAGAAAGAAAAGAAAGTGGAACAGGAATGACTGCTAGTGTTCCAAACCAAGATCCAAACTGAGAAAAAAAGGTTAAAACAACTGCTAATTACAAGGACAAAACACAACAAGCATGTTCTTTTTTGCCCTGATACAGTAGCTATCGGTTGGAAAATTAGTTGCTAAGAATCCCAATGAAAACCCCTGTGACTGACAAAAAGGATAAAATAAAATAAAAAAAGCAGCAGCAAGATTGTTATGTGCCCTATGTGCATAACACTTATTGTACATGCCATAACTGACACTACTTGTCAGTAGCCTGAATGTGGATGTTTTTCATGGACACTGTTTATGTGAAGGCTTTCAAACTTTGCAAATATTCAGGCTTACTTGATCACACCAGTTGACCTTGACCCATTTCAAAGTCACATGAGAATCTGAAGTACAACAAAAATGAAGTATTTTTATATTTTGAATAGAAATATCTGATGTGTGTGTGTGCTCAGTTGTGTATATTAATATATTGTGGGGCACACCATTCAAGACTTGACAGGTTTAGAAACATGCATATATATATGTGCCTGCGTGCGTGCGTGCACATGCGGCACACACACACACATGTATGCACGCACATGCACACACACACACACACACACACACACACACACACACACAGTCACACACACACAACACCTTTGCGAAGAGAAAACAACAACAACAAACTGATCTGGTTGGTGCGATGGACTCTACGTAACATATATACTCTGAGCATAATATATATATATACAGTAAAACAAGGCTCTCTGTGACTCCTGGGCACCACACCGTGCAGGAAGGACTGAGCATGGTGTCATGTAGAGAAAGTATAACAAAGTCCAAGCATGTTTTGTATTGGAAACGTTTGACTCCAAATTTTTGCCCTTGAGGGCTTTGTCAAGGCCTGCCGGGTCGGCTTGACTGATTCCTACCTATACTATACTACCTATACTATACTGATTACTATATGAAAAGTTTCCAATACAAAACATACTCTCTCTCTCTCTCTCTCTCTCTCTCTCTCTATTTCATCAGTGGTGTGATATATATATAAGGAGGGGGGGGGGGGGGGGGTAGATTGTCACTTACCGACTATTTATAGACCTATTTATTTTACTCACATTTTCACCTCACTGACGTATGTTGTAAAATACATCACCTACTGATCATCTGCAGTGACCGGACTTGCGACATGCCAGGGAGCAGCTGATAACGCAGTTCAACGCCAAGAATACCGTTGACTATTACTGAACAAAAGGAACTGGTGTCGAAATGAATAAACATGAAGATCACGTGAACACACTGGTAATGAGGTGGGTCAAGTTCACGCCGTCAAAATGTCCGGACATATTTCAGGTTCCGAAGCAGACGACACTGCTTCTATTCAGTCCAGTTCCCACGCTAGTGAAAGCTCATATACAGAAACGGTAAGAATGTTAACACTTCGGGTTTAAAAGCGCGTGTTTGTGTGTCCGCTAATTTTTCACCATCGTCATAATGGTAAATAAATGCCGAGAACACCGAGTGTAATTTTGGGGGCGGAGTCAAAGGGAAACAACTGCAATGTATTCGAGATTCTCTGAGCCACGGCTGCATATCGAGATTTCACTCCGTGTTCTGCGAACAAACAAAGACGATGAGTGAGCTATACCCTGTTTGTCAACCATGTGATATTTTTTATGGGGATTATGCTGGAAGAAAATGCACAAAGGACAAATAAAATGTAACAGGTTTTGCATGCAAACACCGTTAATAAGGGACACAAATGGCAGCATCCTGGAATTAGGTTTTAAAGTAGAGTTTGTTCCCTTGGATTGCGTCGTTCCATTTTATTTCTTGTTGATCGGTTTTATACAGCTCAATTTTCATTCGCGCTAACTGATGAACTGTGAAATTGTGTTGCACAGGTGATACCGGCAAGATCACAGGTTTCTACGAAGGATTACGAGGTATGTCTACATAACAACCGAAAGAAAGAAACAACCTGACGGCAGATAAAAACAAGGTCACTGACCAAGTATGAGTTCATTGATGTTGAATAGTAATGGTGGTGGTTATGCTGGCCAGTCGGTTGATGGTGAACACGGTGTGGTAGCAGTATGTGTGTATGTGCGTGCGTGCGTGCGTGGGCCATGCGACGGTGTGTGTGTGCGTGCGTGTGTTTGTGTGTGTGTGTGTGTGTGTGTGTGTGTGTGTGTGTGTGTGTGTGTGTGTGTGTGTGTGTGTGTGTGTGTGTGTGTGTGTGTGCATGTGTGTGTGTGTGTGTGTGTGTGTGTGTGTGTGTGTGTGTGTGTGTGTGTGTGTGTGTTGTGTCGTGTGTTGTGTGTGTGGTGGTGTGTGTGTGTGTGTGTGTGTGTGTGTGTGTGTGTGTGTGTGTGTGTGTGTGTGTGTGTGTTGTGTGTGTGTGTGTGTGTGTGTGTGTGTGTGTGTGTGTGGTGTGTGTGTGTGTGTGTGTGTGTGTGTGTGTGTGTGTGTGTGTGTGTGTGTGTGTGTGTGTGTGTGTGTGTGTGTGTTCAGACATTGTGGCTCTGTTCTCCGCTGACTTGCTCTCTTGTCATTTGCAGAGTCTTGACTATGACCGTTGTTACAATAAACCGTATGAACGTCTGCTGGACAGACTGGGGCAAGGCCACGTGAGTGTCTCCACCTCACTGTTTATTTCGTCTGTTTCCTCTAAGTAGACGCGAGTGTCTCCACCTCACTGTTTATTTTGTCTGTTTACTCTAAGTAGACGCGAGTGTCTCCACCTCGCTGATTCTTTTGTCTGTTTCCTCTAAGTAGACGTGAGTGTCTCCACCTCAGCGTTTCTTTTGTCTGTTTCCTCTAAGTAGACGTGAGTGTCTCCACCTCAGCGTTTCTTTTGTCTGTTTCCTCTAAGTAGACGTGAGTGTCTCCACCTCAGCGTTTCTTTTGTCTGTTTTTTCCCAAGGACATGTGAGTGGCTCCACCTCAGTGTTTCTTTTGTTTGTTTCCTCATTCATCCCTTTTTACACCTGACCTCTTTTCTTCTTCTTTTTGGGGGTGGGGGGGGGGGTGGGGTGGGGGGGGGGGGGGGGGGGTTGTTAAATCCCACATTGCACCAGACTGTCAACCGCCGATCAGCTTCGCCATACATCAACTCCACCAACTTTCAAGTCAAATCTAAAGACCTTCTTGCGTCCGAGGTGTTATTTTCCGTTAGTACAATGGGTTAGGGTAGCTCGTGGGGGTATGTGGTGGGTGGTGGGGGTACTGGATTTGTACGTCAGTCGCTGTCTCTTCCTCCCTCCCTCCCTCCCTTCTCTGTACAGTACAATCAGTCGTGCGTGCACAAGGCTCTGTCTGTCACTATATGTCTGTCTCTTTCTTCCTCCGATCTCTGTACAGGTACAATAGGTACGAGCATGCGCGTGTGTGTGTCTGTCATAGTCTGTCTGTCTGTCTGTCTATTCTTCTCTCAAAATCTGTACAGGTACAGTAAGTACGTGGATGCGTGTCTCTGCCACTGTCTGATTCTCCCTCCTTCCCACCTGTGTACAGGTACTGTAAATACGTGCGTGCGTCGTCTCCGTCGCTGTCTGTGTATCTCTGTTTGTCTGTCTGTCTCTTCTTCCCCCCCCCCCCCCCCCATCTCTATACAGGTAGGCTACAGTAAGTACGTGCATGTGTCTGTCCCTGTCTGTACCTGTGTCTGTCCCTGTCTGTACCTGTGTCTGTCTTTCACCTTCATCCGTCTCCCAAACTCTAGGCACGGCTTACCCCCCCCCCCCCCCACCTCCCCCCCCACTGGCGGAAGGGTGCCGGAAAGCGAAGCGTCATTCATACGTTAGTGAAAAACAAAACAAAACAACAAAACCAACCAACCAACCAACAACAACAACAAAAACAACAACAACAACAACAACAAAAAACAAACAAAAACAACAACAACAACAACCCCAAAACACACAAACACACAAACAAACAAAACAACAACAACAAAAACACACACACAGCAACAACAACAAAAACCAACAACATAAAAACAAACAAACAAACCCCAAGACAACAGCAACAACAAAACAAAATAACAAAAAACAAAACAAACAACCCCCCAGAAACAACAACAACAACCAACCAACCAACCAAATTAAAAACTCAAAACCCAAAACAAAACAACAAAACAAACAAACAAGCAAACAACAACAAAAACAAACAAACAAACAACAACAACAATAACAACCCCCCCCCCCCCCCCCCCCAAAAAAAGAGAGGCCCAAAACCAAACCAAACCAAACCAACAAAGCAAAAATCACAACAGAAACCAAACCCCCAAACATAAACAAACCATCTCCCATCCGGTTGTTAAATCTTTTCGTTTGGTTTAACTGCATTGCTGTTTATCCTGTGGCGACCTGGTGTAGCTGAACGGGACTTTAAAATCCAAATACTAACCGTGAAAGGGCTGTTTGTTTAGTTTCTTGGTGGTTGGTTTTACTGCATGAATTTCGTTGGTTATTTTCTTATTGCCTTGCTTGTTTGCTCGTGTTGTTGGGCTGGTTTTGTATCCGTTTATTTGCAGCTGACTTTACATTGTTTATGCCCCTTTTCTGCTGAGAGTTTCTTGACCTTGTTTCTGTTTTACGTTTTGGTTTGGTGTCTTTTTTTGTTTGTTTGGTATTTTCGTTTTTACTTAGGCATTTTTTACTTACTTCCTGTTTTGATTCCACATATAGCTTTCTTTCTTTCTTTCTTTCTTATTTTTTTTTGGTAGTTGGATTCTCTCAGTTTTTACATAATCCTTTTGATTTTTTCCCCTTCTTCTCTCGCCCTGATATAACCGTAATGGCTGACTGGGCGTGAAGCACCACATTACTTACTTCTTTCTTCTCCCCCGCTTCCTCATCCGAAGAGGGTACTGCGGACGCAGAAGTTAAGGTCCCCTTTGCTGAGAACCCTGAGCTGACGTCTGTTCTTCCTTTAAAACCGGGAGTTGGTCAGAATATAGCCACGTGTGCTTCTCCCGCGGCCAGGAAAATCTTCCTTGTCTTAATTCCTACCTTCCCCGTCCATGCAGCTTCGTTTTCAAAGCTAACCTAAAACGCATCTCTTCCGCCAAGCCTTCTGGTTGATTTGTACATGCCAACCGCTACCTGTTTCATATTCATGTGTGTGTGTGTGTGTGTGTGTGTGTGTGTGTGTGTGTGTGTGTGTGTGTGTGCGTGCGTGTGCGTGTGCGTGCGTGCGTGCGTGGTGCGTGCGTGTGTGTGTGTGGTGTGTGTGTGTGTGTGTGTGTGTGTGTGTGTGTGTGTGTGTGTGTGTGTGTGTGTGCGTGCGTGGGTGTCAGTTGGGGGCGGGGGTAGGGACTGGGAGGGATGGAATTAAGTGTAGGTCGTAATGTAATGATTCATTTTCTTTATATATCGCTGCTTCTCATATATGTGGCACATGCACTTTTTGCGTGTGTATATTATACATTGTTAGTTGTCATAATTATATGTATTATGTTTGTGAAACTTAGAAAATGTTGGAGAATGTTGTAAAGCGCAGTGAGTTTGTGTACACCAGAGAATAGCGCTATACAAAAGTTTTTTCTTTTCTTTTTTTCTTCTTCCAAATCCTCTCCCTACCTTTTAACCGCGTTTGGCTAGTGCAGTTTCCTGTGTGGGCCGCGGAATAAAGCTAGTCACTCTACTCATAGTCAGAAGCAATTTAAGCAGGTGCCCGTGGTAAGTGCCTGCGGAAGATAAATAGGTACCAAAACATGCGTTATTGTGCATTGGTAGATAGATGGATTTTAGCTGGTTTTTAACATTGGGCATTATGTGTTAAACAGGTACCAAAACATGCGTTATTGTGCATTGGTAGATAGATGGATTTTAGCTGGTTTTTAACATTGGGGATTATGTGTTAAACAGGTACCAAAACATGCGTTATTGTGAATTGATAGATAGATGGATTTTAGCTGGATTTTAACAGTGTACATTATGTGTTTTCTATTACAGATGGTGGTTTTTAAATTGTACTTTAGATGGATTTTAGATGGATTTTAACAGTGTACATTATGTGTTTTCTATTACAGATGGATTTTAGCTGGTTTTTAACATTGTACATTATGTGTGTTCTATTACAGATGGATTTTAGCTGGTTTTTAACATTGTACGGTATATGTGTTCTATTATCTGGATTTTAGCTGTTTTTTAACATTGTACAGTATATGTGTTTTTCTACATAGGGTTTTTTTGGGTTTCAACGCTTGCCCCAATATGTGTTTACAGAATGGATTTATGGTTTAACACTGTACTAACTATACTACTATATTTTACTGCTTTCTAACATAATTATATGCGTATTATGAGGATTTAGCGGTTGTTCACATCGTACATTAAAATTTTATGTATTTCATTTTGATTTCAACGCATGACAGCAATGTATGCGCTTCGACATTTACTACATATCATATACTTACTAATATATACATTACTTTACTACAAAACATATACATGTACATAATATATACACTTTTACATTTACTGACTATCATATACATGTACATAATAATCCATTACTTTACACTTTAACTTTGTACATATATATACCATTTACATTTACGACATATCATATACATGACATAATATATACCATTTACATTTACTGACATATTATACATGTACATAATACATACCATTTACATTTACTGACATATCAAAATACATGTACATAATATATACCATTTACATTTACTGACATATCATATACATGTACATAATACACACATTTACATTTACTGACATATCATATACATGTACAAATATACACCATTTACATTTACTGACATATCATATACATGTACATAATATAAAACCATTTACATTTACTGACATATCACATACATGTACATAATATATACCATTTACATTTACTGACATATCATATACATGTACATTAATATATACCATTTACATTTACTGACATATCATATACATGTACATAATATACCATTTACATTTACTGACATATCACATTACATGTACATAATATATACCATTTACATTTACTGACATATCATATACATGTACATAATGCATACCATTTACATTCACTGACATACCCATAACATGTACAAATATATACCTTTTACATTTACTGACATATCATATACATGTACATCATATATACCATTTACATTTACTGACATATCATATACATGTACATAATGTATACCATTACATTTACTGACATATCACTTTACATGTACATAATACATACCATTTACATTTACTGACATATCATATACATGTACATAATATATACCATTTACATTTACTGACATATCACATACCTGTACATAATATATAACCATTTAAAATTTACGACATATCATACAGTACATAATACATACATTGACATTTAGTGACATATCACATACGATGTACATAATAATACCTTTTACATTTACTGACATATCACATACATGTACATAATATATACCTTTTACATTTACTGACATATCACATACATGTACATATATAATACCTTTTACATTTACTGACATATCACATACATGTACATAATATATACCATTTACATTTACTGACATATCACATACATGTACATAATATATACCATTTACATTGACTGACATATCACATACATGTACATAATATATACCATTTACATTGACTGACATATCACATACATGTCCATAAATATACCATTTACATTTACTGACATATCATATACATGTACATAATATATACCATTTACATTGACTGACATATCATATACATGTCCATAATATATACCATTTACATTACTGACATATCATATACATGTACATAATATATACCATTTACATTTACTGACATATCATATACATGTACCATAATACATACCATTTACATTACTGACATATCATATACAATACATAATATATACCATTTACATTACTGACATATCACATACATGTACATAATATAACCATTTACATTGTACTGACATATCATATACATGTACATAATATTTTACCATTTACATTACTGACATTTAATACATGTACATAATATATACCATTGTACATTGACTGACATATCATATACATGTACATAATATATACCACTTACATTTACTGACATATCATATACATGTACATAATGTATACCATTTACATTTACTGACATATCATATACAAGCAATAACACATAATAAATTACGCTAATAAACATTACTACTACTACTACTACTACTATTATTATTATTGCTGCTGTTGTTGTTGTTGTTATTCCTTGTTCTTTGTGTATGCCTTGGTCGATATCCGGAAGAAAATTATCATAATTATGCCCATTTGTATAAAATCGAGTGTATATAGACCGGCCTAGCGTATTTTGAACGATTGTGGTTAGTGGATGCCCTGTGCATACCCTCATTTGATTTGTGTTTCAGTCTGCTGCAAAACTAGAGGCTATCAAATGGATCGTCACGTTCATGATTGGGTTTTTGACGGGCATGGTAAGTCCACACTTTCCACGAGGGTCTTTTGTACTTGTTTAGTGGTGTAGTGGTGTGCGTGCGCTCATCTCTCTCTCTCTCTCTCTCTCTCTCTCTCTCTCTCTCTCTCTCTCTCTCTCTCTCTCTCTCTCTATCTCTCTGTGTTTATGTGTTTGTAGTGTTTGTCTTGTGTGTGTGTGCGTGTGTGTTTTGTGGGGCGTGTGCGTGCGTGCGCGCGCGCGCGGTGTGTGGTGTGGTGTGTGTGTTTGTGTGTGTGTTGTGTGTGTGTGTGTGTGTGTGTGTGTGTGCGCGTGCGTGCGTGCGTGCGTGGCGCATGTGCGTGTGTGTGTGTGTGTGTGGTGTGTGTTTTGTGTGTGTGTGTGTGTGTGTGTGTTGGGTGTGTGTGTGTGTGTTTGTGTGTGATGTGTGTTTGTGTGTGTGTGTGTGTGTGTATGAGTGTGTATGAGTGTGTGTGTATGTGCGCGAGCGTATGTGTGCGTGTGTGTGTGGTGTGGGGGGGGGGGGGGCGGTGCGTGTTACACTGCTTGTATATTGATGTATGTGTGTAAGTGTGTGTGTGTGTGTGTTGTGTGTGGTGTGTGTGTGTGTGTGGCGTGCGTGCGTGTGCGTGGGGTGCGGCGTGCGTGCGCGTGCGTGCGTGCGTGCGGCGCGCGTAGTGCGCGCGCGGGGCGTGCGTGCGTGGTGGTGTGTGTGTGTGTGCGTGCGTGCGTGCGTGCGTGCGTGTGTGTGTGTGTGTGTGTGTGTGCGTGCGTGCGTGTGTGTGTGTGTGTGTACTGCTGAGTACCTCATCTCGAGATGAGCCCTCAGCGCTTCACAGTGGCAACTATAGCGCTGCTCTCTGCTTCCGAGCACACCCACTGCGCTCTAGTCGAATGCGACTCCGAATGAGTGACTGTAACTTTACACAGCGCGTTTGAATCTCCGTAGACCTTTCCCACGAGCGAGGCTGGAGTTTGGTACGAGGTATCGCCCCTTGCCGACTGGGACGTCTCGGGCTGTCGTTCAACAGCGGCGAGTGCACGGTCATTTCTCTCGACGTGGTGTACTTACAGCCACGCCGTTTGGTAGTTACATGCCTGGTGCAAATGTTCGGGGCAAGCCCACTTTTCCAAGCAACCGGGCTGACAGGAAAACAGATGATAAATGAAAAATGAAAATTGTCTAGTCTGCTTACCCTGTTTTCGGGTTTTGGTGCTGGAGTGTCTGGAAGCGTTGAAGAAGGATAGCACGAGGATGATGCTCAAGCTAGTGTGACAGGTGGTGGTCAAAAATCCAGACTGATAAATGATTGACCATTTTTTTTTTGGGGGGGGTCGTGAAGTCAGCGTGTGGAAAAGTGACGAGTTCTTTCCTAGAACTTGATCAAAACACATTTTGTATCGATGCAACTTATATTAGTTAAGTTGAATTGTCCAAGTCTCCCGGGCGTTTGCTGCTTTGTATAGTCATCAGAATGCTTGTGTGTGTGTGTGTGTGTGTGTGTGTGTGTGTGTGTGTGTGTGTGTGTGTGTGTGTGTGTGTGTGTGTGTGTGTGTGTGTGTGTGTGTGTGTGTGTGTGTGTGTGTGTGTGTGCGCGCGCGCTTAGAATAGTATCTAGGGACAAGATTTTGCGCTTTAAAGATAATTTAATTATTATTATTTGTTAATTGTCCTGTGAGGGGTGATTAACGTTTTTTTTTTTTTTTACTTGACTTGAACTCTACTGGGACACTATCTCAAGATGGCTACCACCGGCTGCATTAGCCTGTTATCTACGCTGGCGGGACAAACTGCACGGACAGCGAAATCTGTGCAGGCTGTTCAATTATTATCTTGTGTTACTTCGAACTTTTAATCGGGTTAAACTCAAAAATGTACAAAACTGGCAGACTGTCACAGTAGCATTCTTCAACACTCTTCGACATTCTTCAACTCTCCCAGACACCCCAGCACTAAAACTGGAACAGCATTAGCAGACAATTTTTCGATTTATTATCTTTGTCTGCCAGTCCGTTGCTTGGAAAAAGATGTTTGCCCATTATTATTATTATTATTATTATTATTATTATTATTATTATTATTATTATTATTATTATAACCATTATTATATAATAAAATAGTGCACACGTTTTGTGTTATTCTGTTAAAACCAGTTTTAAAAAAAGTTAAAAAAACACAACCTTTTGTGTGTTTGGATCACATCTAATCCTGGACGGCCTGTGGCAAGATATGTATATCCTATGAGCTACCGGGAACCAGACTGGATTGCATCACAGCCTGCACATCCACATCTGTGCCTCAGTTTTTGTCGGTGTCGATGACGTAGTCATGCCCCTGTTGCAGGTTGCCCTGTTCATTGACGTGGTGGTCAAGCATCTGTCCAGTCTCAAGTTCGGGACCGTTGACGACTGTATCCTTCGTGTCGTTCCACTCGACCTGTCGTGCCGTCGGTCCATGTGCTTTAATTGGCTCGTCCGTTTCTGCAGCGTTTGACTTTGCTCATAGTCACTTGATCGGCACTGTCTGTCTGCCTCTGCTCTCTCTCTCTCTCTGCTCTCTCTCTGCTCTCTCTCTCTCTGCTCTCTCTCTCTGCTCTCTCTCTCTGCTCTCTCTCTCTCTCTCTGCTCTCTCTCTCTCTGCTCTCTCTCTCTCTCTATGCTCCCTCTCTGTGCTCTCTCTCTGTCTCTGTCTCTGCTCTCTCTCTGTCTCTCTCTGCTCTCTCTCTCTGTGTCTCTCTGTGTGTCTCTCTCTGTCTCTCTCTCTGCTCTCTCTCTCTCTCTGCTCTCTCTCTCTCTCTGTGCTCTCTCTCTCTCTACTATCCTTGAGTATTAAAGTTTTCGAGTTCGAGTTCTCTCTCTCTCTCTCTCTCTCTCTCTCTCTCTCTCTCTCTCTCTCTCTCTCCCCCCTCTCTCCATCTCCCTCGATCTCTCTCTCCCCCATTCATCTCTCTTGTTTTCTTTTCCATCCTCTCTGTCTTTCGCTCCCACCTGCATCTCTCTGTCTACCTCCTTTTCTCTCTGTGGTGTGCCTCTGCCTCTTCTTCTCTCTGTGGTGTACCTCTGTCTGTCTCTTGGTCTCTCTGTGTTGTGCCTCTGTCTGTCTCTACATCTCTCTGTGTTGTTCCCCCCCCCCCCCCCACTCCCCCCCCCACCCCCCTCGCCCCCCCCCTCTTCGTCTCCTGTATGTGCCTCTGTACCTCTATACCTCTTTTGTCTCTTTTCCCCTGACTCTATCCCCCTCCTTTTCTCTCTGTGTTGTGCCTCTGACTCATATCCCCTGTATGTCTCCTTTTGTCTCTCTGTGTTGTGCCTCTGACTGCATATCCCCTGTATGTCTCCTTTTGTCTCTTGTGTTGTGCCTCTGACTTCTATCCCCTGTATGTCTCCTTTTGTCTCTCTGTGTTGTGCCTCTGACTCTTTATCCTTTTGTCTCTGTGTTGTGCCTCTGACTTCATATCCCCTGTATGTCTCCTTTTGTCTCTCTGTGTTGTGCCTCTGACTCATATCCCTGTTTATCCTTTTCTCTCTGTGTTGTGCCTCTGACTTCATATCCCCTGTGTGTCTCCTTTTTCCTCTGTGTTGTGCCTCTGACTTCATATCCCCTGTATGTCTCCTTTTGTCTCTCTGTGTTGTGCCTCTGACTGCTTTTATCCTTTTGTCTCTGTGTTGTGCCTCTGACTTCATATCCCCTGTATGTCTCCTTTTGTCTCTCTGTGTTGTGCCTCTGACTTCATATCCCCTGTATGTCTCCTTTTGTCTCTCTGTGTTGTGCCTCTGACTTCATATCCCCTGTATGTCTCCTTTTTCCTCTGTGTTGTGCCCTGACTTCATATCCCCTGTATGTCTCCTTTGTCTCTCTGTGTTGTGCCTCTGACTTCATATCCCCTGTATGTCTCCTTTTGTCTCTCTGTGTTGTGCCTCTGACTGCTTATATCCCCTTTGTCTCTCTGTGTTGTGCCTCTGACTGCATATCCCCTGTATGTCTCCTTTTGTCTCTGTGTTGTGCCTCTGACTTCATATCCCCTGTAGTCTCCTTTTGTCTCTCTGTGTTGTGCCTCCTGACTTTTCCCTTTCATATCCCCTGTATGTCTCCTTTTCGTCTCTCTGTGTTGTGCCTCTGACTGCTATCCCTTATTCTCCTTTTGTCCTCTGTGTTGTGCCTCTGACTGCATATCCCCTGTATGTCTCCTTTTGTCTCTCTGTGTTGTGCCTCTGACTGTACTTTTCTCCTTTTGTTTTCTGTGTTGTGCCTCTGACTGCATATCCCCTGTATGTCTCCTTTTGTCTCTCTGTGTTGTGCCTCTGACTGCTTTTATCCTTTTGTCTCTGTGTTGTGCCTCTGACTGCTTATTCCTTTGTCTCTCTGTGTTGTGCCTCTGACTGCTTATATCCTTTTGTCTCTGTGTTGTGCCTCTGACTGCTTATTTTCCTTTTGTCTCTCTGTGTTGTGCCTCTGAACTGCTTATATCCTTTTGTCTCTCTGTGTTGTGCCTCTGACTGCATATCCCCTGTATGTCCCTTTTGTCTCTCTGTGTTGTGCCTCTGACTGCTTATATCCTTTTGTCTCCTGTGTTGTGCCTGACTGCTTATATATCCTTTGTCTCTCTGTGTTGTGCCTCTGACTGCTTATATCCTTTTTCTCTGTGTTGTGCCTCTGACTACTTATCTCCTGTATGTCTCCTTTTGTCTCTCTGTGTTGTGCCTCTGACGTCATATCCCCTGTCTGTCTCCTTTTGTTTCTCTTTGTTGTGCTTCTGACTGCTTATCTCCTATATGTCTCCTTTTGTCTCTGTGTTGTGCCTCTGACTGCTTATCTCCTGTATGTCTCCTTTTGTCTCCCTTTGTTGTGCCTCTGACTGCTTATATCCTTTTGTCTCTCTGTGTTGTGTCTCTGACTGCTTATATCCTTTTGTCTCTCTGTGTTGTGCCTCTGACTGCTTATATCCTTTTGTCTCTCTGTGTTGTGTCTCTGACTGCTTATATCCTTTTGTCTCTCTGTGTTGTGCCTCTGACTGCTTATATCCTTTTGTCTCTCTGTGTTGTGCCTCTGACTGCTTATATCCTTTTGTCTCTCTGTGTTGTGCCTCTGACTGCTTATATCCTTTTGTCTCTCTGTGTTGTGCTCCTGCCTGCCTCTGCTTCTGTCGGTCTATCCCTGTCCCCCTTTCGTCTTTCCTGTTGTGTCTTCTAATAGTTCCTTCTTTCTGTGTTAGTGTGTGTGTGTGTGTGTGTGTGTGTGTGTGTGTGTGTGTGTGTGCGTGTGCGTGCGTGTGCGTGCGTGCGTGCGTGCGTGCGTGCGTGCGTGTGTGTGTGTGTGCACGCGTGTATGTGTATGTGTGTGCGCGCATGCGTGCGTGCGTGAGTGCGTGCATCCGCGTGCGCACTTGTCAATGTTGAAATTATTATGAAAGTCTCAGTTATATAAGTGTGCATCATTATCTTCATTGCCCTTATCTAAAGACCCTTGACTACAGCTGAGCTATTATGCAGTGTAGCAAAGATGGCTGCCTGGCTGTGTCACTGGTCTTCTTGCTGTTGTTTAACGTCGGTTTCACCTTCATCGCCTCCGCTCTCGTCGTCTTCGAGGTAGACAGCATTTAACGCCAAATCAACCATGCCGGACATACAGAGCAAAACACGAAGTAAAAGAGAAAAGCAAAAGTCTGTTTCTCGGTTGAAATTAAGTAAGTAACTTGGTGTTTCACGCCCAGCCAACCAATACTGGTATATCAGGGCGAAGTTGAAATTAAGAAAAGAAAAGAAAAGAAAACAACAACAACAAACAAACAAACAAACAAACAAACAAACAAAAACTCACCACAGTGTAATAATCAAACAGTTAGCCATTGAAGTTGTTCCAGGTTAAAATACTCCATGCCTGTGTTCATGTCTGCTGGTGAAGATCAAAGCTATTGAAACGTATGCCTTCTTTTGCCGGCAGCCAGTGGCGGGTGGCTCGGGTATCCCCGAGATCAAATGCTACCTGAACGGTGTCAAAATACCCCGGGTGGCCCGACTGCAGACCCTGGTGGCCAAAGCTGTGGGGGTTCTCTTCAGTGTGGCCGGAGGTTAGGGCTGTTTGATCAACTGGTTGACTGATACATTGATTGGCAGACTGAAACTGGTTGACTGATACAGTGATTGGCCGACTGAAATTGGTTGACTGATACATTGATTGGCAGACTGAAATTGGTTGACTGATACATCGATTGGCAGACTGAAATTGGTTGACTGATACAGTGACTGGCAGACTGAAATTGGTTGACTGATACATCGATTGGCCTACTGAAATTGGTTGACTGATACATTGATTGGCCGACTGAAATTGGTTGACTGATACATTGATTGGCCGACTGAAATTGGTTGACTGATACAGTGATTGGCAGACTGAAATTGGTTGACTGACACAGTGATTGGCCAACTGAAATTGGTTGACTGATACATCGATTGGCCGACTGAAATTGGTTGACTGATACATCGATTGGCCGACTGAAATTGGTTGACTGATACATTGATTGGCCGACTGAAATTGGTTGACTGATACATCGATTGGCCGACTGAAATTGGTTGACTGATACATTGACTGGCCGACTGAAATAGGTTGACTGAAAAATTGATTGGCCGACTGAAATTGGTTGACTGATACATCGATTGGCCGACTGAAATTGGTTGACTGATACATTGATTGGCCGACTGAAATAGGTTGACTGAAAAATTGATTGGCCGGCTAAAATTGGTTGACTGATACATTGATTGGCCGACTGAAATTGATTGACTGATACATTGATTGGCCGACTGACTCCTTGATGGAATAGATGGTTGATTGATTGATTGACCTGCGCAGCGATTGACGGATTGATCGACTGATTGATTGATGGATTGATCGAATGACTGATGGAGTGAATGGTTGATTGAGTGGTTGTTTCATTGAGTGACTGATTAATGTTTGATTGACTGGTTGCTGGAGTGAATGTTGACTGAGTGTTTATTGGGGTTTGTCTAAGGAGGTGTGTTTGTACGCAGGCGCTGATTGGCTAACGCTCCTCTGTCAGTCAGAGGGTGGTAAGAGGTCAGCTGCTTAGTTAAACCTAATAATAACAATATTCACCACCAGCCATGTAACAACCAAATAGAGCTCTAAGTACACGACTTCGGTGGATATTCCAAACGCGCTATAAAAGGGTGAAGTCAGAATCACATGCAACAAGATGGCATTGAGTCTGCTCGAGAACATAGAATAGCCTTTTTTGGGGGTGGGTGAGGTGGGGTGGTTGTTTGTTTGGTTTTTATTATTATTATTCTTAAACTGGTGCATGGTTGTATGGCGTACGTGAAACTGTTGCCGTCTCGGCGCACGTTCTGTGTACACCATACAACCATGCACCAGTTTACTGTGTCACTTCGTTCGGAGCCACACACATAGGGCGCATGTATGTTTAGCTGTAAGCTGCCACCTGCACTTTTGGCAGAATGACCGGGATCTTTCACGTGCTACTGCAGTAACACGGGAGTGGACAGATGCCGAAATACCTTTGGCTCTTTTCTGCCTCCAGGTCTCTTTGTGGGCAAGGAGGGTCCCATGATTCACAGCGGAGCCATCATCGGAGCCGGGGTACCCCAGGTACTTCTACGTTCTTTCGTTCACATAAAACCTTTTACACCGCCACACATGAAGCCCAACACAAACATTTAGGTCGAAGTGTAGGAAAAACAACAACAAAACAACAGAAAACAAAAAACAAACAACAACAACAAAAAACAAACAAGCAAGTAATTAATTGTTGGGGCGTTATATTTAGATCTGGAAGACGTTAAATAAAAGTTGGGAAGAGAGAGAGAGAGAGAGAGAGAGAGAGAGAGAGAGAGAGAGAGAGAGAGAGAGAGAGAGAGAGAGAGAGAGAGAGAACAACCTCCGCTCAGGCCTACATGCATCATATAAATTAATAATTAATGTACCGTAAACAACAACTACCGGTAATAAAAAATACTATCCTCAATGGGCTAAACCAACAGGCTCACGCCCGTCTACTATTCCCCATCCTCCCACTGCGCCCACCCCCCCTACCCCCGCCCCTTTACCCCCTCCCTCGGGTACATTGTACCTCAGAGCACGAGGACATGATGGGTCAATCAT
>JABMCL010000188.1:895000-902500 GCA_018857735.1 Alviniconcha marisindica | reverse complement strand
CAATAAAGCAACCAAGAACCAAGTAAGCAAGCAAGCAAGCAAGCGAGGAAACAAACCGAAACAGAGAAACGCAAACAAGTCAGGAAACCAGAATGTTTGATTCGTGCCGGCATGGACATTTGGTTAATACCCTTTGTTTTGAATGACCGACTCACCGATTGACAGGTTGATCAACTGACTGATGGAGTGACTGATTGACAGTGGTTGTTTGATTCAGTGACTGACTGATGTTTGATCAACTTTGTTTGACCGCCCTTGTTACAGCCGCCTTCGGTGCTCCAATAGGTGGCGTGCTTTTCAGTCTGGAAGAAGGATCGTCCTTCTGGAACCAGAAACTCACGTGGAGAACGGTAAGAAAAGAGACGAGACAGAAAGCCTTGGCTTCTTCTTTAGACTGAAACAAGAATCAGACATGGAATCGTGGCTTCTTTTCTAGCCTGAAACAAGAAGATCAGACATGGAATCGTGGCTCCTTTTCTAGCCTGAAACAAGAATCAGACATGGAATCGTGGTTCTTTTCTAGTCTGAAACAAGAATCAGACATGGAATCGTGGTTTCTTTTCTAGTCTGAAACAAGAATCAGACATGGAATCGTGGCTTCTTTTCTAGCCTGAAACAAGAAGATCAGACATGGAATCGTGGCTTCTTTTCTAGCCTGAAACAAAAAGATCAGACAGAAAACTGTGGCTTCTTTTCTACCCTGAAACAAAAGGATCAGACAGAAAACTGTGGCTTCTTTTCTAGCCTGAAACAAAAAGATCAGACAGAAAACTGTGGCTTCTTTTCTACCCTGAAACATAAAGATCAGACAGACAACTTTGGCTTCTTTTCTTCTCTAGCCTGAAACAAAACGATCAGACAGAAAACTGTACTTTCCCCCCCTCTCTAGCCCCAAAGAAAAAGATCAGACAGAAAACTTCTCTAGCTTGAAAGAAAAGATTCAGACAGAAAACTTTAATAATAATAATAATGTACATTTATCATGCGCCCATCAACGCCCTGAGCGCTCACATGATACATATTAACCTACATATGATATTCTATACAAAACATATTAAAAAAACAAACATAAATAACCACACAAACACACACACACACACACACACACACACACACACACACACACACACACACACACCCCCCCCCCTACGTGACAGAAACTGGGTACTGATATTTTGGGATGGAAATACTGTAAAAAGGGGGGTTTCAGTTTGGCTTTAAAGATGACGGGGGGCATGTCTAAGGTTTTGTGGATAAATTTCCAAAGGGGGGTCCAAAGCAAGAGAAGGGGGAAGCCACACCAATTGTTGGATTTCCAGCATGCGGGTTCAGAAGAAGAGCGTAGTGTAGAGATGGAGTGAGCAGTTCTGAAGGAACAGGCCCAAAAAATTTTATAGCCTAAAACACATAAAGGCTTTTAAACGCGAAAAGCCAGTGCATTTTCCGGGAAGGTTGAGTGGTGGTGACGGGGTGCCAAGAGAACAAGCTTCAAAGTTCTGAATTTCTGGAGGGAACAAAATTAGGTGTCCCCAGGGGAGACAGTTGCAGTATCAAGCCGTAAAAGGGATATAGGAAGTAACAAGAGTCTTGGTTGGTCTTCAGTGAAAACCTGCGATTGAACTAATGCATTTAAGCTCGAAATAAGCAGTTTGGCAGATTTTTATGACGTTTCTTCTGGACAGTTTTGAGTAAAAATGAATCCAAGGTTCCTGGCAGAATCTGAGAAGGATGTTGTGAGAGCCAAGGTAATCGATCGGGGGGGAACGGGAAAAGGGTTTTAAGGAAGATGAAAAGGGAAAAAAAGACTGTTTTGTCGTCGTTCAGTTTGAGCTGATTTCCGTCATCCATGTTTTATGTCGTCTGTGCATGCATTGAGTTCTTTGGTAGGTTTTACTTCACTGGGGGAGCGGATTTCTGGAGCTGTGTGTCATCTGGAAAAATGATGTTTACAGAGTGGTTACTATGATATCGGAGAGAGGCGTAGGTGGACGAAGAGAAGGGCCCCAGTCTGAGCCCTGAGGCACCCGTACAGAGCTGTGATGGTGACGAAGACGAGTTATTGACTGAAATGGACTGATATCTGTCTGAGAGGAGAGTGAAACCATTGGATGCATAGCTGAATGCCAAAAAAAAAAGTTCAGGGGGGGAGGAGAATTTGGTGGGCAATATGTCAAAAGCGGCAGAAAGTCCAAAAAAAAGAACAGAAATGTTGTCATTTCCAGAGCGAAAGAATTCGTTTACAATACGTAAAAAACGGTTTGTGCTGTGTCCTGCTGATAGGCTGACTGAAAAAGGGGTTGCTAAGGGTTTTTTTCTTGGAGATGGGAGAAAAGTTTGTGGAGAACGACTTTTTCAAGAATTTTGGACAGAAATGGAAGGGTTTGAAAGGGGTTTTTTAAAAAATTTTTGTCAATGATGGTTTTTCAAGAGGTTTGACGATGGCGTCTTCAGAACCCCTGGTACAATGCCAGTGGTAAGAGATGTGTTGGTGATGTTCGTGATGGCGGGAAGAGGGGTCAAGGTTTTATAAAGAAGGGGTGGGAATGGGTGTTCAAAGACTTGGCAGATGCACTGTTGATTATTTTTTAAAACAAATTCATCAGTGACAGACTCAAAAGTTAGCAAGGGATTTTCCCGCGAAAGAGGTATCAGGGCAAGAGTTGGTTTGGAGGAGGAAAAATTTTTTCTGTGGTGCGGATTTTCTCAGTAATGATCAGAAAAAATTCGGAAGGGCGCGAGCAAAGGAAGGGGAGGGAAGATCTGCTTTACTGAGGATGTGTGGGAAATTTTGAAAGAGCTGTTTTCAGGGTGCTAGACTGAATCTTAGCAGAGAGTAGGCTTGTTTGGCTTTTCTACAAGGTTTGTTACTTTTTTTAATGGAGTCGTATATCTGTTTATGGACGGGGGCTTAGATTTTAGCCATCGTCTCTCTGCCTGCCCACGCTTCCGTTTCAGCTCACAAAATTTCTCCGCAATATGCTGAACCAGGGGGTCGGCTTCCTTTTAGGATGTGCAACGGCGAGAGGGGCGTGCTTGTAAGGACGAACAGAGATGGTTTTGTAGTCATGATAGAACTGACTTGTGAGACAGCGTGAGAGAGATCTTGTTTAAAGGCGCCGGTGTCGATCTTTTTGAGGCATCGGTACGAAAGGTTTTTTTACGGGGACAGAACATCAAGTTTGCACAAGATGGCTGTGTGGTCAGAGTTGTCCATGGGGTAGTTTTGTAGAAATGAGGATGCTATCACTTTGCTTGGAAAACACTAAGTCGAGCAGATGGCCTTGGTTGTGAGTAGGTTCGAAACGGACTGGGTTAGGTTAAACATGTCTATGAACTGTAGTTTTCTGGAGTTTTTGTTTTTTACGTTTTCAAAAAAAAGTTAAAGTCACCCCTAAGGGGGTTTTGCCAGGCAGACTGTCAGGGTTGGAAGTCGGGAAAAATGATCGAAAAACATGGAGCAGAGAATTTGTTCTTTTTGCTGGGTGGAGGGGGAGATACAGAACAAGTTGGTTAGTTGCTTGTTGTATGTTAGGTCAGCTGAGCGGTTTCAAAGCAGGGGTGCTGAACGGGAAAGGGCGAAGTGGTACGACATGCGGCTTAAGAGAGACCCTTATGACGAAGGCGATGCCCCCGCCTTTTGCGCCGAACCCCCCCGCAGAGCGGGGGAAGAGAGGACCGAGTACCCAGACGGAGCCAGTCGGCGATCTTGGCCTCGTCACCGGCAGGGCGCAGCAAAGGGCTCCGTCAGCAGCATGATGTCGATGTTGTTGTCCTGATTTAAGGTGGATATGTCGGGCCTCCTCCTGGAAGTGCCGACGGATCTTGCATTGAAGAGGCAGACAAGGAGTGTGTTTTGGCTGAGGAAGAACCAAGGGGAATGTGAAGCAGCTGTCTGTGAGGGGGACGCAGCGGAGCGCTGAGCGAGGATGCTGAGGGTCGTCACGGTCACTGGGTGGAGAGGAAGGTGGTCTCACGGTCACCGGGTGGAGAGGAGGGGGTACGGGAAAGGTGGAAGGGGGTTGGAAGCTGGAAGAATCGGATGGAAGTCGATCACGAAAAGACAAAAATTTTATCTTCCTCCTTCATTCTTCCCTCCCTTCTGACCCGGGGTGGCTTTCTGGGCACGTTTCTCGCAATGCCGAGATGTGATAGACGTGGATCAGCTGGGGGGAGAGGAAGGGGGGAGGTGCGGCAGCGGTTTCCAGAGACAGAAGGTCATGTCGAGTGTAGCGGGGGACAGGGGGGGCACAGGTGGCAAACAACACTTTCTTCTCTGTGTTTTGTGCTCCCGGGTTTTTGCGACGACGGCTGCACTGAACACGCTGTCACTGAACACAGGCTCAACATGACCGGCTGGCGGCAAGCGGTGTACACAGAGAGTAGAGTCAGGACTTGCAGAAACAGAACAAGACCAACTGTCCTCACTTCCGGTGGAAGTGACACACAAAACTGGTACCACGATAACGGCCACATCACGAGGAACAATGCCATCACGTCAACTAATCAAACCAGGAGACTAATCAAGCGAAATTTGCAATAATTAGCAGAGCAGATGCAACAACGCCTGTAAGGGCGCGTGAACACCACTCAACCCCGTGAATACTAACTTTGGCTTTTTTTCTTCCCTAGTTTGAAAGAAAAAGATCAGACAGAAAACCGTGACTTCTTCTCTAGCCTGAAACCAAAGGGTCAGACAGAGAACGGTAGCTTCTTCTATAGTCTGAAACCAAAGGGTCAGACAAAGAACGGTAGCTTCTCCTATAGTCTGAAACCTTCTCATATAGTCTGAAACCAAAGGGTCAGACAGAGAACGGTAGCTTCTCCTATAGTCTGAAACCAAAGGGTCAGACAGAGAACGGTAGCTTCTCCTATAGTCTGAAACCTTTTCATATAGTCTGAAACCAAAGGGTCAGACAGAAAACGGTAGCTTCTCCTATAGTCTGAAACCTTCTCCTATAGTCTGAAACCAAAGGGTCAGACAGAAAACGGTGGCTTCTCCTATTTAAACCTTCTCCTATAGTCTGAAACCAAAGGGTCAGACAGAAAACGGTAGCTTCTCCTATAGTCTGAAACCAACGGGTCAGACAGAAAACGGTAGCTTCTCCTATAGTCTGAAACCAACGGGTCAGACAGAAAACGGTAGCTTCTCCTATAGTCTGAAACCAACGGGTCAGACAGAAAACGGTAGCTTCTCCTATAGTCTGAAACCTTCTCATATAGTCTGAAACCAAAAGATCAGACAGAAAACGGTGGCTTCTCCTAAAGTCTGAAACCAAAGGGTCAGACAGAAAACGGTAGCTTCTCCTATAGTCTGAAACCAACGGGTCAGACGAGCGGTAGAATAGAGGCCTCAGGCTCCCAACACCAGAGCACTTCAGCCAACCACGATGTCACAATTAATTTTGTGCGCGAGAAACTCGAAGTGGTCATTTCCCCCTACAACTTAAAGCAACGGAGCGAACGGCTGGTTGATCACGAACAACACCTTCAGAACAGAATCAACACACAAAGGAGTTAAGCAGCGCTCGAAATACGTAACACAAGCAGGACACCAAAGACCTGAGTCGCCTCCAGTAACTCTCACCTGGCATGCGTGTAAATACAAGGTACACAAACTCCGTCAGAGGTACATCCTCATCTTCAGAATAGGTAATGGCGCACGTCATTAATGAAGAGAGATATTCGGTGCAGTTCAGTAAATTGCTATTATTTTAAATGCTGAATCAGGCTCAAATCATCGTGTGCAGATAACGTGTGTGTGTGTGTGTGTGTGTGTGTGTGTGTGTGTGTGTGTGTGTGTGTGTGTGTGTGTGTGTGTGTGTGTGTGTGAGGACATGGTGATGGCATGTATGTGTCACACACATCAATCGAATTTCATGTGTGTGTGTGTGTGTGTGTGTGTGTGTGTGTGTGTGTGTGTGTGTGTGTGTGTGTGTGTGTCTGTGTGTGTGTGTGTGTGTGTGTGTGTGTGTGTGTGTGTGTGTGTGGAAGAGAGAGAGAGAGAGAGAGAGAGAGAGAGAGAGAGAGAGAGAGAGAGAGAGAGAGGAGAGAGAGAGAGAGGAGGACATAGCAGAAGACGTTGATATCACACATTAAATCGAATTTCATGTGTGTGTGTGTGTGTGTGTGTGTGTGTGTGTGTGTGTGTGTGTGTGCGTGCGTGCGTGCGTGCGTGCGTGCGTGCGTGCGTGCGTGCGTGCGTGTGTGTGTGCAGTTTTTCTGCTCCATGGCGGCTACTTTCTCCCTGAATTTCTTCCTGTCCGGATTGGACAGCAAAGCTTGGGGCTACTTCTACCTGCCAGGTCTGATCGACTTTGGTGTCTTCAAGGTAAGAACGTCGACTTGCCTTGATTAATTAATTAATTGATTAGTTAATTAATTAATTAATTAATTAATTTAACCACCCAGCCGTACATCCATTCCTCCTTATAACTGCAGAGCCACAGGAATCGATCCATCCATTATTTAGTCAATTTAATCAGCAATCCAGTCGTAAATCCAGCCATGCATCCTTGTGACTCAAGAATTGACCCATGAATTGTCCATCCGTCCACCCAAACTCTCACCTGTTAATTAATTCATGAAATCTTTCTTTTTTCTCCTTTCCTTCCTTCCCTTTCCCATCTTTCCATCCTTCGTTCCTTCCTGCCATTTTTCCGTCCTTCCTGCCTATTTTTCCCCCTTCCTTCATTCCTTCCTGCCTTCCTTCCTTCCTTCCGTCCGTCCTTCCTTCCCCTTCCTTCTTTCTTTCCTTCCCCTTCTTTCCTTCCTTCCTTCCTTCTGTCCTTCCTTCCTTTCTCTTCCTTCCTTCCTTCCTTCCTTCCTTCCTTCTTTTATTCCTTCTTTCCTTCTTTCCTGCTTTCGTTCCTTCCATCCGTCCTTCCTTCCCCATCCTTCCTTCCTTTCCTTTCTTCCTTTCTTTTTTCCTTCCTCCATTCCTTCCTTCCTTCCATCCTTCCCTTTCGGTCCTTCCTCCCTCCCCCCTCCCTCCCCTTTCCTTCCTTCTTTCCTTCCTTCCTTCCTCCATTCCTTCCTTCCTTCCTCCCATCCTTCGCTTTCCGTCCTTTCTCCCTACCCCCTCCCTTCCTTCCTTCCCTTTCCTTCCTCCCTCCCTTCCTCCCATCCTTCCCTTTCCGTCCTTTCTCCCTCCCCCCTCCCTTCCTTCCTTCCTTTCCTTCCTCCCTTCCTTCCTCCCTTCCTCCCATCCTTCCCTTTCCGTCCTTTCTCCCTCCCCCCTCCCTTCCTTCCTTCCATTTCCTTCCTCCCTTCCTTCCTCCCTTCCTCCCATCCTTCCCTTTCCGTCCTTTCTCCCTCCCCCTCCCTCCCTTCCTTCCCTTTCCTTCCTCCCTTCCTTCCTCCCATCCTTCCCTTTCCGTCCTTTCTCCCTCCCCCTCCCTTCCTTCCTCCCTTTCCTTCCTTCCTCCCTTCCTTCCTTCCTTCCTCCCTTCCTCCCTTCTTGCCTTCCTCCGTTGTCCTGCGTGCCCAGTGCCAGGATAAGAA
>JABMCL010000188.1:872500-882500 GCA_018857735.1 Alviniconcha marisindica | reverse complement strand
TGAGTTAGACAATCCTACATATGTGTTTATGGGTAAACAATCCTACATGTGACGTTATGAGTTAACAGAGTTATGCGGGTAAACAATCCTACATGTGACGTTATGAGTTAGACAATCCTACATATGTGTTTATGGGTAAACAATCCTACATGTGACGTTATGAGTTAGACAGAGTTATGCGGGTAAACAATCCTACATGTGACGTTATGAGTTAGACAATCCTACATGTGTGTTTATGGGTAAACAATCCTACATGTGACGTTATGAGTTAGACAATCCTACATGTGTGTTTATGGGTAAACAATCCTACATGTGTGTTTATGGGTAAACAATCCTACATGTGACGTTATGAGTTAGACAATCCTACATGTGTGTTTATGGGTAAACAATCCTACATGTGACGTTATGAGTTAGACAATCCTACATGTGTGTTTATGGGTAAACAATCCTACATGTGTGTTTATGGGTAAACAATCCTACATGTGACGTTATGAGTTAGACAATCCTACATGTGTGTTTATGGGTAAACAATCCTACATGTGACGTTGTGAATTAGTCCTACGTGTGTGTTTATAGGTAAACAATCCTACATGTGACGTTGTGAATTAGTCCTACGTGTGTGTTTATGGGTAAACAATCCTACATGTGACGTTGTGAATTAGTCCTACGTGTGTGTTTATGGGTAAACAATCCTACATGTGACGTTATGGAGTTAGACAATCCTACATGTGACGTTATGGATTGCTCAAACTGATAATACAACATAAACCGAAGCGGAACCTTTAGTGTGTTCGTCATGCTGTTCTAGACTGACAATGCTTCAGAAAGAGGGGCTGCTGGCTGCTTGCATAAAGACAAGTGTCCAATAAACTGATGGCAGTTTCTTCCGTTCAGACCACAATTTCCTGCTGTCCTGTGTGTGATAACTTTGAAAAGAATGATGGAGTTAATCCTTGTGTGAGTCTGTACTTGAGGTATAAACCCGCGAGCGAAACTGGGATTTTCGAGAACACGAAAACACGCAAAAGAACTACACTTCAAGGGCATCGGTGATGAAGTGCACTATTTCGTGTGTTTCTCTGTTCTCCACAATGTCATTCTCGCTCATGGGTTTATATCAAGTAAAGACACAAAAAATCAAAAGCAAAGAAACAGAGAGCAAAGACGGAACAAAACGAAAACATCTGAAACGCGGACAACGACAATGGACAAACAAGGGTATCGCCCACAATGAACGGGAAATGAAGAAGAAGAAGAAGAAGAAGAAGAAGAAGAAGAAGAAGAAGAAGAAACAACAACAACGACAACAAGAATGAAACAACAACAACAGAGAGAGAGAGAGAGAGAGAGAGAGAGAGAGAGAGAGAGAGAGAGAGAGAGAGAGAGAGAGAGAGAGAGAGAGAGAGAGAGAGAGAGAGAGAGAAAAGAATAAGCAGGGAATAATTCGTCAATCCCTTCAAGATAGAGAACGCTCCTGCCTCAAATATTTATATTTACTTGGGTTACAATAACAACAACATGAACAACTCCATGTCTGCTATGGACGCGATTCTGAACATCGTGGGTGTGTTTGGCAAAAGATGGAAATATGAGAATATTTTCAGATTACCTTGTTAGAAAATACGGCCAAAGTCTAACAATCTAGTCGCATGAGATAAAACCTCATATCGTTGTTTTTGTGTGTTAAATCTCTTGCGACTTTCCGGTAGCATGAAGTTAGTGAATGAATGTAACTGTTTTTAGGATGAAAATTCATTTGATGCTGTTGGTTTAAAAAACAACTTCTGCAGATCCTGTTCTGTGACTTGCGTAATTTTTGCTCGAGCAAAAACATCAGGGAACTGCTCTCTTCCAAACGTTCCAGTAGCTTCAATTCTTTTGAATTCTTTTCAATTCTCTTGAAACAGATCACAAGAGGAATGGACTCATTTGTCTTTCGATTTTCCTGTCTTACTTTCTATCCGGTAACGTTTTACAACGTATCATGTTGGTCGCTCGGCAGACAGTGACAATTTGTTTCTGCTGCAGACAACGTGTTTTTCTTCACCCCCCACCCCTCCTCCCACCCCCTTTCTCGCCTTTATAGAAACCAGATGTCCATCTTGTAAGGCTGCCGCTAGAGTCTGTACAGCCATTTTCCAATTTAAAAAACAAAAACCGACGGATGTGTATTGTCAAACATCTGGGAAGGGACACGCTTTTGTCTCTTATTGAAAACATCGCTCTTTTTTTCTGCTTCCTTTTTATTTGAAGTCTTTTCCAATGATATGTGATATTAGACTGACCTTACGATTAGGCTATCAAGCTAGCAGACTATATCAATAAATTATACCAAAAACAACAACAAACTTCAAAGACAATCTTGAATTTGAAGACATCTGCACTTCTGATTAATTCCTCTTCTTCTCTCGCTGACTCCGTCTTTCTTCCTGGCTTCCGTCCTGAGCTGACCCTGTGCAGTTGGCGGGGCGTTAAAATCCAAACTAACTAACCCTCTCTGTCACCTTTCTCCCTTTCTCCCTTTCTCCCTTTCTCTCTCTCTCTCTCTCTCTCTCTCTCTCTCTCTCTCTCTCTGTCTATCTGTTTCTGCCTCTCTGTGTGTCTCTCTGTCTCTGTCTCCGTCTCAGTCTCTGTCTCTCTCCGTCTCTGTCTCTGTCTGTCTCTCTCTGTGGCTCTGTCTCTGTCTCTCTGGCTCTGTCTCTCTGGCTCTGTCTCTCTGGCTCTGTCTCAGTCTCACTGTTCTCTGTCTCACTCTGTCTCTGTCTCTCTGGCTCTGGCTCTCTGGCTCTGTCTCAGACTCAGTCTGTCTCACTGTCTCTGTGTCTGTGCCTCTGTGCCTCTGTCTGTCTGTCTGTCTGTCTGTCTGTCTGTCCCCCCTATTCCTCTCTCACACTCTCTTCGTCTCTCACTCTGTGCTTCTGCCTGTCTGTGCCTGTCTGTCTTTGTCTCTGTTCGTTTCACACACATCTCTCTCTCTTTCAATTTCTCTCCCTCGTTCTCTGTCTCTCTGTGTGCCTGTCTGTCTTTGTCTCTGTTCGTTTCACATACATCTCTCTCTCTCTCTCTCTCTCTCTCTCTCTCTCTCTCTCTCTCTCTCTCTCTCTCTCTCTCTCTCTCTCTCTCTCTCTCTCGTTCAGTTTCTCTCCCTCGTTCTCTCTCTCGTCTCTCTCTGCTTGCCTGTCCTGTCTTTGTCTCTGTTCGTTTCCACACACATCTCTCTCTCTCTTTCAGTTGCTTTCCTTCTTTCTCTGTCTCTGTGTGCCTGTCTGTCTTTGTCTCTGTTCGTTTCACACACTCACATCTCTCTCTCTCTCTCGTTCAGTTTCTCTCCCTTGTTCTCTCTCTGTCTCTCTCTGTGTGCCTGTCTGTCTTTGTCTCTGTTCGTTTCACACACATCTCTCTCTCTCTTTCAGTTGCTTTCCATCGTTCTCTGCCTCTGTGTGCCTGTCTGTCTTTGTCTCTGTTCGTTTCACACACACACATCTCTCTCTCTCTCGTTCAGTTTCTCTCCCTCGTTCTCTCTCTGTCTCTCTCTCTGTGCCTGTCTGTCTTTGTCTCAGTTCGTTTCACACACATCTCTCTCTCTCTCTCTTTCAGTTTCTCTCCCTCGTTCTCTGTCGCTTTCTGTCGCCTTCATCCCTCTTTCCGTGTACGTGCGCGCGCATACGGCTGCAGGCAAGCAAGTTATTATTAAAAGGAATGTCTTTTTTTACTCCCGATTTTAAAGAGCTCGTGTTCGGAATGTGTATAACGTGCAACAAAAGTTCACATTTACGGCCAAACGACGTATCTCGTGTTATAAAACGGGGCTTTGTTTGGTGTTTCTTGCCATTCTATAGCTGCCCTTGGTCGTTGGCCTGTTTCTCTGGCTGCAGGTTCTGGGCACAGCAGCGCGCTTACAGGTATTGCAGAGCAATCAGCTTTAAGAACTGGAGTTATTAGCTGGACACAAAGCGACTTCCGCTGGTGGTAGCCAGCGGCTTGGGATAGAACCTGTATGCACCAGGATCTCATGCCGTTCCCCAGACGTTCTCTCAGGGGTCCCTTTGAAATAGTTTCTCCGTTGGTCTCGCTGACAATTGTCCTTTCTCGTCCTTTCAGTGCAGATCGACCATCGCTGCCTCTTTTATGCACTTCTTCTCCAGGCGATTGATGGTGTAAGTTAATTCCTAGGCTTTGTTCCGACCTAGAGCCCCGTAATGCTTACGATCTTTTGAAGAAGCAAGCCACTTGTGATAGTTGTTTTGCCCGCTGGTCTAACAATGCGTTGGTCATTGCCCTTCATTCCGGTACAGAATACAGAATCTTTGTTGCCAATAAACAACATAGAAATTTGCCTTTCGACTGCATACAAAATAACAACATAAAACGTCAGTGTAGACATATAGTCAAACAAAGTTTCCTTCTTGAGAATCTGTTGGGTAGGCCCCTTTGAACTGTTCTAACCCTAACCCTAACCCACCCTTCCCAATCAATCCCCTCTGCCAATTGCACACACGGCTCCATCTTTCTGACACAAATTAACAGATTATTATTATTCATAACTTTTATATAGCGCCATTCTCTGCTCTCGAGCAGACTCACTGCGCACATTGGCATGTGATTCTGAATGAGTGACTGTATCCTTTTATAGCGCGTATTATTAATATCCACGGAAGTGGTGTACTGGTAGCGCTCTGTGGTTGCTGCATGGCTGGTGCCACGTGAAATGCTGCCGTTTCGGCGCAAGTTCTGTGTACACCATTCAACCATGCACCAGGTAGCCACATGGGTAGGGTGTATGTGTGTTTAGCTGTAACCTGCCACCCGCACGTTTGGCAGAATGACCGGGATCTTTTACGTGCTACTGCGGTAACACGGGGGTGGAACGGAAACCGAAATAAGAGTCAACACAGAAAGTTGACCCTGGAGAAGAAAATTCTCCTGCCGCTCCTTCCGGGACTCGAACCCGGGACCTTTCGATCACGAGTCCGACGCTTTAACCACTGAGCTATCCCCGCTCCCCTACAGATGTACAGTCACTCGGCCCGACAGACGCCCACTCTGTCATTCCTACACACTAGCGGCTAGCGCACGTCTCACACGCCAACATTATCAAGTAGCCTAACACACATATACCCGCATATACCCAAAGGCCCAAACATTGCCAATATTTACTCAAGTAGCTAACAGTAAATGCAACCACGCTTCTGACTAATTGTACACGTTAAAGACATTAGACATGCAAAACAAGTTACTGAACGTTTGCAAGAGATGTTAAAGTGTCGAAATCAGCCCGTATCTCATTTTCATCCAAACTGACAGTTTGGTCAGTTTTGCACCCCCGTATCTCCCCTTAAAAAGGTAATACACCAAACTTCCAGTATTATGCAATTAAGACAACCTAACACACTAGCCAGTATACTAAAATAAACTTCTCTCTACTCCCTTTCCTCCCTCCTCCCCAAGCATAACAAAACACAGCAAGCGCAGAGTAAACTGTTTTATAATTGTTTAAAAAAAAATACATCAGAGACGAAAGTCTTTGTACAGATGTAGGTTTGGACGTCGTATTCCCCTTGTTACATCTTCCTGTACCCAGGTTATTGATTGTGTAAGAATATCGATAAGGAGTATTGCTTCTTCGCTTTGTCCTCGAAGACCTCGTAAACGTACATAACCGTAAATATAAAACGCAACAAGCTTTGACTCTCAGTGCTGGGCAGTCTCAAAACACTGGCAGGCAGGTACGGAGATCTCGTCTCGCCAAGCACGAGACGTGAGAGTTTGGAATATCGATAATATTGAATCTGAGCCGGAAGGGGCGTTAATATGCTCCCAAGTAGGTTATTTCTGAAGGGAATAGACTTCTTTTGTTTGTTTGTTTATTTGTCTTCTTTTCTTTTAGTGTGCGAACAGTTTTTTAAAGGGTAGGGTATCCACTAGTTGTAGTCATTAGTTGTCAAAGCACACAATGTCCATTAAAGAGAGTGCGTTACACTCTGTTGCAGCTAAATCCTCTTTGTAGTCGCGCTTTCATTAATTCTCTTCAGACTCCCGGAGACTGTGTACAGTTTCTGATGTTGCGCCTTATTCGCGCTGTTCTGCCCCGACGGGCCAGTGCTTCATCAGCGCTTTTTGGACGGGCAGTTTTCTTCCAACCGTCTTCCGAGCACTGGACACGAAAACAACACAGCTCAACCAACAGCAGATAAGTGTCCTAGTCCCACGCCCCATTTTTCACCGTTTAACTGTTAAGCGTTGTTTTGTTGCTTGGTAAAGGGGATTACCCCCAAAATTCGCATAATAATAATAATAATAATGAATACTTAGAGCGCCTAACCCGCACAGGCCCTAAGCGCTTACACGTTCTCTACAAATACACATTTGTCAAAATTCAATGCATACAACATGGATGCACGCACACACGCACGCACACACACAGACCCGCACGCGCACACACACACACACACACACACACACACGCACGCACGCACGCACGCACGCACGCACGCACGCACGCACGCACGCATGCACGCACACACACACACACACACACACATCAGTCGCGTATCAGGGCAATCAGGGCAATGAGACGGAAGAAAGGGGTTTTAAAAAGAGAAAGGTTTTCAAGGAAGATTTAAAAGAGCTGACAGAGGTAGAATGGCGGACAGAAACAGGGAGTTGGTTCCAGATAACTGGAGCCTGGTAAGAGAAAGAGCGCTGACCACAGGACTTAGTTGGGAAGGATGGTATTCTGAACACTCGGGTATCTGTAGAAGAGCATGTTGTGTTTTTGTCCTGATAAATAGCGTTCTTTGAACCTTTTATGTGTTTGGATCTTGCCTGTGCCTTGTTTTCGTTCCTTTTAACTGAAAGTACATGACTGTCCTCAGTCAATGCCTTTTGACCGGAAAGCACATGACTGTCCTCTGTCGATATCTTTTGATCGGAAAGCACGTGACTGCCTCAGTCAGTGCCTTTGACCGGAAATACATGACTGTCCTCTGTCAATGTCTTTTGACCGGAAATACATGACTGTCCTCACTCAATGTCTTTTGACCGCAAAGTACCTGACTGTCCTCTGTCGATGCCTTTCCACCGAAAGTACATGACTGTCCGCTGTCAATGCCTTCTAAGTAGAAAATACACGACTGTCCTCTGCCAATGCCTTTTAACGAGAAAATCCATGACAGTCCTATGTCAATGCTTTTTGTCCGGAAAATACACGACTGTCCTCTGTCAATGTTTTCTGGTCGTGTAGTGCATGTGCTTCATTAGCATCATTTGACCAGGAAACCAGTGCTTTATAGTAGCCTATGTCCTTTAAATACCCGTCCATCATTGGTGTTTGTGGGTCGCCAGGTGCCTCTGCCTTGTTGTAGTGCCCTTTGACCGGAAAGTACATGTATTTTGTCAATGCCAGCTGGCCGTGAAGCACTAGCGGTTAGTTACCACCTTTTAACCAGCTGGTACCTGTGCTTTATCAGTTCTTTTTGGCCAGCAAGTACCTGTACTTTATCCGTTCTTTTTGGCCAGCAAGTACTTGTACTTTATTAGTTCTTTTTGGCCAGCAAGTACCTGTACTTTATCCGTTCTTTTGGCTTGCAAGTACCTGTACTTTATTAGTTCTTTTTGGCCAGCAAGTACTTGTACTTTATCTGTTCATTTTGGCCAGCAAGTACCTGTACTTTATCAGTTCGTTTTGGCCAGCAAGTCGTGTACTTTATCAGTTCTTTTTGGCCGGAAAATAGTGGTACTAATCGGTGATTTGTTAGTACATTTTGGCTTGTAAATATCTGTGCTGTGTGGGTTTTTTCCCTCCAAATTTATGATTGCTATTGTTGTTTTTGTACAGCGCTAGGTGGACGCATTTCCGTCAAAACGCGCCTTATTAGTGTGATCTATTATTATTATTTATCAGTACCTTTTGCCCGGCAAATAACTACCTGTGATTGTAAATATCTGTACGTGTCTCTGCCCGTCGTCGTCTGCACTGTGGTCTGAAACAGAATGGTCGAGGCCCAGGAACAGAGGAAAGGGGCTGATAGCGGTCGATTGACGTCATTGTTATGACATCGTGACCTTGGTGAATTGTATCCACCTTTTACCTACCTGCATGCCAGGTTACAGTTATCGTAGGCGATTCAGTTTGTGCCTGCCTGCCGGTAGACGCGGTACTTATGGTCTTAATGGAATCGGCCCTTACGTCTGTTGAATTTAGTCCCGTTATAACGAACCGCATTGAACTAGTTCTTGGTCACTTCAGGTCCCTGCTGCTGTGTGCCCTGTAACCGTTACAGACATGACGTCAGTCCACGGCGCCTCCCATTGTGCGTTGATTCTCAAGCGGGAGTATCCGCTGAGTATTCTCGCCGTATTGTCGTCGTCGTCGTCGTGTGCGGTCTTGGTTAGCAGCGTCTAGGGAGGCCTGGTACCGACATTTCTCTTCTCAGACTATTTCAGTTCAACCACATTGTCCTTCACTCATATCAGTCTGTACAGTGTGTGTGTGTGTGTGTGTGTGTGTGTGTGTGCGTGCGTGCGTGCGTGCGTGCGTGCGTGCGTGCGTGCGTGCGTGCGTGCGTGCGTGCGTGCGTGCGTGCGTGCGTGCGTGCGTGCGTGCGTGCGTGCGTGCTGTGTGTGTGTGTGGGGGGGGGGGGGGTTAAACTTTCAGCGTACTTTAATTTCGGCATTATTGTTTCTGTCTGTCTATCTGTCTGTCTCGTCGCCTAGATATACCCGTAATGGTTGCCTGCCGTGTGTGTGTGTTTGTGTGTGTGTGTGTGTGTGTGTGTGTGTGTGTGTGTGTGTGTGTGTGTGTGTGTGTGTGTGTGTGTGTGTGTGTGTGTGTCTCTCTCTCTCTCTCTCTCTCTCTCTCTCTCTCTCTCTCGGCAGTGGGACAAGGCGGACGAAGCAACAAAGGTCTGTCAAGAGCAGAAAGGAGATTTTCACTTGTGACTGGATAAACTGTTGATATAACCGTAGGCTACTGGTTGACTGGCCGTAAAAAGTCATGTTACTTACTTACTTGTTTACCTTCCCAAGCTAAACTTCTCGTGTGCTTGGAGCAGGTTAAAAGAACATGATCTGCAGTAACAGTTTTGCAGTTGAAAGTGCTGCTGAATTCGTATCGATTTTATAAGGTGACCTTTATTGATACCACTAACCGCATTTCATGAACTCATCATCGCGTTGTGCGCTCTTTTTCCGGGCTTCATTCTGACGTCACTAAAATGTCTTTGACGTCACGGATAGAACTCTAAAAGCTCTCAGTACTGCGTACACGTCACGAGAGAGATGCCCGCGGCTTGCAGTCGATTTTAGTTAGTGATTGTTCTTATCTCTGTGGGGCGAACTTGGAGCTGACATATTGCAGCTGTCTAGAAAAAAAGTTAAGTCCTCATGAAAAAGTGTGGTCTGTTGGGTTTTATCCCAATCGATTTTAAACTCATAGAGCTTGGATTTTTTGGGAGCCTGCCGAGCGAGAGAGAGAGAGAGAGAGAGAGAGAGAGAGAGAGAGAGAGAGAGAGAGAGAGAGAGAGAGAGAGAGAGAGAAGGCAAAGCATGACTATAATAACAAATATTCGTAAACAAAACAAAAAACTTTTTTTGCCAAACAATTTCAGAAGGCTAGTTCCTTTAACCGTACTGAGTTGACTGCGGTTGTCAATTAGTTCTTGGATTTTGTCGTCCCATGAACAGCATAGAGCCATTTTGGTCGTTACGTTAAAGGAACTATGCTTCACAGGTTTGGTGAAAAACTGATTTTTTTGTTGCTTTAGTCATGACGTCGGTTGATTAATAAAAAATAAAAAATCTGTTGGCTGATTTTACCAAAACAATTATCAATCGTTACTGGGATAAAACTCGATAGACAGACCTGTTTCGTAGACTTGCATTTTTTTTCCTTTCTAGAACGCTGCAATACGTCATCAAAGATTTACTCCACAGAGATAAAAACAATCTGTGACAAAAATGACTGCAATCCACATTTATTTCTTCCGTGACCTGTACGCAA
>JABMCL010000188.1:852500-867500 GCA_018857735.1 Alviniconcha marisindica | reverse complement strand
AGAGAGAGAGAGGAGAACGCAGGAACCCCTTTAGAAAAAAATAGGTAATGTGACGTGCAGAATGAGGTAAATTGGACAAAAAGACCCATCGATTAAATCCACCGCCCCTTTTTTTTTCACGGCAAGAACGATAAGCCAGGAAAGCTTAGCTGCCACAACCGTGTTTTGTCTTGTCTGTGGGGTATTCTCCCTTCCTTGTTTGGGCTCTCGCGGGAGTGGTGTCCCTTCATTAGCACAAACAAGCCACGATCCACTTCCCTTGGCAACCAAACAAGATTTAACTCAAAGTTGAGAGGCGTGTTTCGCGCTTATTGCCCCGGAAACAAAAGCCACCGCATTAGGATGCGTTCACACGGTTTGCTCGATGCCGTCCTTGTCTCCATTTTTGTTTGGTTGTGAGAACGTTTGGCCGGGCCCGCGCAAACTTCTCGACTAATTTGTTTTCCAAACAAACGTGTGATGGCTTCATTGAATTTCTCCCTGAAACATTCCATTCATTTGTGTAATGGTTAGGGATGATGATGCGGGGAAAGAGCGTTAGACTCGTGAGAAGAAAAAACTAAAAAAACTAAAAGGAAAAGACACCTTGGCGGAAAAGTGTTGTAGAACTTTAAAATACAGGAATTTAATTTGCGCCAAGACGGTATCATGCTTTAGTTCGTTTTGCTTAATAAGTTTCTCTGGCTGTCTGTCTTAAACAATTATTTTCATCCTCTTATCTTTGCAGAAATGGGGGTGGAGTGTGTGAGGATGGCGGGGGAGGGTGGTTGGAGTGGGGTGGGCTGGGGGGGGGGGGGTGGCTTGCGAATTGGTTAGACTCGTTTAACGCCGAGTTGTCTCCGAAAAGGTACTGGCAAGGACCGAGAGCCAAGGACGTTGGGGAAGAGGGAGATTATACCTACCACTATACTGTCACCGCCAGAATGACTCCTGCGTTAAGACGGGCAGCGATGAAGGCCATTTTTGAATGTTTCATTGATTATGAGGGACACAGTCACAATACAGCGTCCACAGACCACAACTTTTGAAGAGAGTAGAGAACAGAAGCGGAATCGAACCGAGGTCCTTCTGCTTTACCTGCCTAACACCTTACCGCTGGGCCAAACCGACTCACAGGATTGCACGTTCCGCTGGGATTGTCCTTTTATCTGAACGGGTGGTGAGTGGGTGGGGTGGGGGCTGGGGTAAAGGGGTGTGGGCGTGATTGTGAAGGCCCACTCTGTCTTTAGTGCTGCGCAACAGATCAGTGTACTTAATACGTGAAGCAGGGTTCTTTACGGAATGAGAACTCGGGATATTATGACGGCTATTATAACTGAGAGAGAGAGAGAGAGAGAGAGAGAGAGAGAGAGAGAGAGAGAGAGAGAGAGAGAGAGAGAGAGAGAGAGAGAGAGAGAAACTCGAACTCGAAAACTTTATTTTACAAGGATTGTAGTTTTTAGGTTCAGTCAAAAACCTGTGATTGTGTGTGTGTGTGTGTGTGTGTGTGTGTGAGAGAGAGAGAGAGAGAGAGAGAGAGAGAGAGAGAGAGAGAGAGAGAGAGGAAGATGGAGTGTTAGGCAGAAAGGAGAGGTAGTGAGGAGTGTGTGGGGGGGGGGGGAGAGAGAGAGAGAGAGAGAGAGAGAGAGAGAGAGAGAAGAGAGAGAGAGAGAGAGAGAGAGAGAGAGAAGAGAGAGAGAGAGAGAGAACTCGAACTCGAAAACTTTATTTTACAAGGATTGTAGTTTTAGGTTCAGTCAAAAACCTGTGATGTGTTGTGTGTGGTGTGTGTGTGTGTGTGTGTGTGTGTGTGTGTGTGTGTGTGTGTGTGTGTGTGTGTGTGTGTGTGTGTTTGGAGGAGAGAGAGAGGGAGAGAGAGAGAGAGAGAGAGAGAGAGAGAGAGAGAGAGAGAGAGAGAGAGAGGAGAGAGAGAAGGAGAGAGAGAAGGTTGTGTAGAGAGGAGAGAGAGAGAGAGAGAGAGAGAGAGAGAGAGAGAGAGAGAGAGAGAGAGAGAGAGAGAGAGAGAGAGAACCTGGCAGTTCCTTTGGAGACGGAAAATGACATTTACCGGTACAAGCTTAGTCTTTCTGGCTATTTGCGTTGCGCTGGTCTTTAATTTTATTGATTTATCTTTTTGAAAAAGGGGAACCATAGGCTGTTGGTGGGCGTCTACCTATGGAAAGCAAAACACGATCGTCTCGTGACCTGTCTGATACTTTCGCCTGGTCTAGGTCATGACTTCACTGGCATAAATTGTTTGGCAAACCAACGACAGCACACACGGTGATGCGTTCGCGTCTTTCAAACGTCGATTTATTTAACAAACAGGACGAGAAATCGAGTGAAAAATTGCCGAGCGCCTATTTCTAAATCCACTTTTATGGTTAGGGCCTTTGGTGTTTCTTAGCTTCGGCTGCATTTAAAATTTTTACTCTGCGAGTCAGTAGTCTGTGAAAGTGTGCGTTTTAATTTTTACTGTACGTGTTGTGAGTCAGCCGTTTGTGAAAGTGTCCGTTTTAATGTTTTACTGTATGTGTTATGAGTCAGTAGTTTGTGAAAGTGTCCGTTCTTTAAAGTTTTACTGTATGTGTTGTGAGTCAGTAGTTTGTGAAAGTGTCCGTTCTTTAAAGTTTTACTGTATGTGTTGTGAGTCAGTAGTTTGTGAAAGTGTCCGTTCTTTAAAGTTTTACTGTATGTGTTATGAGTCAGTAGTTTGTGAAAGTGTCCGTTCTTTAAAGTTTTACTGTATGTGTTATGAGTCAGTAGTTTGTGAAAGTGTCCGTTCTTTAAAGTTTTACTGTATGTGTTATGAGTCAGTAGTTTGTGAAAATGTCCGTTCTTTAAAGCTTTAATGTACGTGTTTGTGTCAGTAGTCTGTAAACGTGTGCACGTTTTGTGCAATGGGGTGTGGGAAATAAGAACTTGTTTTGTAACTGACAATATTTGCACTTCGATACCACTGGAACTTGTAAAAAGCAAGCCACCCCCTCCCCCCCTCCCCCATTCCAAAGCCTTAAGGTCACCAATGAACAATTACCAACACGATATACTAACATACACACACACACACACACGCCGCCGCGCGACGGGAGCGACGCAGCAGCACCACAGCACGCACGCACTACGCACGCACACAGCACCACGCACACAAACACACCACACACAACAACAACAACAACAACAACAACAAACAAACAAACAAACAAACAAAAAGTATTTTTAAAGCGCAAAATCGTGCCCGGAGAGACCATTCTAAGTTTACGCACGGTTTTGTATCCAGCTTGTGCACGTTTTACCAATGAGCAATCTTATTGGTTGCGTCCCCTGTCCCCTGTCCCCTGACGCGCCCCTTTAAAACGATGCAGCAAGACCCGGCTAGCAGTGGCATCCTGGTGCAGCGTTACCACGTAACACATCGGCGTCTTCAGCCCTTGCGAGGTCATCGCTTTCAGGCCATTAGCAGCCACTCAATAATTCACGACTGACCATCGCAGCCACGTACACCACTCGCAACGACTAATGCATGGCCATCGGCCCCTTGACGACACTCGAAAAGCCAGCGTTTTTGAAATTGCCAATAAGCGCGCATGCCGAACTTGACGTCTAGAAGAGCGCGGTTTTGGTTCAAAAAGCGCGCGTTTTTCAAAAAGCGCATGTCTGTTGTCAAAAAACGCGTGTCTGTAGTCAAAAAGCGCGTGTCTGCTCTTAAAAGCGCGTGTCTGTTTTAATTTTTAATTTTTAAAGCGCATGTCTGTTGTCAAAAAGCGCGTGTCTGCTGTCAAGAAGCGCGTGTGTGTTGTCAAAAAGCGCGTGTCTGCTCTTAAAAGCGCGTTCCCGCTGTCAGAAAGCGCTTCTGGCTGCGGCCCAAAATAACGCGTCCATCATTCTGTGTATTAAATGCCTGTAGAAGGTGTATAATATATCATTTCTCAGGTCAGAGGTATCTGTGCAGGTTGGTTGTGAGATCACTATCTCATATTGCTGTCCCTTAACACGGAAATAATAGAAAGAGACATGCCCTTTTGGAAATTTAACAACTCGATGATTCGAGACCGACTGAGAAAGTGAAAAACAATACGAGTTGCCAGTTGACAACTTTGATAATTTTGAAACGAATCTGAAACAGAACGAGTCCCAGAGCGCTCTTGCAGAATCAACACACAACTTAAGTCACGTATTTCGAGGACATTAAGCATCAGTTTGTGTGTTGATTTTGATAATGTTGAACATAATCCAAATCAATACGTTTAAATATTTGCTTTTGGAAAATTTATTAATGGAAATAAGAGGGAGAACGAGATATTTTGCTTCTTATGAGACCTCCCCCCCCCCCAACCCCTGTAACAACAACCGAAAAACAAAAGCAACCCGAAACAACAATACACAAACAAGCAAACAAACAAACAGCACATTTTGTGACAAAACGTTAAATTTGATGCACTGCCTGCATGTTTTGTCACCACGTGGTAACAAAACGTGCTGAAAGGTTCACTGGTTGCACGACTTGTCATTCCTTCGCCAGTGCGACTATAATCGGTCTTTCCTCTTCTATCGGTGTGTGTGTGTGTGTGTGTGTGTGTGTGTGTGTGTGTGTGTGTGTGTGTGTGTGTGTGTGTGTGTGTGTGTGTGTGTGTGTGTGTGTGTGTGTGTGTGTGTGTGTGTGCGCGCGTGGTGCGCGTGTTTTTGCGTGCGTGCGCGCGTGCGTGCGTGCGTGCGTGGTGTGTGTGTGTGCGTGCGTGCGTGCATGCGTGCGTGCGTGCGTGCGTGCGTGCGTGCGTGGTGGTCGTGCGTGCGTGTGTGTGTGTGTGTGTGTGTGTGTGTGTGGTGTTGTGTGTTGTGTTGTGTTGTGTGTTGTGTTGTGTTGTGTTGTGTTGTGTTGTGTTGTGTTGTGTTGTGTTGTGTGTTGTGTTGTGTGTGTGTTGTGTTGTGTTGTGGGAGAAAAATCCCTTGCCTCTTCGGGGTCTCGAACTCGCGTCAGTATTGTGCCTGGGCTTTTCAGTCGGACGCTCCGCCAGCTGAACTATTCGCGGCCATTATTTTCTGGTAGACATAACTTACGAAAAGCACACAGACAGCGCACAATACTGACACTAGCACAATGATCAAAACCATGAGCGTGGTTGCTCCCAACGGACTGTCAAATCGACTACGACCAGGGGTAGCGGTTATGTCAATACAAATAGTATGTCGTCTGGGAAATAAAAGCTTTTACGGCACTTTTCCAACTGAGTTGAAATGACCAGGTAGGTCTAGAGGACTAAAACCTTTTAAATGAGTTGAAATGGCCAGGTACATCTAGAGGACAAAGACGTTTTTAACGTGCGGCCAGGCCAGTGACCGACAGATAGGTCTGCTGTTCAGAAGTGCTGCTATTCCTCAGCAGGGTCGAGGCCGGTGCCAGTTTTGATTTGTTGGAAGTAGAGTATATCGGCAACTGGACCAGTACTGAAGACACCACAAGGAGATTGATTAGGTCTTCCATCATTGCGCTTTGCCATACTTGTGTTGCAATCGCCTGGTGCCAGAAATTATGTTCGACGGGCTTGTTATTTTATTTGGTTATAAATAAGCAAATGTACCCTCGATCTCTATGTGGTAAGAATGCCAAGCGAAAACAGAAAGTTAAAAAAAAATGTTCTTTCTCTCTTTCTCTGATGATGATGAAGTGATGCTTAATGTCCTCAGATGTCAGTTGACATATTAGGGACAAGCTGTGACCAATGCCGAAGTATGGTTCAATATAGCTTTACGTCCACGGAAACCAGAAGGCTCGTTAGGACGGACAGCCCAGGACGGCCACCTCGACTCTCACACAGCTCCTGAACTATGCTCTCTTTCTCTTATCTTAAAAAAGTTTTGATAGTCCTGTTCTTTTACCGCTATTGCGAAAACAGGTAGTTTTGTTTGTTTTGTTTTAATCGTTTTTTTGTTGTTTACTTTAAGAAATTGTGTTTCTATTACCGTTGTCCGTTGCCAGGTGAAAGGCATCTACGCTGAAAGTTTGCACGTTTCGTGTTGTTCTGTTAAAAGTCGTATTAGAAAGCAAGCAAACAAACTTTTGTGAAAGAGAGAGAGAGAGAGAGAGAGAGAGAGAGAGAGAGAGAGAGAGAGAGAGAGAGAGAGAGAGAGAGAGAGAGAGAGAGAGAGAACTCGAACTCGAACTCGAAAACTTTATTTTCCAAGGATTGTAGTTTAGGTTTATTTAGACCTGTCTAACAACTAGTCCTTGCTAAACTACTGAATAAGTGAACAATGGAGAATCAGTTATATGAAAACAAAACAGAGAGAGAGAGAGAGAGAGAGAGAGAGAGAGAGAGAGAGAGAGAGAGAGAGAGAGAGAGAGAGAGAGAGAGAGGCTTTTGGTGATTAGATTGTGTATACGCGACGTCCAGACAAGACAAACGAAAGATGGCGGGGAAACCAGTCGCCAGACAGAGAAAGAAAGAAAAGGGGAGCTTACCGGTTGCACGCCTGCTGCTTATGCCCCCTGCTTGAGCTGCGTGCTAATGGAGTTCTCCACTCTGTGCTGGCGGTAAAGCTGTATGATCTGATCTATCGCAGCCAGCGCCACCTCAGCGTTCATGTCACGTGACGCCAGACTGTCCAATCGTTGCTGCATGAGAAGACTGAAGAAGTCGGATCTGTCTCCTGAAAAAAGAAAGAGAAAAAATAGAGAAAAACAATCACACGCACCGTCTCTTTTTGTGTGGATTTTTTTGTCGTGGACAGCCACCTCATTATGTACCGTGTATTCAACAGGCGTGAGAGTTACCTTAGGTTTGTGTGCTTGTGTGACGGCTTGCGAGTGCCAGTCAGCCTCGTAGTGTGCTGATTCTTCACCCATTCATACTTCGTACTTACACGATACACGTTGCTGTGTCTGTAAAGTGTGTGTGTGTGTGTGTGTGTGTGTGTGTGTGTGTGTGTGTGTGTGTGTGTGTGTGTGTGTGTGTGTGTGTGTGTGTGTGTGTGTGTGTGAAAAGGAACATGTTTTCTCGGGGTCTAATGTAATATTTGCATTATGGAACTTTGTCCAGTGTGTCTCCTTACCATTCTGAGTGTGCGAACACACGTTTTCACGCGAATAATTAATAGCTACTTATCCAGCAGTAGGGTACATACAACAAAGAGGCAAACCACTGATGTATCTAAGAAACAATAGCGTTGTTACTCTATCTAACTGCAACACAAGTTTTGCTGTTGTCACGGCAAGCTTGCAGTGTGGCAGACTTGAATTCACTGTCGCCAGTGTGGACGATAGGCAGTGGCCACTTGCAGCTGACGGACAAACACATGAGCGAACTTTCCTCAGTTTTGCGCAAGCAGGTTCGGTCATATGCGCACATTTTTTCTTTTCAGGTGCGTAACTTTCGAAGCGTTCAGTTGCGCACCGGAGAGAGAGAGAGAGAGAGAGAGAGAGAGAGAGAGAGAGAGAGAGAGAGAGAGAGAGAGAGAGAGAGAGAGAGGGGGTGGAGGAGGAGAAAGAGAGACATTGAGAGAGGAGGAAGAGAGAAAAAACACACAATAATAATAGTATAAGACACAAATAATGACTAAAATAACAGATATTCATACAAGAAAATCATTTTTTCCCCCCGCCGAACCCGTGAAGGCCAGTTCCTTTAACACCCAGGATTAAATGTAATGAAGAAAGCGGTCGATGGTTTCCAGTTTAAAGCAGAATGGGGTCAGTGAAAGTGGTTCAAATTTAAAATCAAGCCAATTGCACGGCTGGGCAAAGAAGTGGCTGATAACAGAGTTTACTTCTCTGCCGCCACGGTGAAGCGGGAACCGGAAGGATAACAGCAGTCGTGGTGTGTGTGACCTGTTGATGACAATGAGAGCAGAGGCGGCTGATGCTGCGCGGAGTCGTCAGTGTAGCACGTGCATTTAAAAAAAGAAGGTTTCCCTTCTGACGTCATTCACCCTCATGTCAAAATTGTAACTTTGACGTCAAACTCGCAACCGTATTCCCCCACCCCCCTCCGCTTCTTCTCAAGGTAAATCTTCTGGTGTGTGTGTGTGTGTGTGTGTGTGTGTGTGTGTGTGTGTGTGTGTGTGTGTGTGTGTGTGTGTGTGTGTGTGTGTGTGAGAGAGAGAGAGAGAGAGAGAGAGGAGAGAAGAGAGAGAGAGAGAGAGAGAGAGAGAGAGAGAGAGAGAGAGAGAGATCTGTCGCGATCAGTATGCAATCTCAAATGCAATCAGGCCACGATTTAGTTCACGCTTTAGTCCTCTCACACTCTAACACATTAAAAACCAACCAACCAACCAAACAAACAACAACAACAACAAAACCGCTACAACTTATTACATTTCCCCGCATTTTGATTTCTAACTGCGACCGTTTACCTCGCTCTACACTCTCACCCCACTGACCAAAATTAATCCCCGCTGACAAGAAACGGATTGACCGGAAACACGTCCCTGCAGCCAGATTTGATTGATGCGCAGGCGCGAAGAAGTTGATTTTGTCTTTGCGGGCTGGGAGTGGGACAGGCTCTTTCAACATGTGCCGATCGAAAATTCAATTCTCCTGCGGGGACTCCGGAGGTCACGCAGTTCCCGTTGAATAACCCTTAATTCATTGTTTTTGAAGTCATTACAGTGACTGGCCGGATCCACTGCGCCACTGTGGACCCATCCTTGGCCTGAAAGAGCGGAACAGGCACGAAAGAGCCGATCTCCACTGAAAAGAAAAACAATAACATTTAAGCGCAGACGGGGAATAATAATTTGTCTAACCTTTCCCCATAATCGTCGCTCGGGAAGAAAAAAGCCTCGTAGATTTATTGTTTCAAGCAGGACTTTTCTCATGAGAAATACGCCCCCCCCTTTCCCGTGAAAGACGCCGACATTTTAGTGTTCCAAGCAGGACTTTTCTCATGGGAAATACGGGCCACTTTTTATTTCCTGCGAAAAAGACACCCACTCTGTAGTATTTCCAGCAAGACTTTTCTCGTGGGAAATACGGGCCGGATTTTCCGAGAAAGCCACCCTTTAAGTTTAGTGTTTCAAACTGGATTTTTAAAGTGGAAAATGCGATATCCAAACACATAAACAGTTTTGTGTGGAAAATGCGGTTCGCTTTAAATGAGGAAAAAGTCACCCCTACTTTGGTGTTCCAAACAGGACTTTTCTCATGGAAAATGCGGACCGCTTTTCCCGAGGAACGGCAGCAGCGAGAGAGTGGCACCAACCAGCCTGGTTAACCTGTGACGCTGGTGGAACAGGCTTCAGAAATATGCCAGGATGTGTTTTGCTCCCTCTTCCCCCCCCCCCCCTCCATGGGATCTTTAACGTGCGCACACCGGCAGCACGCGTGACCTTGTGTTTCGTCACATCCGAAGGACTAGTCACTCAGTCCATGGGCCATAAAGTAAGCGGAAGAGGAGTGGATGGGGCGGAATGGGAGGAGGGTGGAGGGAGTAACGGTACGGGTAACCCGCGTCCTCTCCATCTTCACTTCATGCGCTGTCTTCGTCGGTCGGTCTCACTGCCCCGAACCTTGGATGACGAATGTTCCCAACAGCTAATTAAAGCAGCAGCAGCAGCAGCAGCAGCAGCACACAAAACCCTTTAAAGACCAGCAAACGACAAGCAGACAAACAGCAACGTCCAAGCGTTAACAAGAACGCTGATTTTAATGGGACAACTCAAAACATGTGCAAACTGGCGAAGAATACTCAGCACTTCCAGACACTCCAACACCGATAGTCAAAACAGGATAAGCAGGCAAGACAGTTTTCATTTTTCATTTATCATCGTTTTCCTGTCAGCTCGTTGCTTGGAAACAGGGTTTGCCCCCCAAATTTGCATTTGTTTTTTGATGTCCTATTAAAATCGGCGTTTTTATATATATTTTTTTTAAACCTTTTGTGTGTTTGGATCTTGTTTCAGGAAGCCAGGAGCCAACTTTGTTTAAGATTTTTTTAAAGATTTTTTTTTTAACAACAACAACAACAACAAAACAACAACAACAGCAACAAAACAACAGCAGCAGCAGCAACAACAACAACAACAGCAATAACAACAACTACAGCACACACAAACTTTCGAATCTTGCTGGCAGTGTTGGGAGCATTGCTTTACTGTGTTCCTTTGGGAGAACTTTTGTGAGAAGGACGAGAGTCTTGATGGAGGAGAGAAATGAAGAAGGAGAAGTGAGAGAGAGATGGATAGAGAGAGCATAGGAGAGGAGAGGAGAGGAGAGGAGAGAGAAAGAGAGAGAGAGAGAGAGAGAGAGAAGAGAGAGGAAGAGAGAGAGAGAGAGAGAGAGACGAGGAGGAGAGAGAGAGATACGGAGGGTAATATAATAGTATAGTCAAGAACTTGAGAGAGCGAGAGCAAGAGAGAGGAGAGAGAGAGAGAGAGAGAGAGAGAGAGAGAGAGGAGAGAGAGGAGGAGAGAGAGAGAGAGAGAGAAAGATTTACGAGGGTAATATAATAGGTAATAGTCAAGACACTACTTTGAGAGAGCGAGCGAGCGAGAGAGAGAGAGAGAGAGAGAGAGAGAGAGAGAGGAGAGAGAGAGAGAGAGAGAGAGAGAGAGATTACGAGGTATAATAAGCAAGACTATTGAAAGAGCGACGAGAAGAGAGAGAGAGAGAGGAGAGAGAGAGAGAGAGAGAGAGAGAGAGAGAGAGAGAGAGAGAGAGAGAGATTTACGAGGGTAATATAATAGGTAATAGTCAAGACACTACTTTGAGAGAGCGAGTGAGCAAGAGAGAGCGAGAGAGAGAGAGAGAGAGAGAGAGAGAGAGAGAGAGAGAGAGAGAGAGAGAGAGAGAGAGAGAGAGAGAGAGAGAGAGAGAGAGAGAAAGATTTACGAGGGTAATATAATAGGTAATAGTCAAGACACTACTTTGAGAGAGAGCGAGCGAGCGAGCAGAGAGAGAGAGAGAGAGAGAGGAGAGAGAGAGAGAGAGAGAGAGAGAGAGAGAGAGAGAGAGAGAGAGGAGAGATTTACGAGGGTAATATAATAGGTAATAGTCAAGACACTACTTTGAGAGAGCGAGCGAGCAAGAGAGAGAGAGAGAGAGAGAGAGAGAGAGAGAGAGAGAGAGAGAGAGAGAGAGAGAGAGAGAGAGAGAGAGAGTTAAATACCAGAAAAATCCCATTTTTACTCGCAACAGTGAAACGCGATCTTTCACCACATCAAACAGTCGCAGCACGCATGTCTCAGAAGCGTGTAATCAGACTGCTGCACCGGCAAAAATAAACTTACTATAGCCTATCCGTGCAGACACCCAAAGGGAGGGAAAGTCCCAGAGAGCACAAAGCGTCGTTATGGTGTCCTGAGAGTTGGCAAAAGGTTCCCCGTCGTAGCTTCTGAAATGTTTTCGTCATTGTCACTCCGTGTGAGTTAAAGCAAAAACACGACGCTCGCAGTATTATCTCCGTGTTCTAATGCCAGCATTAACGGCGATTAATTTATTTCCCCTCACAGACGCATAAAACACATTAGCACATCCCTAACTGAATAGTATATCGCTAACTTCCGGGGAAATAAAACAAGTGCTCACAGGCCCTGTTCCCGACGGGCCCAGTTGCATAGGTCACCCATACATAGGCGGTCAGTGGCTAAAAACTACAAAAACAAAAACAAGAATGACTGCTAGCGTTCTAAAACAAGATCCAAATACATAAAAGGTTCAAAAGAACGCTATTTATTAGGGCTAAAACACAATCTGCAAATGTTTGGGGTAATCCCTTTTGTAGGTTGGCAGATTGTGTTTTGTCCTATTAAATAGCGTTCTTTTTAACCCTTTATGTGTTTGGGTCAGTGGCTCTGCTGGCTGGGTGTCAGCCCGCTTGGGTACAGCGGTAAGACCTCAGGCGGGCAAGCTGGCGGACGTAGGTTCGAGTCCGCTGCGGCTCACCCTTCTCTCGAAAAGCTGCGGTTCATGGACACGGTCTGGTGACTTTGTCCCCCACAAATTATTGTTGAAACAGTCAAGTGGCTTACGTCTCTGCCCATCTGAGCGGAGAATCGTTCTGGTGGTAACAGCGTAGCGCTAGTTACGTAAAGTTCCCCCATCTTCCCCTACCTCCTGGGACATCGGTCCCCGCTAGTATCTCTCGCTAGTATCTCTCGCTAGTATCTCTCAGGAGACAACTGGGCGTCTAACAACACTGTGATCGCGTTAGATTTGTTTAAAAACAACAACCGGTGTGACATCTATAAGGTAGCGAAAGTGGGTTCACATAGACCGGTCAAATAATCTTTATAACCGGTTAGATACACGGTCGTCCATACTGCTTACTGCTAGGGCTGTACTAGCTAGCACCCTGCTCTGTTCCACGTCTGGAACACACAAACATGCAAACACGCCACACACACTCTGTGTGTGCTGAATTTTGTTTGTTTGTCAACAACCGGTCCAACAAAATCAGAGTCTGACCGATTGCTGATTTGTTTCCCGGTGTATGCTGATCTTAACCGGTAAAATACCGGAAATTACCGGTTAACGCAACATCAGCAGCTGTTTGGGGCCGGCGCGCTGTGACCAGTGCTGAAGGGCAGAGGGTTCGATCCTCGTCAGGATCTGGAGGGGTAAGCGAAAGCTTTCGCTTGTGTTATAATATCGATTTTCGGGTTGGCTGTCGGGGGTTTTTTTCCCGATACTCCGGTTCGCTTCCCGTCTCTCCGGTAAAGGTCTTTTCATTTGTACTTTAAACCTTTTTACGGCATTTAAAAAAAAGATTTGTAATATGATTGACCACAGGAGGATACTGGTACTGCTGCAAGTTAATGTTAGTAGCTGCGTAGTTTGAAGAAGCGGTGGCTATCCGATAGGTTTGGGTGGTGCATATTGGTGCAGCGATGGGCGAGTCTGTCTAGTTGGAGGTGTGTGTGTGTGTGTGTGTGTGTGGTGGTGTGGTGGTGTGTGGTGGTGTGTGTGTGTGTGTGTGGTGCGTGTGCTGTGCGTGCGTGTGTGTGCGTGTGGGTGGTGGTGTGTGTGTGTGTGTGTGTGTGTGTGTGTGCGTGCGTGCGTGCGTGTGTGTGTTGCGTGCGTGCGTGCGTGCGTGCTGCGTGTGTTTGTTTTTGTTTTCGTGCGTGCGTCGTGTTTGTGTGCGTGCGTAGTGTGTGTGTGGTGTGTTTGTGTGTGTGTGTGTGTGTGTGTGTGTGGGGTGTGTGTGTGTGTGTGTGTGTGTGTGTGTGTGTGTGTGTGTGTGTGTGTGTGTGTGTGTGTGATGTGTGAAAAGGAACATGTTTTCTCGGGGTCTAATGTAATATTTGCACTACGGAACTTTGTCCAGTGTGTCTCCTTACCATTCTGAGTGTGGAGGAATTATGATGCTAGTGACATTCGTATTATAATATGGTTTAAAATTAAGTGAGCCTTTAGTAGTTAGTCGTGACTGCCCTGGTTGGTTTCAACAAGAATTTATTCAAAGTGCCTTGGTTGGAGGGACGATTACAGTATTTTGACTTGACTTGAAATGACTCGACCTGACTTTTGAAATGACTTGACCTGACTTGACCAGACTTGACCTGACTTGACTTGACTTGACCTGACTTGACCTGACTTGACTAGGCTTGCAGAGCAGCAGTTGCGCGGCGCTTTAAGCCGCAGGGTAGGCGCTTTACAAATTTACATTATTATTATTATTATTATTGTTATTAAGCAGCGTCAGTTGGCAGCAGACTTCAGTGGTTTCCTGCCCTAAGACGCATCTGCCACCAGTTGGCAGTAGACTTCAGTGCTTTCCTGCCCTAAGACGTGTCTGCAGGGCTCATTTAGACATGAAGTGCTTCAACCAATCAATGCTATTATTGCATGTTTGGACCATGGGTTATTTCCATACCGGAAATGGACTGCTTAGAGCTTAGACATGAAACACTTCAAATAACCAGTGTTATTATTGCATGTTTGCACTGTTGGTTGTCTTCATACCGGAAATGGACTGCTTAGGGCGCTTCAATAACCAGTGTTATTATTGCATGTTTGGTCTGTTGGTTATTTCCATGCCGGAGGTGGGCTGCTTAGAGCTTAGATATCAAACGCTTCAAATAACCAGTGCTATTATTGCATGGTTAGACTACTGGTTACTTCCATACCGGAAGTAGATTGCTTAGAGCTTAGACATGAAGCACTTCAAATAATCAGTGTTATTACTGCATGTTTAGACTATCGGCTAATTTTCCATGCCGGAGGTGGACTGCTTAGAGCTTAGACATAGAACACTTAAAACAGCTAGTGTTATTGTTGCATGTTAGGACTACTGGTTATTTCCATACCGGAAGTAGATTGCTTAGGGCTTAGATATGAAGCACTTCAAATCATCAGTGTTATTATTGCATGTTCGGTCTATTGGTTATTTCCATGCCGGAGGTAGACGGCTTAGAGCTTAGATATAGAACGCTTCAAATAACCAGTGTTATTACTGCATGTTAGGACTATTGCTTGTTTTCATACCGGAAGTGGACTGCTATAGAGCTGAGATATACACTTCAAATAATCAGTGTTATTACTGCATGTTGGGACTACTGGTTGTATCCGTACCGGAAGTGGACTGCTTCAAGGTTATGGTGACCTACAGCTGTATTGATAACGGTGCTGTTTGCCTCTATGGCAAGTTAGGATGGTACCTACGATTCAGTAATGTTGTCACATGTCTAGAAGAGACCAGAAGGGATTAGTCAGCTGCCTTTTTTTGAAGTTGGTTTCTCTCAGTAGGGACATCACGCTGTTGTAACCGTAATGGTTGACTGGGCGTAAAGCACCAAGTTACTTACTCCGTTGAGTTGAGAGTGCTGCTTTACGTCCACAGAAACCGTAGGTTTATTAGGGACGGGAGCCCAGGACGGCCACCTCGACTTTCACACAGCTCCTGAGCTCTGCTTACTCATCAGGCACCGCTGGCCTTTTGAATGGTCGATGGTACCAGCATGTTGCAGCCACATCCGTTTTATTAAAAAAATAACGACAAAGTTTGATCGTCCTGAGATGACCGGCTACGGTTGACAGGACGTTAAAATCCGATTAGTAACTAACTCACCGTCGGCCTTTTATCCACT
>JABMCL010000188.1:825000-827500 GCA_018857735.1 Alviniconcha marisindica | reverse complement strand
ACATTATGACCACGAGAAAAAGAAAAGTAAATATTTCATGAAAATACAAACAAACAAACACAAATCTAAAACTTTACAAGAAGAGCAAGGAAGGGAAAACAATAAAAACATTCTATACATTTTGTGTCAAGCTGTCTGACAAGCGAGAAAAGAAAAGAAAAGAAAAGAAAAGAAAGAACAAGAAGTAAAAGAGAGAGAGAGAGAGAGAGAGAGAGAGAGAGAGAGAGAGAGAGAGAGAGAGAGAGAGAGAGAGAGAGAGAGAGAGAGAGAGAGAGAGAGAGAGAGAGAGAGAGAGAGAGAGAGAGAGAGAGAGAGAGAGAGAGCCATCCCACAGTTGCGGGGTTAATCCTTTGTCAGACAGGCAAAGGGATAAAGTCAAAGTGCGGAATGACATTATCCAAGGACCATTTCCGCCTGTGTCTGTTTGTCTTGTGCTATTGAAGCTACCGTTGTTTAGGTCTTCGCCTCCCTACAGTGCTTTACGTTGTCGCTAGTCAGTGACGGTTAGCCTGTTACTGAGCCCTTTCCTTTCAAATAAAGCGAAAGGATGGTGTATACATTGCAGAAAGGCTCTTTGTCGTCTTCTTTTTACTTTGCTTAAAGCGGAAGGCATCGGCATCTCTTTCATTGTCCTTAACGCTATTTAAGTTTAGCCCATTTATACCCGTATCCAGGACCCACAACTGGTCACGCTAGTCTGTTTTCGCTGTTGGTAATTTTGGTATCCGGCTGAAGAGGAACTGCCTCTGTACAGAGAAGAGTATTTCCCTATTTTCCCTCTTGTTATGTGGAGGAGGCGGCCGTTTGCAAGTACCGGAAGGCTTTTTGCATCACGGTGTTCGGTGTTCCCGAAACATCTCCGGGCGTAAATGGGTTAAAATATATCCGTTAGTCAGCACTGACAGAGGATACCGTGGGGGTCACCCGCCAGATCTTTTCGACCTTGTCCACCAGCGATCCGCATCTGTCGGTTGTACTATCGGGGAACAGCAATGCTAACTTCCTGGCCGTGTACCCAAGAGTAATGCATGTGATTTTGAAGGCCGGCCCTCTGGCGTTAGTCCTACGCGGAGGACTGAGTTTTGCGAAACGGACAAAGCAGACAATATTATGCTCTTTTCATCTTTATAAACAAAATTGTTTGCTTATATCTTTCTCGTCCTGCGGTTGACAGGATGTTAAAATCCAATTACTAACGAACTAACTTATAGTCTCTTTGGCTGAGCGTTATTGTCAAGATTAATAATAATAATAATAAAGAGGATTTCTAGAGCTCCCATCTACACACACACACACACACACACACACACACACGCACACGCACCACACACACACACACACTCTCACACACGCACTCACACACACACACACCCCACACACACGCACCACACCACACACACAAAGCACACGCACACACACACACCACACACACAACAACACACACACACAACACACACACACACACACACACACACACACACACCACACACACACACACACACACTCACACACACACACACACTACACACACACACACACACACACACACACACACAGCCACACACACACACACAACACACACACACACACACACACACACCCACCACACACACATCACACACACACACCACACACACACACACCACACACACACACACACACACACACACACACACACACACACACACACACACACACACATCACACACACACACACACACACACACACGCATTCGCACACTCACGCGTCGGACGAGGGATAGGCAGGGCTGTGAAACACGGTTAAAAATAATTATTAAAAAGGTGCGTCTTGATGGCGGCTTTAAAAGAGGAAGAATTAGAGTGGCGGAGTGTTTGAGGCAAATTCTTCCAGATGGGACAACATAAGAAAAAGATCTTTCACCAAATGTTTTTGTGTTTACACGAGGGCTGAGAAAGGTTCGTGTGTCGGATGCGGATCCTAATTGTCTTGCTGGAGTATAAGGTTGAAGGAGATCGGACAGATACTGATTCCAGAGATGGAATTGAAGCATATAGTTGAAATTTTGTATTGAATGCAATGTGTCACTGGTAGCCAATGCAGGATTAGCTTGGCATGCACGGATACTGAGATAAACGCTCCTTTACCGACCGGAATCTTGGCTCCAAATTGAATGACGTCTTAACGGCGACATTACCTTCCTTTCTGTTAATTACATTTGACCTTTAAAGTCGTTCCACAACTGTGGTGACCTCGATTTGTATCGTTGGCATTCGCTCGATTCTCCCGAGTTCCGCCGAACTGTGGGACGGGAGGTTCATTTGCATAAGAGGAGTACTTTACTCGCCTCCGTATCTTGCTCTGCAGTGCGACTGCACGAAGTTTCCGTGGACTGAAGAAGATCATAGGCCGCCGTTCGGGAGGGCGGCTGGAGTGCTGTCCCTTGACTAAGGCAGTTGAGGGTGGAACAGAGTGGTGGGGCAGGCTGGAACTGAAACGAGAGGGGAAACAATTGATGGG
>JABMCL010000188.1:815000-817500 GCA_018857735.1 Alviniconcha marisindica | reverse complement strand
CCAAAGAGCTTAAACTGAATTTTGAAAATCTTGAGAGAGAGAGAGAGAGAGAGAGAGAGAGAGAGAGAGAAGAGAGAGAGAGATGAGATGATGAGAGAGTAAAGAGGAAGAAGAGAGACGAATGCAAGATTGATTGGATTGAACTATTCTAACATAAAGTTTAGACAAGGTCAACTGAACATTACACACACACACACACACACACACACACACACACACACACACACACACACACACACACACACACACACACACACACACACACACACAACAAATATATGATCATAGTGGGAAAATCAATGACAATCGATAATTATGAACAATACAAAAGAGTAATCAATCAAATCACTGGGAGACTATACATGAGAGACACACACACGCAGGCACGCACGCAGGCACGCAGGCACGCAGGCACGCAGGCACGCACGCACGCACACACACACACACACACACACACACACACACACACACACACACACACACACACACACACACACACACACACACACACACACACACACACACACACACACACACACACACACAAGCCCATTACCAACCAACCCCATTGTTTAGCCAACTGTCTAGTCAAACGAAAGAGGCGGGTTCACCTTAACAGAGACTCGTCGACGTCAGCATCATGACGCAACTTCTCTCGCTTCCGTCGTCTCTTCCATCCCGGTAGTAGCAACATCTGACGTCATCTTAAGGAACTCAAAATAATGTCGTCATGTTTGTAGCAACTGATCTAACGTAAAACCAAACTCATCTATTTAAATTTATTTCGTCTGATTGATTCTGCCTTTACATCCCCTTACGTTCTCAGCGTGAACTTGAACTAAAGAAGTTGGTCGCCTACAGTGAAGAGAAGAAGATCACTTAACTGCATTGCATTCTATTGATCAGCTGATGTAAAGTTAAGGAACTGAAATGTCGACACGTCTGTCGCAACGTCAACCCAAGGCCTAGGAATATGGCTGTTAGGAACATCTGATCTAAGCGTAGGGACATCTGACATCAAGTTAAAGACTTGGAAAAATAGGGTCACACACCGTAAAAACCGAATGCCAAGAATTGTAGAAATACTGCTGTTACTATTATCTAATAGAAACACCTGACGTGAAGTTAAAATCTGAAATGTCTTCATATTTATATAGTAGTTGACCTGACGATGTATAGGCCTAATCAAAGTCCGGTATTATTGCTGTAAAAGTTGCTGTAAAAGTGTTAATAATAACCGTACAAACATCTGTCGTCAAGTTAAGGTTCCGAAATGTCGTCATATCTGTTAACGTCACAAAGCCAAGGCCTGGAAATAGTGCTATGATCTTCTTCCTTTTTATTTAACGTCTTTTCACATGAGTGATATTAGGCTTATCGTAAGATTATCAACATAACAACATATAATCAATAAGAATAAATTAACAAAAAAAGAAATAAAACAAAAATAAAACAAGGGAGATAGCGGGAAAGAAAGAAAGGGGGTGGAAGAGGGGGGCGGGGCGAGGGGGGTTGGGGGGGGGAAGAAGGAGAAGAAGAGGAGTAGTAGGAGGAAGCGGAAGAAGACTTTAACCTAACCGCAGCAACACCAATCATCACTTTTTCCTTCCTCCTTTCCTACATCGTCGTTGAAATCATCGTCGTAAACTCTCGGTACCACTTTGTTGCAAACCTCCATCGTCGGCCCGCCATTATTCTTCGCTTGTCTGGCATCTCTACCACCCCCCCCCCCCCCCCTTCCCCACTTCCCTCTCCCTCTCTCCACTAACACTGACTGAGAAAGGATACGCCAACATTGATGCCAAGCAGTCCCACTCTGGAAAGAAAACGTGCAGTAAGCGACAAGTCAGAGTACGTGCAGTAAGCGACAAGTCAGAGTACGTGCAGTAAGTGACAAGTGAGAGTACGTGCAGTAAGTGACAAGTCAGAGTACATGCAGTAAGTGACAAGTCAGAGTACGTGCAGTAAGTGACAAGTCAGAGTACATGCAGAGACAAGTCAGAGTACATGCAGTAAGTGACAAGTCAGAGTACATGCAGTAAGCGACAAGTCAGAGTACATGCAGTAAGCGACAAGTCAGAGTACATGTTATAGGAATCAAGTCAGAGTACATGCAGTAAGCGACAAGTCAGAGTACATGCAGTAAGCGACAGGTCAGAGTACATGTTATAGGATTCAAGTCAGAGTACATACAGTAAGTGACAAGTCAGAGTACATGCAGTAAGTGACAAGTCAGAGTACATGCAGTAAGTGACAAGTCAGAGTACATGCAGTAAGCGACAGGTCAGAGTACATGTTATAGGAATCAAGTCAGAGTACATACAGTAAGTGACAAGTCAGAGTACATGCAGTAAGTGACAAGTCAGAGTACATGCAGTAAGTGACAAGTCAGATTACATGCAGTAAACGACAAGTCAGAGTACATGCAGTAAGTGACAAGTCAGATTACATGCAGTAAACGACAAGTCAGAGTACATGCAGTAAGTGACAAGTCAGAGTA
>JABMCL010000188.1:807500-810000 GCA_018857735.1 Alviniconcha marisindica | reverse complement strand
CATCTTCTACGCTCTCAGGCTAACTCGCTTCTCGGTTCGGTTCACCGTCATGCTGATATCAGACGAGAACCGACTGACTTGGAACGGAAATAGCTCAGTGGGTACAGAGCGTGGGACTGAAAAGCCAGGGGCAATATTGCCGCGGGTTGGAGACTCCGGTGTTGCAAGGGTCTTTTTTTTCTCTCCAAGTCAGTTTTCAGTACAGACTCTCTGACGGTGTCCGTAGAGCCCCTGTGTGCAGCTGCATGCATCAGCATAATTATGTGCGTGCGTTAAAAATCCCAAGCACTTATGGCCGTTCCGGTGCTTGGACACACGAAAAGACTGCAGGTTGCAGAGTCGCTTCATTCAAAGCCACATAGGTAGGGTGTATGCGTGGTTGGCCGTAACACGGGGGTTGGAACGGACGCCGAAATGAGTCAGCACAGAAAGTTGACCCTGGAGAAGAAAACAGGAATGGGTAGCGCTGCTCTTCCGGCTGCTGTACCTTACCCGGGTAAGGTGACCTGAATTTGCAAGACCATTTCCTTCTTCTTCTTCTTCCTTTAAATTTTTTAGTCTTTTCACATGAGTGATATTAGACTGAGCGGGGATAGCTCAGCGGTTATAGCGCCGGACTCGTGGTCCGAAGGTCCTGGGTTCGAGCCCCGCAAGAGTGGCGGGAGACTTTTCTTCTCCAGGGTCAGCTTTCTGTGCTGACTGTTACTTCGGTATCCGTTCCACCCCCGTGTTACGGCTAAACACACATACACCCCCCCCCCCCCCCCCCCCTATGTGGCTTTGAATGAAGTGACACTGTAACCTGATGCATGGTTGAATGGTGTGCACAGAACTTGCGCCGAGACGGCAGCAGTTTCACGTGGCACCAGCCATGCAGCAACCAAAGAGCGCTATCTATACACCACTTCCGAGGAAATTTAAAGATACGCGCTACAAAAAAGATACAGTCACTCGTTCAGAATCACATGCGACATGTGCGCAGTGAGTCTGCTCGAGAGCAGAGAACAGCGCTATGTAAAAGCGATGACTAATAATATTAAGACTACGACACCGGACCATGACAACCACAGGGGTCCTACTGGCCGCAGCAAAAGTCATCAAACCACAAGCACAAGTGTGAAAAGCAAGGATGTGTGACATATGGCGCGTACCCTAGCAGCAGAATAATCAGAAATAAACGACAAATGACGAAGACAGTTCGGAGGATCATCCAGTCCCGTCAGTGTCCCGCATCTATCCGCTTACTGTTGATGCTGTCCAAACGACGGCCATAAATAACCAACACGTAATTAAATAGCCTGTGGCCATAAGTAACATCTACACACACACACTCCCATACCCCCCCCCCCCCCCCCCCCCCCACACACACTCTCTCTCTCTCTCTCTCTCACACACACACACACACACACACACACACACACACACACACACACACACCCACCTCTGTCTCTCTGTCTCCACACACACACACACACACACACACACACCACACACACACACACACACACACACACACACAACACACACACACACATCACCACACAACACACACACACACACACACACACACACCACACACACACACTCTCTCTCTCTCTCTCTCTCTCATCACACACACACACGCACCACGCACTCACGCACGCACCCACAGACACACACGCATGCACACACACACAAACCCCACCTGTGGCCACAAATACCCCGAAGGCAGAGTTTAAGTGTCAGCGTCGCTCCATTGAGAGATCTAAACAGACGCTTTCTTTGGATACTTTGATTGCCAGGTCACTCACAGAATACATACCAGTAACGAAGACAGAAAACCGAAATCAAACTGCCATAACTGATTCCGCTTTTCGCAATCTCCTTCTGTCAGCCGCCCACTCCCCCCTCCCCCCTCACCCCCCCCCCACCCCCTCGCACCCCCTGCCCCACCTTCTCTATATTCTGTCTCCTAATACACCGTGAGGTTTCTGTGGACGTTAAGCATCATCGGTCCTCTCTCTTCTCTCTATCTCTACTGCCCCCTCCCTCTTCTCTTCCCACTCTCTCCTCCCCTCTCCCTTCTCTCTCCCCTTTTCTTCACTTCCCCCCTCTCTCTCTTCCTCTCTCTCTCTCTTTATTCATTCCCCCCTCTCTCTCTCTTCTCACTCCCTCTTTATTCATCCCCCCCCTCTCTCTCTTCTCTCTCCCTCTTTCTTCACTTCCGCCTTTTTTCTCTCGCTCCCCTGTTTCTTCACTTCCCCCCTCTCTTCTCTCTCCCTCTTTCTTCACTTCCCCTCTCTCTTCTCTGTCCCTCTTTATTCATTCCCCCCTCTCTCTCTCTCTCTCTCCCCCTTTCTTCTCCACCCTCTCTCTCTCTTCTCTCTCCATCTTTCTTCACCCCACTCTCTCTTCTCTCTCCCTCTGTCTTCAGCCCCCCTCCTCTCTCTCTCTCGCTCCCCCTCTTTCTTCTCTCTCCTCTCTCTCTTCTCTCCCCCTCTTTCTTCTCTCCCCCTCTCTT
>JABMCL010000188.1:797500-800000 GCA_018857735.1 Alviniconcha marisindica | reverse complement strand
GTATCCTTAGCCTTGTATCTGTCTAGATATTGCTGTGTGTTTAGTCGTGTATCAGTCTAGATGTTGCTGTGTGTTTAGTCCTGTATCCGTCTAGATGTTGCTGTGTGTTTAGCACTGTATCAGTCTAGATATTGCTGTGTGTTTAGTCCTGTATCAGTCTAGATGTTGCTGTGACTTATTTACAACCTGAGGGAATAGCTGTGCGGCCAAGACTGCGCCTGCGCAGCTAATGACGTCAGCAACACAATGTGGCAGTAGGGACCATGTGACACAGGTCGGTAATCTCCCTTTCTTTGGCCTCCGACTTCTTGCGGAGAGAAGTCTGCAAGGACAAACGTCATTATTATTACTCTCTCTCTCTCTCTCTCCTCTCTCTCTCTCTCTCTCTCTCTCTCTCTCTCTCACACACACACGCGCACACACGTACACACACACGTAGACACACACACACACACATACACACACACACACACACACACACACACACACACACACACACACACACACGCACGCACAACGCACGCAGCACGCACGCACGCACGCACCACCCAGCACGCACGCACGCACGCACACACGCACACACGCAAAAATAAAAGCACACCAAAAATACCACCCGCGCTCGCGCGCGCACGCACACACACACCCGCACACACACACCCGCGCGCACACACACACACACACACACACACACACACACACACACACACACACACACACACACCACACACACACACACACACACACACACACACACACATACACACACACACACACACACACACACACGCCGTATTCTTCTCTGTCGGCTATTATCTGGAGGCAGGCAAGCTACAGACACGCAAACAGATACAGACAGACAGACAGACAGACAGACAGACAGACAGACAGACACAGACGAACAAGGGGATGGTCAAATGCGTAGGCAGCCCTACTCTACCAAAAAAACAAAAACAAAAAAACAAAAAAAAACTACACTGAAATTTTATAAATTAAAATCATTAGTCGACCGTTTGGGAGAAAGAAAAATACGTGGGCGAATAGGTCACTTGGGGGAAGATAAGGGAGGGCAGGGGGACGGGGCGGGGTGGTGGTGGTGGTGGTGGTGGTGGAGATGGAGATGGGGGCGGAGGCGCGACCTCTTTGGGAACAAACCCGCTACAGACTCTAACGCACTTAGCCCGTGTAAAAACATACTGCTCAATGTCCGCGGCCAACATGCCGTCAAGAATCGCCTGGAGCAGGCAATTCAAGGGGGGCAAATGTGGATCGATTGCTTTGACTTCTTTAGCGCCGAGTTGTCTCCCGAGATATTCTCGCTGGGACAGGTCTGCCGGACGGGGAAGTGGGGCGGGGTGGGGCGGAGTGACGGTGTGGGGCTGCGGGGAGGGGCGGAGGGGCGGAGGAATCGGAGAGGTACTGGCGTGGACAGATCTGCCGAACGGGGAAGGGGTTTGGGTGGGTTGGGGTGGGCGGAGAGGTACTGACGGAGACAGATCTGCCGGACGGGGACGTGGGGGGGGTGGGGTGGAGAGGTACTGACGGTGATAGATCTGCCGGACGGGGACGTGGGGTGGGGTGGGGTGGAGAGGTATTGACGGTGATAGATCTGCCGGACGGGGACGTGGGGTGGGGTGGAGAGGTATTGACGGTGATAGATCTGCCGGACGGGGACGTGGGGTGGGGTGGGGTGGAGAGGTATGACGGAGACAGATCTGCCGGACGGGGACGTGGGTGGGTGGGGTGGAGAGGTATTTACAGGGGACAGATCTGCCGGACGGGGACGTGGGGTGGGGTGGAGAGGTATGACGGAGATAGATCTGGCGGACGGGGAGTGGGGTGGGGTGGAGAGGTACTGACGGAGACAGATCTCCCACCGGGGGAAGTGGGGTGGGGTGGATTGGGGTGGGGCGAAGAGGTACTGGCGGGAACAGGTCAGCCGGACGGGGGAAGTGGGGTGCAGAGGGGCGGGGCGGAGTGGGGCGAAGAGGTACTGACGAGGACAGATCTCCCGGTAGGGGAAGTGGGGTGGGGTGGAGCTGCGCGGGGTGGGGCGAAGAGGTAGTGGTGGGGACATATCTCGCGGTAGGGGTTCATAGTTCAGGAGCTGTGTGAGAGTCGAGGTGGCCGTCCTGGGCTGTCCGTCCCAACCAGCCTTCTGGTTTCCGTGGACGTAAAGCTATATTGAACCATGCTTCGGCATTGGTCACAACTTGTTCCTAATATATCAACCGACATCCGAGGACATTAAGCAACACTACCTCCCTACCTACCTACCGGTAGGGGAAGTGAGGTGGGGCGGAGAGGTACTGACGAGGACAGATCTCCCGGTCGGGGAAGTGGGGTGGGGACGGAATGATTGATTGATTCTTGATATTAAACTCCCAATCACCCGCAAGTTGACGTGAAGGGGAAGACCAATCATCACATCCACTCGGCCACAGTTACGCGTTATTACTTTTATGTTTGACGATTCCCTCTGTCTCTGTCCGTCTCTTTGTCT
>JABMCL010000188.1:787500-792500 GCA_018857735.1 Alviniconcha marisindica | reverse complement strand
CTTCGCCGTGCACCGCGCCCCGGGTTTTGTGTGTGTGTGTGTGTGTGTGTGTGTGTGTGTGTGTGTGTGTGTGTGTGTGTGTTGTGTGTGTGTGTGTGTGTGTGTGTGTGTGTGTGTGTGTGTGTGTGTGTGTGTGTGTGTGTGTGTGTGTGTGTGAGTGTGTGTTTAGGTGCGTCTGCGTGCGTGCGTGCGCATGTGTGTGTGTGTGCTCGCTCGCGCGTGCGTGTGTGTTTGTGTGTGAGTGCTTGTGTGTGTGTGTGTGTGTGTGTGTGTGTGTGTGTGTGTGTGTGTGTGTGTGTGTGTGTGTGTGTGTGTGGGGTGTGTTGTGTGTGTGTGTGGTGTGTTTTTGTGGGGTGGTGTAGTGTGTGTGTGTTGTGCTGTGTGTGTGTGTGTTTGTGTTGAGTGTGTGTGTGTGTGTGGTGTGTGTGTGTGTGTGTGTGTGTGTGTGTGTGTGTGTGTGTGTGTGTGTGTGTGTGTGGTGTGTGTGTGTGTGTGTGTGTGTGTGTGTGTGTGTGTGTGTGTGTGTGTGTGTGTGTGTGTGTGTGTGTGTGTGTGTGTGTGTGTGTGTGTGTGTGTGTGTGTTCCAGACCTTAACCCTGCCAGAATAAGCATTTAGCTTCCATTTCCCTTTAATGCATGCACTACACAGCTACACTCATGTCTTTGTGAAGAGAGCAATGGGGCTGGGGCGAGGTGCGGGGTGGGTGGGGGTGGGGGCGGGGGGGGGGGGAACAAAGTGGGCGGGCATCGGGGAAGGAAAAGACGTTTGCTGCCTGTTTGCCTTTTTCTCCATCATTTTCATTAATTTGACGCGTTTTATTTTCCCCGTCGAAAACAAAATTTCTTAAATGGTTAACCGCCCCCCCGCCCCCCCCCCCCCCCCGCCTCCCCCCCCCCGAATGGACAAATGTTTCCAAAAACTAAATGATTACGCAGGCTTGTTCCTTCTACGAAGGCCCAAAAACCGAAATCCCACGAAAACCCTGCATTAAATCAGTTTAACTTATTAATTACTTTTTTTTCTTTTTTTTTTTAAAAAAAGAAAAAGAAGCGGGGGACCCGATTTACCCCCCGTTTTAACACTTCGATCCCGGGGTGACGTGATATGACGTCACTGGCAAAAGTGCCCCTGCTTTAAACCTTTTCCCGATGCTCGGGTGACGTGTTTATGAGTCACTGGAAAAAAGTGCCCCCCTTTTCTTTAACATTTTCGATGCCCCGGGAGGGATATGACGTCACTGGCAAAGGGCCCTGCTTTAACACTTTGATGCTCTGGTGACGTGATATGACGTCACGGGCAAAACCCGTGCCCCCGGGGGCCCCCCCCCTTTTAACCCCTTTCGTGCTCTGGTGAAAAACTTTGGGTTTTTTTGATTAGGTTTAGGGACGTCACTGGGCAAAGGTGCTTTCCTGTTTGCCTGTCCCCCGTGAGTCATAGGAGGGTCCTCTTAAAAGGACGCCTTTTTACAAAAAACGGAGGCATAAAAAAATTGGATTTTCCGGGCCCGCTTTCCCTTGCTGGACACCTCCGGAAGAAAACTGCCCCCAAAAACCCAACAGTTTTGGGCATTTGAAAGGGTCAGCCGCTAAAAGTTTTTTGGGAAATCTGATGCACGTCCCAGATAGAAGCAACACCCCCTTAAAATCGACATTTTTTTGCTTGGTTTGGGCGAGTGACTTTTTTTAAAATTATTCCCCGTTTCCCTCGGGGGAAAAAATTTTCCCCAAAGGGGGGTTTGGGGGGAGGGGGTGGGGTGGGGGGGGGTGGGGGGGGGGGGGGGAAGGGGGCAAGAAGGTGAGAGGGGGGGGGGGGGGGGGGGGGGAAAAAACAAAGCAAAAAACACAAAAAAAAAAAAGTATAAACCCATAAAGGGAGAAGACGCAGACCAAATTCCCATTAGAATGTTACAGGAGACCCCCGTAACTAAGGGTTAAAATAATTCCTAATGTTTAGTGTAACCAAAATAGTTTTCAGGGCACAGATTTCATAAAAATGACTAGTTGTTCTCAGGGCTTTCAGCAAAATCTTTAAAATTTTGCCTCCAAAATTTAGTCCCCCTTTTTGTTTTGGGAGATGAATAATTTTGGGGGAACGTTTAGGTTGGGGAAACAGGGAAAATGTGTTACACTTAACCCGGAAAAACACATTCACGCAGGCAGGAAAGGGAGGGGGAGGCAGGCAGGCAGGCACGCCCTGGCCCCCCACACACAAAAAACACACACACACACACCCCCCACCCCCACACAAAACACACACACACCACACACACACACACGCACACACACCCACCGCCCCCACCCCGAACGCACGCAACCCCCACACACACACACACCCCACAAAACACACACACACACCCACACACAAAACACGCACACACACAAACACGCACCCCACGCACGCACACACGCCCCGCACGCACCACACACACACACACACACACACACACACACACACACACACACACACGCCCACACACCCACACGCACACCCCGCACGCACCCCACGCACGCACGCCCCAAAACACACACACACAACCCACACAAAAAACACCCCCACACCCCCACAAAAAACACACCCCACACCACACACAAAAACCCCACACCACACACACGACCCCACACACCACACACACACAAAACACACACACACACACACAACACCCCAACACACACACACACAAACACACACACACACACACCCCACAAAACACAAAAACACACAAAAACACACCCCACACAAAAACACACACACACCACCCCGCACAAAACCCCAACACCAAAAACACACACACCCCACACACACACAAAAACACACACACACACACACCACACACACACACACACACACACAAAAAACCCCCAACACACACACACACACAAAAAACACAACAAAACACACACACACACACCCCACACACACACACACACACACACACCCAACACAAAACCACACAAACCCTTTACCACCCCCACACACCCCCACACACACTCCAAAACAACAAACACACACACAAAACCACCCCCAACACACACACACAAAAAACACAAAACACACACACATACGCAAAAACCAAAAACCAAAAACCACCAAAAAACCACCCCACAAAAACACACACATACACACACATACGCACACACACCCCAAACACACACAAAACACAAAACCCCCCGAAACAACAAAACCCCACACACACACACATACACAAAAACAAACAACACACAAAACAAAACACACAAAAACACACACAAAACACACAAAAACACAACATACACACACAGACACACCCCAAAAACACACATACACACACACACACACAACACACACACACACACAACACACACACACACACACCTTACACCACACAACACACACCCCCAATTTTTCATACACACACACACACACACACACACACAAAATTACAAACACACAAAACACACACACCCCACACACACACACACACACACACACACACACCCCACAAAACACATCAACACAAAACACACACCCCAACACACACACACACACAAAAACACACACACACACACACACAACACACACACACACACAAACACACACACACACCCCAAAACACACACACACACACCCCCACACACACACACAAAAACACAACACAACAAACAAAAACCCAACACAAAACACACACACACACACACACACCCCACACACACACACACACCCCCCACACCTACACACAAAACCCCCCCCCCCCCAACAAAACAGACACCTACACACACCACAAAAAATACACACAACACCCCACACACACACAACACACACAAAAACCCCCCACACACACACACACACACACACACAAAACACCCCCCCCCCCCCCCCCCCCCCCCCACCCCCCCCCCCCCACCCCCCCCCCACACACACCACACACACACACAAAAACCCACACACACAACACACACACAAAACCCCCCCCCCCACACACACACACACGAACCCCGGCGGCAGGGAAAAATTCCCACCTTTAGTCTGAGGTTATTAAAACGAGTGTTTTGGATAGCACCCGGGGGCTGAAAGGACACCGTCACACAGTCTGCACTGGAAGAGACTTCAGAGAAAAATCCCTTATCGCACCGGGAGATTCGAACCCGCGTCCGTATTGCGCCTGGCTTTTCAGTCGGACGCTCTACCAAGTGAGGTATCCACGCCCCTAGCATGGTCCAATACTGCAGACACGACTGTCTAAAATCCAACCCCCCTCCCTTCCCGTCCTTCTCTATTTGTGTGTCTAAAATCTCTCCCCCCCCCCCCCCCATTCCTCTCTTTCTCTATATATGTGTCTAAAATCTTACCCCCTTCCCCACCTTCCCTATATGTGTGTCTAAAACCTTACCCCCCTCTTCCTCACCTTCTCTATACGTGTGTCTAAAATCTTACCGCCTTCCCCACCTTCCCTATATGTGTGTCTAAAACTTACCCCCCCCCCCCTTCCCCACCTTGTCTATACGTGTGTATAAAACCTACCCCCCCCCTCTTCCCCACCTTCTCTATACGTGTGTCTAAAACCTTACCCCCCCCCTTCCCCACCTTCTCTATATGTGTGTCTAAACCTTACCCCCCCTCTTCCCCACCTTCTCTATATGTGTGTCTAAAACCTCCCCCCCCCCCTTCCCCACCTTCTCTATATGTGTGTCTAAAACCTTACCCCCCCCTTCCACACCTTCCCTATATGTGTGTCTAAATCCTTACCCCCCCCTTCCCCACCTTCCCTATATGTGTGTCTAAACCTTACCCCCCCCTTCCCCACCTTCCCTATATGTGTGTCTAAAACCTACCCCCTCCTTCCCCACCTTCCCTATATGTGTGTCTAAAACCTTACCCCCCCCCCCTTCCCCACCTTCCCTATATGTGTGTCTAAAACCTTAACTCCCCTTTCCCTCCTTCTCTATGTGTCTGAAATCTTCCCCCCCCTTCCCCTCCTTCTCTATATGTGTGTTCTAAAATCTTACCCCCCCTTCCCTCCTTC
>JABMCL010000188.1:775000-782500 GCA_018857735.1 Alviniconcha marisindica | reverse complement strand
TGCGCCTGCCCCCTTTGGGGCCGGTCAAAAGCATTGGTTGTGTGTGTGTGGTTTTTTGTGTGTGTGGTGTGTATATTTTGGTTTTGGAGAGAGAGGAGAGAGAGGGGGAGACGAGGGAAAAGGGAAGGAGAGGAGAGAAAAGGAGAGGAGAGTTTAAAAGGGAGAGAAAAAGGGGGAAAAGGGGGAGAGAAAAGGGAGAGAAAAGATTGTTCGGTTTGGGTTGCGTGCGCGTGCTTTGCGTGCGTAGTGCGGGGCGTGCGTGCGTGCGGGGGCGTGCGTCCCGTGCGGGCGTGCGTGCGTGCGTGCGTGGGTGCGTGCGGGTTTGCGGGTGTGTGGTGTGTGTGTGTGTGTGTTTGCTAATTTTTTTGAAAAAGAAGAAGAAGAAGAAAAAGGGGAAGGAGGAGAAGAAGAAGAAGAAGAAGGAGGAGAAGAAGAAAAGAAGAAGGAAAAAGGAGGAGAAGAAGAAGGAGAAGAAGAAAAGAAGAAAAAGGGAAAAAAAGAAGAAGAAGAAGAAGAAGAAGAAGGAGAAGGAGGAGAAGAAGAAGGAGAAGGAGGAGAAGAAGAAGGAGAAGAAGAAGAAGAAGAAGGAGGAGAAGAAGAAGAAGAAGAAGAAGAAGAAGAAGAAGAAGAAGAAGAAGAAAGAGAAGGAGAAGAAGAAGAAGAAGAAGAAGAAGAAGAAGAAGAAGAAAGGTAAGTCTTAGACTGGTTCGGAAGGACAGAAAATTAAGTGAGACGGACTGCACAACCGCAAGTTTCTTCGCAACATTTTATTTTGGTGACCCCAACAGTATTTATACACGTAAAAGAACAAAACAATTCCTTTTGGGAGTATTGTCATTTAAATTCCTCAAAGCCGCAAACTGTCAAAAAGAATGAATGTTAACCGTGTGTACGCGTGCTTCACGACGTCTGTCGAGGATGATAACTCTCATGGAGAGGGTCAGGGACTGTGTTCCTAACGATTGTATTTAATTCGAGAGTTTTTAATCAAATGAACGAAGTTTGTCGCTATTATTATTGTTAACGTCAACTTGCCACTAGTTTTGGAGGGGAAGGGTTCGATCCTTACCAAGAGCGGTCGGTTTTCACCTCCCATGTCACACTGACTTTTCGGGCTGGCTTTCGGTTGGGGGGGGGTTTTGGGGGGGGTGGGGGGGGGGGGGGGGGGGGGGGGGGGGGGGGGGGGGGGGGGGCTGTGTTGTGTTGTGGTGTGTGGGTGTGTGTTGTTGGTTTGTGTGGGGGTTTGTGTGTTTTTGGGTGTGGTGTGTGTGGTGTGTGGTGTAGTGTTGTGTGTGTGTGTGTGGGTGTGTGTGTGTGTTTGTGTGTTGTGTGTGTGTTGTGTGTGTGTGTGTTTGTGTGTGTTGTGTGTGTGTGTGTGTTTGTGGTGTGTTGTGTTGTGTGTGCGGGTTTACTTCTTCCTTCCCCTACCCCACCTTTCTGTTACAAATTTTATTTTAAAAAAAAAAAAGGGGAAAAGAAGAAGAAAAAAAAAGGGGGGAAAAGAAAAAAAAAAAGCGAATTTCATTTGCGATCAAAAAGGATAATAGAAAAAACCCCAAAAAAATCAAATGGTTTGGGTTTCCAAAGAAATTGGGGGGGACTTAGAATCCCTGGGCCCAAAAACCCAAGGACAGAACCTTGAATCCCCGGGGAAGAGGTGTAAAAAGAGTCACTGCTCGAGGGCCTTCTTAAAAAGGACGAGAGAGGGCCATCGTCAATCAGACGAACATTGGAACCGTTTCAAAGGCGACGGTGGGGGAAACTTCTGCCGGTTAACGTCAACAGTACCACGGCAGCGGCACATTATGTAGCACCCATTGGTAGCAGCAGGCGTGAGTTCGCCCCCTGCCCTACGGCGCTTTGAACTCATTTAGAAATAAGCTCATTTAGAGATGAAGCGCCTAGAAAGTTCACGTAAGAGAACATGTTTCTTAACGTCCACAAAAGCGAGGAGGCTTATTAGGGACGGGGGGGGAATATTCACGAGATGAAGCGGTGGAAATACTCACGAAGATGAGCGTAAAAAAATATCAGGTTATATTATAATTATTATATATTAGGATATACTATATATATATTGTTATTTTTCCACTCTGTAACGTTTGTCTCGAGTTTCGTTGTCGTTTGTTTTCCTTCGCCCATAGGCTTGTTCCTGCTTGTCTGTGCGTTATTTTAGTGTCTGGCATAAATACCATCATTCTGAAGCCGCTCTATTTCACACGCAACACACCGCAATTTTCAACATGCCCATAAACGCAGGAAGCGAAATCATCGAAGCGAGCATGCTGACTATGATACTTATCACCAACGCTGGTGCTAATCGGATTTGTTCAAGATGTAGACATAGACGTAGATAGACAGAGCGCAGACGAGGGAGCTGGCGACGGCGACGACGACCCAGCCGCAGTCGGAGGCGGAGGAGGGCGAGTTTTGTCGGGGCGGTCGGTAGTCAGGGCTGAACTCTGGCACCGGGATGCTGCGGTCCTCGCCAGCCTTCTTCTCCTCCGTCTGCGATTTCTTCAGCAGTTTGTTGTAGGGCATCACTCCTGCTAACTGAAATGTTACGGGTTCGCCGGTTATGCAGATGTTATTGTTGTTGGTGGTGGTGGTGGTGTGATTGTGGTGGCGGTGTTTGTATGTATGACGATTATTTCCCTGTCGCTGTCTCTCTGTTCTGTTTCTTCGTCGTCTGTCTCTGTCTTCTCCCCCCGGTCTCGTTCCTTTTCTCGTCTTGTCTGTCTGTCTGTCTCTGCCTGTCTGTTGCGGTCTGTCTTTTTGCTCCCCCCACACACACACACCCCACACACAACACACACACACAACACACCCCGCCGCCGCCGCACACAACACCCACACCCAAACCACAACCACACAACACCACCACCACACACACACAAAACACACAACCACACGCAAACACGCCCCGCACACACACACCCCCCCACACAACACAACAAAACCACACCCCACACACACACCCCCCCCCCACACCCACCACAAACCACACACACCCCCACACAAAACCCGCCCCCCCCCACCAACCCACCCCAACCACACACACACACAAAACACACCCAACACAAAAACCCACACTACACACAAACACGCACACACACACACACACACACCCACACACCCCAAACCACACACACACACACACACACCACACACAACAGCACAACACAAAACCCACACCACACCACAAAAACCACAACCAAGCACACACACACACACCACACACACAAACCACACACACACACCACACACCACACACAAAACACACCCCCACACACACACACCCCACACACAAAACCACACACACACACTTGCAAACCGCTCCTAGGTGGGGCCACAAAAGGCTGTTTTTGGGGGCCTCGGGGCGGCCCCGGCAGGTGCCCGGGCACCGGACGCCGTAAAGGGCCCATGTGACGTCATCCGCGACGCGGTACCCTTCTTTTCAGCTGAGCGAGGGCTTGTCGGCCCAGCAGGCGGGGGCCATGCACACGACACCACGAAACGCCACCGGGCCCCGGGGTTTGTTCTGCAGGAACACGGGCCAAATTTTCCCCAAAAAGGATTTGGCTGGAAAAAGGGAGATCGGGTGTGTGTGTGTGTGTTGGGGGTTTTTGTGGGTGGTGGTGGTGTGTGTGTGTGTGTGTGTGTGTGTGTGTGTGTGTGTGTTTTGGTGCGTGGTTGGGTGTGTGTGCTGGGTTGGGTAGTGGTGGTGCGTGTGGGCGTGTGTTTGGGGGGGGGGGGGGGGGGGGGGGGGGGAGAGGGGAGGTTGGGGAGAGTTGGGAGGGGTGTGGGTTGGCATGATGCAGCGTAGTGTTTGTGGCGTGAGTTGTGTTTGGGGTGTTTGCGTGCGTGCGTTCGAGCGTGTGTGTGCGTGTGAGTGGTGTTTACGTGGTTTGGGTTGGCGGTGCGTGTGTCTGGGGGGGGGGGGGGGGGGGGGGGGGGGGGGAAGAACAACAACAAAAAAACCCCTGTCAGTGTTCATCCTCACCTGCCCTTGACGGGGTGTAGGTTGTTGTGCACGAGGCGGGAGTCCTACAGAAACTGCCCCCCCCCTCCACACATCACACACACAACCAGTCCCCCCTCCCGAAGCAACAACAACAACAACAACAACAACAAGAACAAACAACACAACAACAACAAAACCCTGTCAGTGTTCATCCTCACCTGCCCTTGACGGGTGTAGGTTTGTTGTGCACGAGGCGGAGTCCTACAGAACTGCCCCCCCCCCCTCCTCCACACACACACACACAACCAAGTCCCCCCCCCCCCCCCCCGAAAGCAACAACAACAACAACAACAACAACAACAACAAGAACAACAACAACAACTACAACAAAACCCCTGTCAGTGTTCATCCTCACCTGCCCTTGACGGGGTGTAGGTTGTTGTGCACGAGGCTGGAGTCCTACAGAAACTGCCCCCCCCCTCCTCCACACACACACACACAACCAAGTCCCCCCCCCACCCGAAAGCAACAACAACAACAACAACAACAACTACAACTACAACAAAACCCCTGTCAGTGTTCATCCTCACCTGCCCTTGACGGGGTGTAGGTTGTTGTGCACGAGGCGGGAGTCCCAGAGCAGGAGGCCACCCTTGGGGACGGCCACCCGCCTGCGGAGACAGCCCTTGTGCCGGAACCACTTGACGTGCGGCTCCTGCAGCCTCAGGTAGTCGCTGGACTGCAGGGAGGCCTCGCGCTCCTCCGGGTGCTCGTCGAAGAAGCGCTGGAAGAGCTGGTGCGAGCCGACCATGCACTGGGTGGCAAAGAACGTAAGGGAAGTAAGCGAACAGGTGGCTAACGTCCACAGCACAAGGTGCGAGCCGACCATGCACTGGGTGGCAAAGAACGTAAGGGAAGTAAGCGAACAGGTGGCTAACGTCCACAGCACAAGGTGCGAACCGACCATGCACTGGGTGGCAAAGAACGTAAGGGAAGTAAGCGAACAGGTGGCTAACGTCCACAGCACAAGGTGCGAACCGACCATGCACTGGGTGGCAAAGAACGTAAGGGAAGTAAGCGAACAGGTGGCTAACGTCCACAGCACAAGGTGCGAACCGACCATGCACTGGGTGGCAAAGAACGTAAGGGAAGTAAGCGAACAGGTGGCTAACGTCCACAGCACAAGGTGCGAACCGACCATGCACTGGGTGGCAAAGAACGTAAGGGAAGTAAGCGAACAGGGTGCCTAACGTCCACAGAAACCCGGCACAAGGTCTATTAGGGAAGCTGAGACGGGGTGGGGGAGTGAGCAACTTTGTGTTTTATGCCAAGTCAACCGGTACGGTTATATCAGGGCGAGGGGGAGGGGGGGTGGAGGTGGGCGGGTGGGGGGAGAGGGAGATACTCACGTGTGTGTGTGTGTGTGTGTGTGTGTGTGTGTGTGTGTGTGTGTGTGTGTGTGTGTGTGTGTGTGTGTGTGTGTGTGTGTGTGTGTGTGTGTGTGTGTGTGTGTGTGTGTTTGTGTGTGTGTGTGTGTGTGTGTGTGTGTGTGTGTGTGTGTGTGTGTGTGTGTGTGTGTGTGTGTGTGTGTGTGTGTGTGTGTGTGTGCACACGTCTTAGCGTAGTAATAATAATAATAAGAAATACTTAGTACACTGCTTTATAATTATGTACCTGCTTTAAATTATTGTAACATCTCTATGTTTTATAACAGTTATTTTATGCGCCGTTTTACAACTACTTGCTTTATATAAGTGTAATTTATTAAGTATGTATTATGCGATTGCTTGTATATGTTAGTAAATGTAAATGGTATACATTATGTACATGTATGTGATATGTCAGTAAATGTAAATGGTATACATTATGTACATGTATATGATATATCAGTAAATGTAAATGGTATATATTATGTACATGTATGTGATATGTCAGTAAATGTAAGTGGTATACATTATGTACATGTATATGATACGTCAGTAAATGTAAATGGTATATATTATGTACATGTATATGATACGTCAGTAAATGTAAGTGGTATATATTATGTACATGTATATGATACGTCAGTAAATGTAAATGGTATATATTATGTACATGTATATGATACGTCAGTAAATGTAAATGGTATATATTATGTACATGTATATGATACGTCAGTAAATGTAAATGGTATATATTATGTACATGTATGTGATATGTCAGTAAATGTAAAGGTATATATTATGTACATGTATATGATATGTTAGTCAATGTAAATGGTATGTATTATGTATGTTATGATAGTCAGTAAATGTAAATGGTATATATTATGTACATGTATATGATACGTCAGTAAATGTAAATGGTATACATTATGTACATGTATATGATATGTCAGTAAATGTAAATGGTATATATATTATGTACATGTATATGATATGTTAGTCAATGTAAATGGTATATATTATGTACATGTATGTGATATGTCAGTAAATGTAAATGGTACATATTATCCCACACCAAATATATATTATCCCATATATCTTCCCACACCAAAACAAACTGCTGTTTGCGTTCACCTCGAAGACCCAGTCATCCGCATCCGCCGTCTCCAAGTAGACCCCGCCCTGGTAGGCGTGGAGACCCACACGCCCCGCCCCCTGATCGATGTGCAGCCACGATTGGTCAGCGGAGTGGAACTTCTCCTCCCCCTGCTCTGGCGGTCGACCAATGGCCACGGCGTCTATGCTGGTGAGCAGCTCATTGGTGCCCCACAGCTCCGCGAACACCGGCTTGCTCTTCAGCCGCACGCTCCACGTGGGCGACAGGTGGCCGATCTTGTATCTGAGGACACGTTGGTTTAAACAAAATTTCATTCATTCATCGTAATCATAAGTTCAACAACAACAAAAAAGTACAGGAAACACAAAAGCAGTATGCTTATTTGAGTGTTACCTGCGGACAAAATGATAATCACACAGACATTTACGATGGCAAGATGGCAAATTGTCAAAAAGTCAGAGGCAACAAAACAAACCAAGGACCAAAATAACAACAACAACAACAACAACTTCAACAACAAAAAACTGGAGGAGGGGGGCGGAAGGTTATAAAGCAACATGTCCTGAGGACACGTTGAGGCACGAACGCAGGTTACAGTCTGTCTAGTGGTCAGTGAAATAGTCGAAAAGAAGTGAATGGTAATACAGAAACACGAAGTACGTGAAAAGGGCTTTGAAGAAGAAGAATAAAATATCAAGAACATCGGAACAAGTAAACCAGTATATATATATATATAGGTCAAGAACAACAACAAAACAACAACAACAGAGAAGAAGAAGAAGAAGAAGAAGAAGAAGAAGAAGAAGAAGAAGAAGAAGAAGAAGAAGAAGAAGAGGACAGCAAGAAATGAACAAGCAGAAAAATAACAAAGAGATGAACCAACAGACGAGAAGAATTGGGCAAGAAAATCCAGAAGCAGAACAAAAAGAACCGAATAAGCAGATAACGAACAAAAACAAAGCAAAGAAAAGAAAATTCAAAAACCTAAACAA
>JABMCL010000188.1:750000-770000 GCA_018857735.1 Alviniconcha marisindica | reverse complement strand
CACCACCCACACTCACGCACACCCCGCACACACTCACACACACGCACACTCGCACGCACCCCCCAACGAAACCCCCCCCCCCCCCAAAAAAAAAACCACATTCACACATGCCACACACCCGGGAAATTTCCAAAAAAAAAAACACACACCAAAAACACACACACACATACCACCCCGGCCCGCCACACATGCACGAGCGCGCACCCCGCCGCCCCGCACGGGGCGCAGCACACACACACACCCCTCACGCACGCACCGCGCACCTTGGGGCACGCACACAAAAACACACACACTCACACACCCCGCACGCGCGCACGCACAAACACGCACCCACACACTCAAATACACCACCACAAAACACACCCCACACGGACGCACGCACGGACGCACACAAACAAACACGCACCCCCCCCCCCTACGCCCCCCCCCCCCTCGCCCCCCTTCCCCCCCCCCCCCCCTTCAACACAAAAACCACACACTTTTCACCTCCCAGGCAAAGAGCACTTTCCAAACAAACAGCCTAAGTGTTCGACAGCGAAACTGTAGAAGAAGCGCCACTGCTACGACTTGGTCTGAGCACAGCCGTCAGCTCCGCACACCCCGGCCCAGCAACACGGCGCTGCCACCGCCACGCACACTGACACGTACGTAGCCATAATTATGACTCACTGAGCAACCTGTCGGACTAATTAAAATGGCCATCCAACAATCGTTAGGCCTGAACTGGCTTTTGTCGCTAATGACAGGCTTATGAGGCGTCTGTACCTCGGTATCGATGTTCAAACCCCCCCCCCCCCCCCCCCCCCCCCCCCCCCCGCCCCCGCCCCCCCGCAACGCTGACCTTTCGTGCAGATCGGCTGCTGGCTTGAGTGACTGGCGTTTCAGCGTGACAGCCGAGACGCACGTGCAGCTAGCTAACTGATTTGCAATCAAAGGGGTGAGGTTTTTTGTTGACTGCTGACCCTCGCCGTGGGGCGGGTTCCGTTTTTGGGAAAGTGGGATTTAAAGTAAAAAGGTGGCCCAAAAGTCCACAAAAAACCATAAGGTTATTAAAGGGGCGGGGGCGTGTGACTTAAGGAGGGATCTCTTTTATACCGCTTAAAAAAGGAAACGGGGTGATGAAAAAGTGGGATTTAAGGAGGGTCTCTTTTAAGCCGCTTAAAAAGGAAACGGATGATAAAGTGGGATTTTTAAAGGGGGATCTCTTTTATAGCCGCTTAAACGGAAACGGAGTGATGAACGTGGGATTTAAGGAGGGATCTCTTTTATAGCCGCTTAAACGGAAACGGAGTGATGAACGTGGGATTTAAGGAGGGATCTCTTTTATAGGGCCCCTTAAAAGGAAACGGAAATGATGAACGTGGGTTTTGTTTTCCCTTTTTGTTGTTGTTGTTGAGTTTTTTTTTTAATGTCCTCAGATGAAAAACATATTAGGGACAACCCATAAAGTAAGCTTGACTTGGATATATCATAGTTAGATCATGGGGGAGACGGGGGGGATGGGGAGCGAAGAAAGCTTGGTCCACTTCCGGATCAATATTTGGATCGGGATATGAGGTCACGTGTGATTTAAGGAGGGATCTCTTTTATAGCCGCTTAAACGGAAACGGAGTGATGAACGTGTGAGTTAAGGAGGGAGCTGATTATAGCCACTTAAAGGAGAACGGAGTGATGAACGTGTGAGCTAAGGAGGGAGCTAATTATAGCCACTTAAAGGGGAACGGAGTGATGACGCATCAAGGTCCATGGGATAGAAATGGATTACAAATCAACCACCACCACCACCACCACCACCACCACCACAACAACAACAACAACAACAACAACAACAACACACACACACCACACCACACACACACACACACACACACACCACACACACACACACACACTCGCACGCACGCACGCACGCACACACATACATACACACACACACACACACACACGCACGTACACACACGCACGCACGCACACACACACACACACACACACACACACACACACACACACACACACACACACCACACACACACATCAACATAAAAGAAAAAAGAAAAAGAAAGAAAGAGAGAAAGAAAGAAAAAACTGACACCCTGCTTTGCTCTCGATTTCTGGTACTGTTTTGTGCGTTAAAAATCGGCGTTTGAAAGTCGCGAAAACACGACCTCTTCTCTCCCCCCCCCCCTCACCCCCCCCCCCCCCCCGTCCCCCTTTCCCGCCAGTCCTCCCCCGTTTATGGCAATATCCCCATTACCCCCTACTTTTCATTCTCCTTCTCGCTGTCTCTCCATGCACCTCTGACCCCTCTCTCTCTACCCCCCCCCCCCCCCCCTTACCCGCTCTCATTTTCTCCCTGCCTCTCAGTTTCTCCTCCCCCCCCCTCTCCACGCTCCCCTCCTCCCCCCCCCCCCCCACACACACACCCCCTCGGCCCTCTCGACATGTTTCACTTCGCTGTGCTAGCGAATTAACTTAGTAACGACGCAACGTGCAGCCAAGAGACAAAGAGAACCAACGGCACTGAGTACAGGCTATATATACGTCTCCTGCCCCTATGAGTGAAATGTGAGCCGGTTTGGCCTAGCGGTATGGCGTTAGGCTGGTAAGCGGAAGGACCTCGATTCGATACCGCTTCGGCTCTCATTTCTCTTCAAAAAGGTTGTGGTTTGTGGACACTGTCTTGTGACTTTGTCCATCACTTCCTACTGAAACAATCGTTCTGGTGGTGACTGTGTAGCGATAGGTATATAATCTCCCTCTTCCCCCACCTCCATACTCCCTTCACCCCCTTCTCCCCGTCCCTAATAAGCCGTACGGTTTCTGCGGACGTTAAGCACCATGTTTACTTATGAGTCACTGTCAGTGTGAGAGTCGAGGTGTCCGTCCTGGGCTGGCCGTCCTGGGCTGTCCGTCCTAACGAGCCTTATGGTTTCCGTGGACGTAAAGCAATATTGAACCATGCTCACTCATTGGTCTCAGCTTGTCCCTAATAATTATGTCAATCGACATCCGAGGACATTAAACAACACCGGAAGGAAGAGTGAGTGAATGAAGATGAGTCAGCGAAACAGGCCACAGGACAGGTGCACGTAAACCTGCGAACGAACGCAGAGTGTAACAGAGCAAGTGCACGTGAACTAACCCTAACAGGCCGATAAAGGGGCGTCTCAGGTCTCACGTACCACATACCGTTCGGGTTACGCCACTGAGGGGAGTGTCACGTTTTTCTTCTTCTGATTTTTGTGTCAGCGTCAGTGTTCCGCCGACCGCAGGGCGATTGGTTGATACTGACTCTGGAAGCTGTCGTCAGACCTAATCGCTAAGACCATCTTAGTGACTGACTTTCTGGACGAAAGGTAAATTTTTCTCTTAAAAGCCAATATTAACAGAAACACGGGATCGTCTGTCTGTCTCTGTCTTTATCTGTCTGTCTGTCTGTCTGTCTCTGTCTCTATCTGTCCGTCTGTCTGTCTCTCTCTCCCCCTCTATGCCGTGCGGCGATTATGTCGTGTGTCACTGAGTGTGATCAGTGTGTGTGTGTGTGTGTGTGTGTGTGTGTGTGTGTGTGTGTGTGTGTGGAGTGGTGTGTGTGTGTTGTGTGGGGGTGTGTGTGTGTGTGTTTTGTGTGAGTGGATCAGTGTGTGTGTGGGGTGTGTGTGTGTGTGTGGGGTGTGTGTGTGTGTGTGTGTGTGTGAGTGTGATCAGTGTGTGTGTGTGTGTGTGTGTGTGTTGTGTGTGTGTGTGTGTGTGTGTGTGTGTGTGATCAGTGTGTGTGTGTGTGTGGTGTGTGTGGTGTGTGTGTGTGTGTGTGTGTGTGTGTGTGTGTGTGATGTGTGTGTGTGTGTATATGTGTGTGTGTTGTGTGTGTGTGTGTGTGTGTGTGTGTGTGTGTGTGTTGTGTGTGTGTGTGTTTTGTGTGTGTGTGTGGGGTGTGTGTGTGTGATCAGTGTGTGTGTGTGTGTGTGTGTGTGTGTGTGTTGTGTGTGTGTGTGTGTGTGATCAGTGTGTGTGTGTGTGTGTGTGTGTGTGTGTGTGTGTGTGTGTGTGTGTGTGTGTGTGTGTGTGGTGTGTGTGTGTGGTTGTGTGTGTGTGTGTGTGTTGTGTGTGTGTGTGTGTGTGTGTGTGTGTGTGTGTGTGTGTGCGTGTTTTGTGTGTGGCGCGCGCGCGTGGTGTGTGTGTTTGTGTGTGTTGTGTTGTGCGTCTGTGTGTGTGTGTGTGTGTGTGTGTGTGTGTGTGTGTGTGTGTGTGTTGTGTGTGTGTGTGTGTGTGTGCGTGCGCGCCGCACGCGCGTGCGTGTGTGTGGTTCACTTTGTTTTGTTTGTGTGCGTCAGTGTGATTGTGTCGTGTGTGTGTGTGTGTGTGTGTGTGTGTGTGCTCGCGCGCGCGCGCGTGTGCGTGCGTGCGCGCGCGTGCATACTCCCTCTTCCGGGGATGATACTCAGTCTCAGCCTCCACTAGATTCCGAGTCCGTCGTACACTGACTGAGACTGACTTTACGGGTGACCGGCGACACTGCTGGAGTCAGTTCCAGCGGCCCCCCCCCCCCCCCCCCCTCCCCCTCCCCCTCGACATGCCACATGAGTGACTGATGGGCCTTCCTCTCCTGAAAAACAACGAAAAAAACTACTGATGCTCCTCAGATCCGGGCTGCTACTGAATCTCAGCCCAAGACGGCGTAGTCTCGCCGGATCGGCAATTTCTCCGCCAGAACTCCGAGCGGCCATGTTTTCCACTCTCAGTCATTAGTCCGCCGCCGCAACTGAGTCCCTCACCATTCCGGCCGCGAATCAGTTGTCCGTTGAAGTTGGTTGTAAGTTCAGCCGTGTAGTGTATAGTAATTACATCAGTGGCGGCGTCATGGCGCCGATGGGCGCACGGAGAGGACGCAGAGAGGACGATAGACAGAGGGGTAATGACTTGACTGACGGCTGAGTGGGTGCCGAACGGAAAGTGTTGGGCAACACTGAGCGGAAACTGAGAGGCCGAAATGAACTTTTCGTGAACGATGTTTTAGCCCCACAGTTCCGCGTGTTTTTTTGTGTTTTTTTTTACTCGTCACTCGTCACGCGGCGAGTCAGTTTCAGTAGTCACCTTAATCAGTATTTCAACTGACGAGGCTGTTGCGGCACTGTCTTTTGTGCCGCCCGGAAACTTGGGAAGATCATGTTCAGCCAACTTTTGGTTTTTCTTCGATTTTCTCTGTTTCACACACACACACTGACACACACACACTGACACACACACACACACACACACACACACCGACACACACACACTGACACACACACTAGTGACACACACACACTAGTGACACACAGCGCGCGCGGCCACACTGACACTCAAGCTGACACACACTACTCGAGTCACACACACACACACACACACACACACACACGGCGCGCGTACAATTACTGCTTTGTATGTTTTCCACCTCGTGTATGAGACTAATAGAAGGGAAACAACTCGCACAATATTTTGATAGCTAAGGGAAATCAGTCTCGCGGCGTCTTCATTGCCGACCTTTCGTGTCAAAGGTAGAGTAAAAGTTAAGTCGATGACACTTTCGATAAGGACAGCTGTAAGTGAGATTAATTAGATTAAATGCCGGAAAACTTGCTGTTTATTCACAGGACATAAAACAGTGGCATTTCGTCAGTGGTTTGCTCATTCATCACTGAATTTTTTGAGTCTTGGCTTTCTTTTTAAAATGCTGTCTTGATTTTTGTGTGTGTGCTGAGTTTGTACAGTTGGTTTTTATGCGTGACAGATACTGAGATAGAGGGACTGTCTGCACACAGCAGCGGCAAGTGTCCTAACTGAGCTGTGTTGGACGCACCGCCTGTAAAATATTAGGCCATTTGGCATGAGCGTAATCAACAAACAAGGGAGTTAATTAGCGCATGAAATACGGAGCGCAAGTACAACAACAAAGACCTTAGCTGTTTGGCCAGCTGTGACACTTTTTTGGGTGTGTGTGTGTGTGTGTGTGTGTGTGTGTGTGTGTGTGTGTGTGTGTGTGTGTGTTTCCCCCTCTTTTATTTCTTCTGCCATCTGTAATGCAAGAAGATTGTGAATCAGACTTTTAAAATTTATTTTGTAATTTTTTATTTAAACTTGAAGCAACCTCTCAGTCTCCTCCCCCTCCCCCCCCCCCCCCCCCCCCCCTTTTTTCTTTTCTTTCTTCTTCTGGTTTTGTTTTTCACTTCTTTTTTCTGCTGGAGAAAGTCGGTTTTCTTTGATAAAAGTTTTGAGGAAACTCGTTCCACTGACTGTGCTATTTTGCAGCAGTTTTTTTTCCTTCTTCCCCCAGCAGTGACCTCTAGCCATGGCTGTGGATGTAGCACCAGCCGCACCACCCTCACCATTAATGCAGGCAGCAGTGGTCCTGGTGGTCACCGTCATCATGGTGCAAGTGGTGAAATGGTTGTTATGGTACCAAGCCTACTTCAAGTTCTTCAACTCCTTGCCAGGGGAGACAAGCTTCAGTTTGTTGTGGGGGAACCTCCACCTGGTATGTGACTGTGGGGGTGTGCACCTCATAGTGTGATCCGTTTGAGTGTTGTTTTTCAGTCTTGGAATGTTTTTCTGTCTCTGTCTCTCCTCTCTCTCTCTCTCTCTTAATGAGTTAATCTCTCTCCCCATCTCTCTGTCTCCTCTCTCTCTCTCTCTCTCTTAATGAGTTAATCTCTCTCCCCATCTCTCTGTCTCCTCTCTCTCTCTCTCTTAATGAGTTAATCTCTCTCCCCATCTCTCTGTCTTCCTGGTCTGTCTGTCTTTCTGACATGTCTTACATGTGTGTTTGTGTGTGTGCATGCACGTGCATATTTTTCACCAACACATGGTTTGCCATGCACATGCTTTTTGCTCACAAACATACAGTCACACACACACACACACACACACACACACACACACACACACACACACACACACACACACACACACAGAGAGTACAAATACCCTCCCACATTATGCACACACACACATACTCCTCTCTCTCTCTCTCTCTCTTCTCGCACACACACACACACATGCATACATACATACACACATACACACACAGACACACACACACACACGCACACACATGCACACACAGAGTGACAGTCGCACACATACATGCGCATACGTGTGCACACACACACACACACACACACACACACACACACACACAATGTATGGAAATTATAAATTCATGCCAAACTGTGGAATAATAGATTAGCACTAAACAATAGATGATGCGTAGGGATGAGGAGAGAAGAAGAAACTGCCCGCACTGGTATTCGAACCAAGAAACTCTCATTCCTGAGTCAAGTGCTGCAGCCACTTAACTGCACACAATGGTAATCGAACCAACAAACTAACATTCCTGAGTCAAGTGCTGCAGCCACTTAACTGCACAGCACCTCCGAATAAACTAGTACTGTGGTATGAATCCATGGTAAAGTACCCCAAAAATGGTCTGCTTCCCAGCTGTAGCCCTAATCCTCAACTGCTTTGTTCAGCTTAGGGGCAAGACGACAGAAGAACGGATGAAATACACCAATGGACTGATGATGAAATTCCCCAAATTTTTCCGTCATTGGGCTGGCCCCTTGCGCGCTGCTGTTGCTTTGTATCATCCAGACAGCATTAGAGGTCTTCTCAAAACGTCAGGTACATGCAGTTTTGTGGTCGTCTTGTCTCTGTCAACATAATGAGGTTGCTTCTTACATCTGGCGGAATTCTGGTGCCTGGTTGGTACGTGATACAGTATGGTCTGTAAGAACGCCGCTTTGTGTAAGTTAAATCACCGTAAGTTACACTGAGTGTAAGTGTAAGCCAGTCTCCATTTGGGGGTTTAGCCAGAGGTACATGGAACAACATTGCTAATCTGTATTCAGCATAAATTCAGCGTGCATTATGATTTTTGCTGCTTCTGAAAGCACCAGGTATGTGTAACATACTAACAACATTGCATTACAGTGATCCTGATCCAGACTGCTAGGAGGCTTCTCAAAATGTCAGGTACATAAGTATAATTACATTAATATAATAATGCCAAAATTGCTCTGTTCAATAATGTATTGCACCAACACTGCTTCTGTGTGATCTGCAGGACCTGGTTGATGTAAGTTCATGATCTGAATCACTGGAGTTCAGCCAGTGCTGTAATGCTCGAAGGAGGCTTTTTAAAACATCAGGGACGTATACATTATATGGCAGCAGTGCTGCGTTCAACCATGTATCTTTGACAACATTGCAATAAATCTTCTGGGAGCTGTCAATACAAACTTGTCCATCATCTCAGACGTCTGAGTCATTGAAGTTCGGCCGGTGCTGTAGTGCTGGACGGAGGCTATTCAAAACATCAGGTACATATATATATGCCAGCATTGCCCTGTTCAGTGGTGTATCTTCTACAACACTGCTTTGGATCTTCCGGGCGCTGTCAATGTAAGTCCATCCTTTGAATCACTGGAGTTGTGCCAGCACAGTGTTGCTAGAGGCAGGCTTCTCAGAATATCAGGTACTTGTGCCAGCATTGCCCTGGTCAACCACTGTGTGTGTGTGTGTGTGTGTGTGTGTGTGTGTGTGTGTGTGTGTGTGTGTGTGTGTGTGTGTGTGGTGTGTGTGTCTGTGTGTGTCTGTGTGTGTGCATGTCACTGTGTGTGTGTGTGTGTGTGTGTGTGTGTGTGTGTGTGTGTGTGTGTATGTGTGTTGTTGTGTGTGTTCACTGTGTGTGTGTGTGTGTGTGTGTGTGTGTGTGTGTGTGTGTGTGTGTGTGTGCATATCACTCTGTGTGCATGCGCATATCAGTCATGTGTGTGTGTATGCGTGCCTGCATGCGTGCATGCATGTGTGTGTATCCTTTCAATCCTGTCAGCATAACAAGGCAAGTTCACCATCCGAATCACCGGTGTTGGTCAGGCGCATGCCATCACATCTCAGTGGACTCATGTTTCTATGGGCTGTATTGAACACAGGTGAGGGGCCAGGTGCACTCATGTTTCTGTGACTGTGGGCTGCATTGAACGCAGGTGAGGGGCCAGGTGCACTCATGTTTCTGTGACTGTGGGCTGCATTGAACGCAGGTGAGGGGCCAGGTGCACTCATGTTTCTGTGACTGTGGGCTGCATTGAACGCAGGTGAGGGGCCAGGTGCACTCATGTTTCTGTTTCTGTGGGCTGTATTGAACGCAGGTGAGGGGCCAGGTGCACTCATGTTTCTGTGACTGTGGGCTGCATTGAACGCAGGTGAGGGGCCAGGTGCACTCGTGTTTCTGTGACTGTGGGCTGTATTGAACGCAGGTGAGGGGCCAGGTGCACTCATGTTTCTGTGACTGTGGGCTGCATTGAACGCAGGTGAGGGGCCAGGTGCACTCATGTTTCTGTGACTGTGGGCTGCATTGAACGCAGGTGAGGGGCCAGGTGCACTCATGTTTCTGTGACTGTGGGCTGTATTGAACTCAGGTGAGGGGCCAGGTGCACTCATGTTTCTGTGGGCTGTATTTAACGCAGATGAGAGGGAAGGATGCTGAGGAGAGGATACAGTATGGAACAGGCACGATGGTTAAACACCCCAAGGTGTTCCGATTCTGGCTTGGTCCCTTTCTACCAGCTTTGTCGCTCTGTCACCCAGATACGATTCGGGAACTGCTGAAAACGTCAGGTAAGCTATAGAACTTTACTAGCTTAGTGAAGATCCATGACAGGTTGTAGCTAGACAGCACTGAAGAGATGTTGATATACATCTTCTAACTGTTGTTAGCTTTGAGAGAACTCGGCTGAGTTTATGGAAACAGGCTAGGAACATATTGTACGTATGGGTGTGTGCGTGCTGTGTCTGTTTGTTTTTCTTTGTGGACGGTCATTGTGGAGAATGGTGTGAGTTCAGGTTGGTATCTGAGTGTTTGAAGTTTTGATTTAGATATGTGTGAAAGTATCTAAAACAGGAACTTGCTGTTTTTGAATTGTGTTCTGCTTTGTGACGTTTTGGGAGAGAGAAAAAACAGCAGCAACAGAACAATGAAATTATGTTACTTACCAGCATTATTTACATTACCTTCTTTGATGTCTTCCAACAGTATTCCTATTAGTAGACAAAAGAAGACACTAACAATAAGAGGTGATGCTGACCCATGACTGCCAGTGTAGCACCCTACATCACTATGGCATAGACCCACATGGCAATGCTGACCCATGACTGCCAGTGTAGCAACCCATACAGCCTACTGCCAGTGTAGCAACGAATACAACCTACTGCCAGTGTAGCAACGAATACAGCCTACTGCCAGTGTAGCAACGAATACAGCCTACTGCCAGTGTAGCAATGAATACAGTCTACTGCCAGTGTAGCAACGAATACAGCCTACTGCCAGTGTAGCAACGAATACAGCCTACTGCCAGTGTAGCAACCCATACAGCCTACTGCCAGTGTAGCAATGAATACAGCCTACTGCCAGTGTAGCAACGAATACAGCCTACTGCCAGTGTAGCAACCCATACAGCCTACTGCCAGTGTAGCAACCCATACAGCCTACTGTCAGTGTAGCATCCCATACAGCCTACTGCCAGTGTAGCAACCATACGGCCTACTGCCAGTGTAGCAACCCATACAGCCTACTGCCAGTGTAGCAACGAATGCAGCCTACTGCCAGAGTAGCAACCCATACAGCCTACTGCCAGTGTAGCAACGAATACAGCCTACTGCCAGTGTAGCAACGAATACAGCCTCCTGCCAGTGTAGCAACGAATACAGCCTACTGCCAGTGTAGCAACCAATACAGCCTACTGCCAGAGTAGCAACGAATACAGCCTACTGCCAGTGTAGCAACGAATACAGCCTACTGCCAGTGTAGCAACGAATACAGCCTACTGCCAGTGTAGCAACGAATACAGCCTACTGCCATTGTAGCAACCAATACAGCCTACTGCCAGAGTAGCAACGAATACAGCCTACTGCCAGTGTAGCAACGAATACAGCCTACTGCCAGTGTAGCAATGAATACAGCCTACTGCCAGATTTTGGGATTTTGAAATGTGTCCACATTCATTTTTCCTTGTGTTGGGTCTGCTATCTACTGATGGCCAGTGGGAACTATTTGTCCACAGTTGTGTCCCGTCACATAAACATACTTCGGTTTTGGCATTCATTGGCTTGGCATCACCTGCCTGTTCTCAGAACCAAAGCCCTGAATGTATGACTTTGCTCTGCCTTGTCTGGAACTTTCGCTGGTTCGGCATCACCCGCATTCACCTGTCAGTTCTCAGAACCAAAACCCCATTCACTGGCTCGGCATCACCTGTCTGTTTGTTCTCAGAACCCAGGCCCTGGATGTATGACCTTGTCATGCTGGCACTTTTACTGGCTCGGCATCACCTATCAGTCTGTTCTCAGAACCCAGGCCCTGGATGTATGACCTTGTCATGCTGGCACTTTTACTGGCTCGGCATCCCCTATCAGTCTGTTCTCAGAACCCAGGCCCTGGTGTATGATTTTGTCATGGCTGGCATTTTCACTGGCTCGGCATCACCTATCAGTCTGTTCTCAGAACCCAGGCCCTGGTGTATGATTTTGTCATGGCTGGCATTTTCACTGGCTCGGCATCACCTGTCTGTCTGTTCTCAGAACCCAGGCCCTGGTGTATGATTTTGTCATGGCTGGCATTTTCACTGGCTCGGCATCACCTGTCTGTCTGTTCTCAGAACCCAGGCCTTGGTGTATGATTTTGTCATGGCTGGCATTTTCACTGGCTCGGCATCACCTGTCTGTCTGTTCTCAGAACCCAGGCCCTGGTGTATGATTTTGTCATGGCTGGGCGTTTTCACTGATTCAGACTTACCTGTCCTCAGAACCCAAGCCCCAGATGTATTATTTTGCTCTGCCGTGGCTGGGCACGGGCCTGCTGCTGGCTAATGGAGATCGCTGGGCTCGCTCACGCCGTCTGCTCACCCCCGCCTTCCATTTTGACATCCTGAAACCATACGTTGCCATTAGCAACAGCGCATCAGAACTACTCATGGTAAGTTGTGTTCTGTCAAATTTTATTCAGCGTAAGAGATTTTAAAATAACAGACAGGCATTTTTAACCTTTTTCTCTGTGTCTGTTTGGTCGCAGCTGTTTCTGCTTCTTTTCCTGTCTGTCTTTCTTTTTCTTTGTTGGTTTCTTTGTTTCTTTTGTCTCTCTCTGTGTTCAAGTTTCTAAAGCTTGGCCTGATCCTGATTCTGATTTTGTCTTCTGTTTTCTTTCTGTCTTCTTCAGAACCTTCATCTTAATTTTTTTTCTCTCCCTTTTTTCTCTCTCCATTCTTGCTATCTGTTTCAAATTTCTGAATGGCTGACAGAATGAAACTGCCGTGGTGTCAGAAAAGGACCACATTTTGATTTTAGTCTTTTGTATTTGTGTGTGTGTGTGTGTGTGTGTGTGTGTGTGTGTTTTGTGTGTGTGTGTGTGTGTGTGTGTGTGTGTGTGTGTGTGTGTGTGTGTGTGTGTGTTTGTATGTGTGTGTGTGTGTCTCTGTGTGTGTGTGTATGTGTGTGTGTGTGTGTGTGTGTGTGTGTGTGTGTGTGTGTGTGTGTTGTGTATGTGTGTGTGTTGTGTCGTGCGTGTGTGTGTGTGTATGTGTGTGTGTGTGTGTGTGTGTGTGTGTGTGTGTGTGTGTGTGTGTGTGTGTGTGTGGTGTGTGTGTTTGTATGTGTGTGTGTGTGTGTCTCTGTGTGTGTGTGTATGTGTGTGTGTGTGTGTGTGTGTGTGTATGTGTGTGTGTGTGTGTGGTGTGTGTGTGTACGCACACGTGTGTGTGTGTTCTAGGGTCACATCTCCAAACATGCATCAGAGAGACAGAGCTTTGAGGTGTTCAGTCTGATCAGCCCATGCACGCTGGATGTCATTTTGCGCTGTGCCATGAGCTACGATGATGACATACAGCAGAAAGGGTGTGTACTAACACTGATTCACACAGCAAAAAAGGGGGTGTATTAACACTGATTCACACAGCGAAAAAGGATGTGTATTAACACTGATTCACACAGCAAAAAAGGGTGTGTATTAACACTGATTCACACAGCAAAAAAGGATGTGTATTAACACTGATTCCCAGAGCAAAAAAGGGTGTGTATTAACACTGATTCACACAGCAAAAAAGGGTGTGTACTAACACTGATTCACACAGTGAAAAAGTATGTGTATTAACACTGATTCCCACAGCAAAAAAGGGTGTGTATTAACACTGATTCACACAGCAAAAAAGGGTGTGTATTAACGCTGATTCACACAGCAAAAAAGGGTGTATTAACGCTGATTCACACAGCAAAAAAGGGTGTGTACTAACACTGATTCACACAGCAAAAAAGGGTGTGTACTAACACTGATTCACACAGCAAAAAAGGGTGTGTACTAACACTGATTCACACAGTGAAAAAGGATGTGTATTAACACTGATTCCCACAGCAAAAAAGGGTGTGTATTAACACTGATTCACACAGCGAAAAAGGATGTGTATTAACACTGATTCCCACAGCAGAAAGGGTGTGTATTAATAATACTGATTCACGTTGTCGTATTATCAAGATTGTTTTTTCTCCTGGCACGCAGTACAAAACAACAGAGAATTAAGGGAACAGTGAAACCCTACTAATTATTTAAAGCAATACACTACAAACGCTTCATTCATTGTGTGCATACTGCACATGGCTCCCCCCCCCCCTTCCCCAACATACCCCCCCCCCCCCCCCCCACACACACACACCCTCATACACACAGAGACAGACACACACTCTATCCTTTGCTTTTGTAATTATTATTTTATTATTTGCTATTGAACGGTTACTCTTCGAAGTGATTTTTCCATTGCTAATTAGTTTTGTATCATTATCTGAATGTAACGGTGTTTAAAGAAAATTAATGTTTTGGGTCTTTTTGTTTCTTCTCGCATTTAAGCTTTGCCCTGATATAACTGCAGTGGTTGTTGACTGGGCGTAAAACACCAAGTTACACACTGCATTTAAGCTCACATTGAAAGCTTGCCAGTGTGGGCGTAATGGCCGTGCCATCTTGTTTACAGGGAGATGCACCCTTACGTGAAAGCCGTCAGTGAACTGTCGGAACTGTGGTTTGAGAGAGGGCGGTAAGAATGTTTTTAAAATTTGTTTTATCTGGACTTATCAGTGCACAAGCTCTTTGGTTTGCCTGTTGATTTACCTGTCCAAGTATTATTAGTTTACAGGATGCAGTCTATGTATTGAGACAATTTACACTGGTCACTGCAGCACATTGTGCAGCTGTACAGGAGTGTCCACTCCTTGCTCAACTGTGTGACCGGACATAGCCAGAGGGCAGCACAATGTGGAATATGTCATGAACCACTGAGGACCTCAGAGAGCAGCACAATGTGGAAGATGTGGAGAACCACGGAGGACCTCAAAGAGCAGCACAATGTGGAAGATGTGGAGAACCACTGAGGACCTCAGAGGCAGCACAATGTGGAAGATGTGGAGAACCACTGGGGACCTCAGAGAGCAGCACAATGTGGAAGATGTGGAGAACCACTGAAGACCTCAAAGAGCAGCACAATGTGGAAGATGTGGAGAACCACTGAAGACCTCAAAGAGCAGCACAATGTGGAAGATGTGGAGAACCACTGAAGACCTCAAAGAGCAGCACAATGTGGAAGGAGATGTGGAGGACCTCAGAGAGCAGCACAATGTGGAAGATGTGGAGAACCACTGAGGACCTCAGAGTGCAGCACAATGTGGAAGATGTGGAGAACCACGGAGGACCAGTGTAGGACATTCTAGTCAACAGGCCTCAAACTCTGACATCAGACACAACTGTCAAACGCTGACAAAGAAGTCAATTTACAATCAGTTTACAAAACCAGATATAACAAAACTGCACTTTATTGAATGCATTTGTTTATTTTTAAGAATGAACATGTTTTTAGTGGAACTTAATGAGGCATTATACAATTTTGGAACAAAGACGTCCTTTTCTCAGCAACACAGTTATTGTACATGAACACATGCACGCACACATGCATGCACTCACATGCACGCACGCATGCACGCACGCACACACACACTCACACACACACACACACACACACACTCACACACACACGCATGCACGCACGCACGCACGCACGCACGCACGCACGCACGCACGCCAGCAACAACAGCCTCTGTCACAAGGCCCATCTTGTCTGGTGTATACTCCGTTGCCATGCTGATGTGATCCATACGATGCATGCAGACAATTACAATGCTAATTTGCTGACTACGACATTTTGAGGAGGATGTTGGTGTGAGAGGGAACCGGCTGCATGCAGCATCAGATTACCTGTTGGTTCACCTGTTGCAGAAACCCTTCCTGCACAATGACTTTGTGTACAAGGTGACAGCAGGATAACAATAACAATAATAACAATAACAATATACTTTATTCATCCCAGCCAGAAATTAAAGTTGTCGTTCAATCTTAATTTACATTAACGCACTACTAAGAAATGAATTTCACTTACCTCAATAATTAAAAGTCATGAAACATACACACACACGTACACACTTTTAGAAATACACCCCCTTTCTCTCAGTATGTGGACACTAAAGGAATAATCTAATACTAATACCCAGCAAACCCAAAATTACCTGAATATTGGTTTACCTGTTGCAGAAACCCCTTCCTGTACAATGACTTTGTGTACAAGCTGACAGCACAATGTTGGTTCACCTGTTGCAGAAACCCCTTCCTGTACAATGACTTTGTGTACAAGCTGACAGCACAATGTTGGTTCACCTGTTGCAGAAACCCCTTCCTGTACAATGACTTTGTGTACAGGCTGATAGCACAATGTTGGTTCACCTGTTGCAGAAACCCCTTCCTGTACAATGACTTTGTGTACAAGCTGACTCCAGGAGGCAGGCAGTTCATGAAGCACTGCCGCTTTGTTCACTCTCTCTCTGAAACCGTCATCGCAGCTCGCAAGGAAAAACTGGTCAGTGGCCTCACTGTTCCCTTTAAACCCTCATCCCAGCCCCAAGGAAAAACTGGTCAGTGGCCTCACTGTTCCCTTTAAACCCTCATCCCAGCCCCAAGGAAAAACTGATCAGTAGTCTCACTGTTCCCTTTAAAACCCTCATCCCAGCCCCAAGGAAAAACTGGTCAGTAGCCTCACTGTTCCCTTTAAACCCTCATCCCAGCCCCAAGGAAAAACTTGGTCAGTGGCCTCACTGTTCCCTTTAAACCCTCATCCCAGCCCCAAGGAAAAACTGGTCAGTGGCCTCACTGTTCCCTTTAAACCCTCATCCCAGCCCCAAGGAAAAACTGGTCAGTAGTCTCACTGTTCCCTTTAAACCCTCATCCCAGCCCCAAGGAAAAACTGGTCAGTGGCCTCACTGTTCCCTTTAAACCCTCATCCCAGCCCCAAGGAAAAACTGGTCAGTGGCCTCACTGTTCCCTTTAAACCCTCATCCCAGCCCCAAGGAAAAACTGGTCAGTGGCCTCACTGTTCCCTTTAAACCCTCATCCCAGCCCCAAGGAAAACCTGGTCAGTGGCCTCACTGTTCCCTTTAAACCCTCATCCCAGTCCCAAGGAAAAACTGGTCAGTGGCCTCACTGTTCCCTTTAAACCCTCATCCCAGCCCCAAGGAAAACCTGGTCAGTGGCCTCACTGTTCCCTTTAAACCCTCATCCCAGCCCCAAGGAAAACCTGGTCAGTAGTCTCACCAAGAATTCTTCCTTTCTGGTTTCTGTCATCTTTCTTGTTCAACTTCTTTTTTGTCCAGTCCTCTTGAGACAAAGAGATGCATGACGTAAGCAGTGAGCTTTGATTTTTAGTAGTTACCTGTGGTATGATGACCTTTGTTAGACCCTGCTGTGACCTTCACAGTTGGCTGGATGTTCATCGCCAGATAGAAGCTGACGCTTACTCCCTGACACTTGGCTGTTTCAGGAGAAGGATGGCCCCAGTAAGAAGCGGTACCTGGATTTTCTGGACATTCTGCTGACCGCTAAAGATGAGAATGGACAGGGACTGACCTCGCTGGAGATACGCAATGAGGTCGATACCTTCCTGTTTGAGGGTGGGTAACTTGTCTTGTCTGTCAGCTTTTGGTGCTTTTTTTATTTTCGAAACGAAAATCTGCCATTTGGGATTACACAAGTGTTTCTTTTTTTTTCTTCTTCTTGTGATGAGGCTCTTGAAATTATTCATGTTTGCAAAGTCCAGTGCTTCTCCTCTGGAGAGGTCTCTGTGACTGCTTTTGCCATTTCTTCTCTGTTAACTAGCATGTCTTGTTATGAGCTTTGAATCAGACCTTTCCTTGTGATGTTAGAAATTGTGTTTTGCAGTGATTTGACCTCCATGGTTGGCTGGGCATTGAATGTCGCAAGCTAAGAACCAGCGGTGACTTGGGTTTCATGAATACGTTTTATTCTGCAGTGTTATTTGACAAGTCCCCTTTCTTGTTTCAGATAGTTTCAACAGTATGTGTTATTCTGCAGTGTTATTTGACAACAAGTCCACTTTCTTGTTTCAGATAGTTTCAAGAGTATGTTTTATTCTGCAGTGTTATTTGACAACAAGTCCCCTTTCTTGTTTCAGATAGTTTCAAGAGTATGTTTCATTCTGCAGTGTTATTTGACAACAAGTCCCCTTTGTTCTTTTAGATTTTCCACTCTGGGTTTAGCACCTATAACACCAGCATTGACTTATGTCCTACGATCATGTTGAACTCTAGGTTATGATATGACAGTGAACGTTAATGTGTGGATTCTGCAATCTTTGTTTAACACCCACAATACTAGTGCTAGCAGCAGTGTGCGTCCTGCAATCAGGTTGAACTCTAGGCAAGGTGTTTTACCAGTTAAGGTCAGCATATACCAGAAAATACATCGGCAATCGTAAGACATATCGGCTGTTATTTTGTTTGACCAGTCCCAAAACTAAAAAATGTGGTAGTAGTAGTATAGACACCTGTGTACCTGACCGGTTACAGTGGTCATCTGACTGGTTACAGTGGTCATCTGACTGGTTACAGTGATCGTCTGACTGGTTACAGTGATCATCTGACTGGTTACAGTGATCATATGACTGGTTACAGTGGTCATCTGACTGGTTACAGTGATCATCTGACTGGTCACAGTGATCATCTGACTGGTTACAGTGGTTATCTAACTGGTTACAGTGGTCATCTGACTGGTTACAATGATCATCTGACTGCTTACAGTGATCATACAGTGATCATCTGACTGGTTACAGTGATCATCTGACTGGTTACAGTGATCATCTGGCTGGTTACAGTGGTCATCTGACTGGTTACTGGTTACAGTGGTCATCTGACAGGTTACAGTGGTCTGACTGGTTACAGTGGTCATCTGACTGGTTACAGTGATCATCTAACTGGTTACAGTGGTCATCTGACTGGTTACAATGGCCATCTGACTGGTTACAGTGAGCATCTGACCGGTTACTGGTTATAGTGATCATCTGACTGGTTACAGTGGTTATCTGACCGGTAACAGTGATCATCTGACTGGTTACAGTGATCATCTGACTGGTTACAGTGATCATCTGGCCAGTTTCCATGAACAGCTTCTGCTGCCTTATAGATGTCACTCAGTTTGTCAGCTCAGTCTAGCGTGATCACTTACTCTAAGTTATGATATGACATTGAGCTTTATCTTGTGGAGTCTGTACTCCTTTGTTTGGCAGTCCCAGTGCTGGCTGTGATGTGTGTCCTATGATTATGTTGAACTCTAGGAGTAGCATACAATGTAACGGTGAGAGCCATCTCTGGGTTCTCTATGATTATGTTGAACTCTAGGAGTAGCGTACGGTGTGACAGTGAGAGCCATCTCTGGGTTCTCTACAATTATGTTGAACTCTATGAGTAGCATACAGTGTGACGGTGAGAGCCATCTCTGGGTTCTCTAGGATTATGTTGAACTCTAGGAATAGCATACAATGTGATGATGAGAGCCATCTCTGGGTTCTCTATAATTATGTTGAACTCTAGGAGTAGCGTACGATGTGACAGCGAGTGCCATCTCTGGGTTCTCTATGATTGTGTTGAACTCTAGGAGTAGCGTACGATATGACAGTGAGTGCCATTTCTGGGTTCTCTGTGATTATGTTGAACTCTAGGAGTAGCATTTTTTAATTTTTATTAGGACAGTAACTTTTAACAGGGGGTCCTTGGGAAGTGGCAATTTTATTTGATATGCACAGTTTGATACCAGTGGGATTTTTCATGTTTTTATCTCTGAATGACTTTTTACTGGGATGTTTATTTGCTGTTGTTGGAATTTAATGTTTTATGATTGGAGTGAATGTTTGGTGAGTGTACTTGGCACCATAAAACATTCCTCGTACAATCAGTGTATTGACATTTGGCAATAAAGTTATATTGCGTTGTATTGTTGTTGCATACGAAGTGACAGTGAGTGCCATCTCTGGGTTCTCTATGATTATGTTGAACTCTAGGTGTAGCGTACAATGTGACATCTCTGGGTTCTCTGCTTCTTTGGCCAGCACCTGCAATACTAGCAGTGAAGTATTACAGTAGTATTATATTATAATACTTCATCAGGTTCTTTGAGTTTTAAACTATGCAATATGTGTTACTGTCTACTGTGATGAGGTATATGTTTAGCCACGTAATTATTTCTCAGATGGGATAATAACCTTGAATCTTGACTATTATGTGAGGCAGTTAGAACTATCTTTCGGATTTACATCCTATAGTTACTGCTTGATTAATTGATGTGTGTTCAATGGCTGTAATATTCAGTCTGCTTTCTGGCTTTTTGAACCCCAGGTCATGATACAACAGCCAGCGCCATCTCTTGGATTCTGTACTCCCTGGCGCAACACCCGCAGTACCAGCAGAAAGTGCAGGCAGAGGTTGACGCCATTCTTGAAGGCAGAGACTCAGCAGAAATTGAATGGTAAAGTTACCAACTTACGTAACAGTGGTATAGGGCTGAAGCTTTGATTTGCACAGTATGCAATGATGGAGGT
>JABMCL010000188.1:732500-737500 GCA_018857735.1 Alviniconcha marisindica | reverse complement strand
TCACACACACACACACACACACACACTCACGCACACGCACACACGCACACGCACGCACGCACGCACGCACGCATACGAACACACACACAACACACTTAAGGAATAGCTACCATAGCTCTATTTTCACTCTTTTTGTTACTCCACTAATCGTTTATTTTATTGTCGATTTACTTTATACTCTATGATTACAATAACATATAAAGAAAAGAGGATGAATAGAGAGAGAGGAGAGAGAGAGAGAGAGAGAGAGAGAGAGAGAGAGAGAGAGACAGAGACAGAGACAGAGACAGAGACAGAGACGGAGAGACAGAGACAGAGACAGAGAGACACACAGAGAGAGACAGAGACAGACAGACTGAACCGTGCTGTGCATGAATTTAATGCATTTATTATTCATTCTCATCATCGACACCATTGTTACACCACGACGATAATGATTATCAGTGGTGAAATTAACAGTGGTGCGTAGAATCAGTTTAGTAACAGTAGCCCGTTGGTTGTTATGAATAGCCTTACTAGCCTACTGTGATCGACATGTTGTTATTACTCGTATTACGGCCGATGTTAAGGTCGCTCGTCGCGTTTTTCTTCCTCTGAAAATCCATCATTTGGCATTCATTGTTCTGATTTTCCTGTATACCCCTGATACTCCTGCAGGACTACAGCATCACCAACAACTACACCTTTGACGACAACGCCCCCAACGAGGACAAAAACCCCAAACACCCCGACCACCGGGACGATCAGTGGAAACACGTTGCCAGGAGGCGTCATGTGCGCTGACCTCTTGGGGTCGATGTGTACAACTCTCAGTTCCGTCTTCAGTGTCGGAAACATTGCGGGTTGTGTTGTGAGTATGATGCTGTTGTATTTGTTGTTAATGGTGTTGGTGGTGTTGGTAGAAGTGGTTTGGACTAATCTAGTATTAGGCCTGCAGTTGTCGTTGCTGTTCGTACGTAGAGTGAGCTGTGGTGTAACTATAATGTTTCGTTGTTTGCCGTATTGGGATAGTGGTTTGGGCCTTGCTAGAAGTAATGTTGTCGCTGCTGTCTTAGACTGAACTGTGCTGTGGGTAATGTTGCGGTGAGGGGTACGGGGAAAAGACAAAAATGGATGTACACAAATGAAAAATGACCGCGCCCTTTGAAAAGCCCTTAAAATAAAAGCCCCCCCCCCCCCCCGCTTTTAAAACACCGACCCCCTCACCCGGGAAAGACAGCTCATCTGCCACACCCCAACCACCCCACAACCATCTCATCTACTACACCCACAACCACTCCTGCAACCATCTCATCTACTACACCCACAACCACTCCCACAACCATCTCATCTACCACACCCACAACCACTCCCACAACCATCTCATCTACCACACCCGCGACCTCCCCATCAACAACGGCCACATCATCTGCCATTCCAGCCACTACTGCACCAATGAAGACTACGGCTACATCAGAGAAAAAACGACGAGCCAATATACAGAGGGGGGGGAAATCCAGCACCAAAACCCACATCTGAGAAAGGAACAAAGAGAAACCAGAAAAAAAACAATCTCTCTTTTTTCTGTTTTCCCCTTTTGTTCTTCACACACACACACGAACGCACGCCGCACGCACGCACGCACCCACCACGCACGCACCAGCACGCACGCACTCACGAAACCACCCCACGCACCCCACACACACACAAAACCTCACACAAAACACACAAAAACACACAAAACACACACACTTTCCCACACACCAGTTGAGTGATATGTTACTGAAGGACCATTTTTCCTTTTTTCCTTTCTTTTTTTTAAAATTTTCCCATCGCCATTACCCAATTAACCAAAAAATTCTATTGAAATAAGGGGAAGAGAGAAAAAAAGGGAGAGAGGGAGAGGGGAGGGGAGAGGGGAGGGGAGAGAGGGGAGGAGAGAGAGAGAGGAAAAGAGAGAGAGAGAGAGAGAGAGGGGAAAACCAGACAGCCAGACAGCAGACAGACAGACAGACAGACGAGAGAGAGAGAGAGACAGAGACAGACAGACTAAACCCGGGCCGTAATGAATTTAATGATTTATTATTCTTTCCTCATCATCGACCCATTGTTAAAACCAAAGACGATAATGATTTCAGTGGTGAAATTAACAGGGGTGCGAAATAAATTTAGTAACAGTAGCCCGTTGGTTGTTTTAAAAAAGCCTTACTGCCACTGTGTCGACATGTTGTTATTACTCGATTACGGCCGATGGTTTAAAGGGCGCTCGTCGCGTTTTTCTTCCCCCCGGGAAAAACCATCATTTGGCACTTTGTTTTCCCCATTTTTCCCCCATACCCTGATACCCTGCAGCATCACCAAAACTGCAGGGCCCTTTTCCACAACGCCGACGACGACGAAACAACAGCACCCAACACCCGCGACCACCGGGGAAAAGATCAGTGTGGGGACACGTTTCCAGGAGGCGTCATGGCGCTGACCTACTTGAGGTCGATTTTGGGAAAATCCCAGTTCCGTCATCAGTGTCGGAAACATTGCGGGGTGCCGTGAGATGATGCCTTTTTGTTGTTTTTGTTGTTGATGGTGTTGGTGTTGTTTGAAGTGGTTTGGGCTGCTTTGTACTAGGGCCCCCCCGTTGTCGCTGCTGTTCGTACGTAGGGGGGAACTGTGGTGTAGGTAGGTGACTGCACAAAGACCAAAAGTGCATGGTACACAGTGGGAAAAATGACATTCGCCGTCTCCTTGAACAGGCCCTGTATGGGGAGTGCGAACGCTTGTCCGATGGGCGCTGTTGTCTTGTTATTAATACAACGTCTGCAGCAACCAAGTGAGAGATGCTGCCCTAGGGGTGAACGCACGCATGGTCACTGCTCCACGTTTTACAGTAGGTTACCTTATGTTTGCCAGTTTGCAAGTGGGTTCGTAGCGCACGTTATAACAACTTTTGATGTAGGTAGAATGTATTTTCTGCTGAGTAGACTGGTTACGCCATCCGGAGATGTCTATTTTGAGCCATCCAGAGATGTTTATTTGCGCCAAGCAGAGCCATCCAGGATGTTTATTTGGCGCCAAGCAGAGCCATCCAGAGATGTTTATTTGGCGCCAAGCAGAGCCATCCAGAGATGTTTATTTGGCGCCAAGCAGAGCCATCCAGAGATGTTTATTTGGCGCCAAGCAGAGCCATCCAGAGATGTTTATTTGGCGCCAACGATATTTATTTTGCAGCAGCCAGAAATGTTCATTTTACGACAACCAGAGATGTGCATTGTTTTATGTCTGATTTCACTGTATTTATCATACTGCTGCAGTAACTACATCACAAACACCAACAACTGTAACGACGACGACAACGCCAAAACCAACGACAACAGCGACCACCAGGACAGATCAGTGTGTGGACACGTTGCCAGCAGGCATCATGTGCGCTGACCTGCTTGAGGTCGATGTCTGCAAATCTCAGTTCCGTTATCAGTGTCGGAAACATTGCGGGTTGTGCTGTGAGTATCATGCTGTTGTTGTTGGTAGTGGTGATGGCGTGGGCTGTTTAAGAGTTGATGTAGTTGTGACTGATTGCTTAATGCTTGATACGTACTTAACCAACCGCGAAGCCCATGATTATCAGAACGAAACAGCAGTTATGGAATCACAAGTAAACGTAGGTTTTCACTTCTCGTTTACACACCACTTTGCTTTTAAGAGGCTGGAAAAAATGAAGTCGACCGAACCACAGTCGGTGCAAAATCAAAAAAACCGTGAGAGCCAGTGGCGCAGAGCGAAAGCGTCCCTTGAAAGCCAATTAAGCACGATGGAGGGTGGTCACCAAATGTTTGGGTCGTCACGTTTCAGCTAGGGTTTGGCCCCCCCCAGAGATGTTTTCCCGGGGTAAACATTTGTGCAGACTTACAAAATCCCCCGAATGACACTGTAAACCGAGTCCCCCCTTGTGCACTCTTACAAAAAGGGTCAAATATAGCGTTAAAGGATATGCAGCCAAACAGAGTCGGTGGGTTATGAAAAAACTAAAATACCCCCCTTTGTGTGTGGTGTGGTGGTTGTGTGTGTTTGTGTGGGGTGGTGTGTGTGTGTGTGTGGGGTTTTTTTGGCGTGGTTCGGGTGCGGGGGTGCTGTCGTGCCGCGCGCCCCTTGGGGGGTGTGTGTGTGTGCCGCGCCCCGTGTGGTGTGTGGCGCAACCCCCGGTGGGGGCGTGCGTTTCGTGCGTGGGCTTTTTGTGTGCGATGACTTTTGCAAAAGAGAGGAACCCAAATCGAAAACTTTATTTTTTCAAGGCTTGAGTTTTGGTTCAGTCAAAAAAACCTAAAAAAGTCCTTGCTAAGCTACTGATGAGTAAATTAAAAAATTTTAGGCATATTTATATCATATAGGCATGAATGGTGAGTGGAATTTTATAATGAGAATTTCCACACAAAACATAACGTGTTCACACGCCAGACGCACACTAGCTACATCACTCAAAAAAAAAAACCCCAAAAAATAACAAAAACAATTTGAAACAGAATGACTGCTAGCGTTTTAAAACAAGATCCAAACACAAAAAGGTTTAAAAGAACGCTCATCTATTATGGCATGGGCATACAATATGCAAATCCTTGGGAAGGGATAGAGAGCTATACAATATGCAAATCCTTGGGAAGGGATAGAGAGCTATACAATATGCAAATCCTTGGGAAGGGATAGAGAGCTATGTAATGCAACTTGCACCATACAGGGCTTCCTCGTCTTCGTCTTCTTATTCTTATGATATCAAAATAATGATGATGGTGAGCAGGAGCGTATTAGAAGCGAAACAATAGTTGTAGAACATGGAACAACATTACAGTAAACCTCTGTGGAAGAAGAAGAAGAAGAGAAGAAGAAGAAGAAGAAGAAGAAGAAGAGGAGGAGGAGGAGGAGGAGGAGGAGGAAGAGGAGGAAGAAGAAGAAGAAGAAGAAGAAGAAGAAGAAGAAGAAGAAAGAAGAAGAAGAAGAGAAGAAGAAGAAGAAGAGGAGGAGGAGGGAGGAAG
>JABMCL010000188.1:715000-717500 GCA_018857735.1 Alviniconcha marisindica | reverse complement strand
TTGCCATCATCACCACATCCACCACCACAACCATAATCATCATCATCGTCGCCGTCGTCGTCACCACCACCACCACCACCACCACCACCACCACCACCACCACCACCACCACCATCATCATCGTCGTCGTCGTCACCCCCCCTACTATCATCATCTTCGTCTCCCTCACTATCAAACCGATGTTTGATGACAAATTTGTGTATGTAAATAAAACTCTTGTGTTTAGGTGTCGTTTAAAAAAATATATACTTTTTATTTATTTTTTTAAACTTGAGTATGAGATGTACGCACCAAGGCTGGATGTGTTACTCTGATCACAAGAAATCAACAAACAAGGGAGCTAATTAGCGCTCGACAGTCATAACACGGCCGGTAACTCTCACTGGCATGCGAGTAAATACAAAGTACACAAATTCCTTTCTTTTTTATGTTATTTACAAAAATAAATTAAAAAATAAATGTTAAAAATATTTTATCATTGTGATATTTTTTTTAAATATACTTTATTTACTTTTATATATATAATATATATATATATATAATATATATTATATTATAAATATATACTATATATTATATATTTATATATTTATTTTTATATATATATATTATTATTTTTTGCAGCGGAGTGTCCTCCCTTCCAATGCATCCTGGACTGTGGCCTGGCGGGGTACAAGGTTGATCCAAACGGCTGTCTTGTCTGCGCCTGCGACGTGTGAACCACTGGACAAGGCTGCATCATGCTCACTTCTGGGATAGTGTCACTGATAGCTGCATATATAATAATATAGGCACCACGTGTGATTGGCTGCACGCAGCATTCAGGCTGAAGGCTGGGGCTTTGCTCGGTTTGTTGCCCGCCTGCTGTCTTAAAGGGGAAGGAAAGAGAAGCTTAACAGGCCCTATAGACAGTAATGGAATCATAACAGACACACAGCAACAAACAAAGAAAGATTTTTTAAAATAAATTTCCCGTCCTACATTTTTGACTTAAAGAAGAAGAAGAAGAAGAAGAAGAAGAAGAAGAAGAAGAAGAAGAAGAAGAAGAAGAAGAAGAAGAAGAAGAAGAAGAAGAAGAAGAACAACAACAACAACAACAACAACAAACAACAACAACAACAACAACAGCAGCAACAGCAACAGCAACAACAACAAGAAGAGAAAGGTGTTTTAAAGCCATGAAAATGCGAACGTGCGTACTGCCATTTTGTGCCCAGCATTAAATGCCAGTGACGTCACAAACAAGGCTGGCATGGGTGGAAAAAGTATCAACTACGTCACAAGCCAGACCTTTTCTGTTCTTCAGTTGTAAAGAACGAACCAAACTGGGCTGAGGAGGCTAAATTCCCCAAGGAGCTGAAATTCGAAGATAAAAAAAAAGAAAAAAGGTTGTATAAATTCCGATAGAACAGCCGACTGAAACTTGCAGGAGAAAATATTTGCTCATGTTCTATGTTTTGGAGCTGGCTTGCGCAACTCTTCGATCCGGTTTCCTTTTTAAAGCCGTCTGATGTTTTTTTCAGTGTGTGCAACATTCACCTGCCCTTTTTCGCATCGTTACTCGTCTGTAAATAGTTACGCGGTGAACAATAATACTACTCACTCACTCACACACTAAATCTGCGTGAAAATAGCTGATTACAACAGAACAAAACAAAACATGCGCGTATTTTCTATTTTCTGTGTTGTCTTATACAAATCAGCGTTTAAAAAACAAACAAATTGTGTGTTTCATCTTGTGTCATCAGAACGCTAGGCTTTTTTCTTTTTTGTTGGTGTGTATATTCTGAAAACAATGTGCACAGAACTGAATGTCGTCTTTTTTGTATTCAACTTTCGACATATGTACATATTGGTTCTTGTTTAATGCTATTGGCAAACATACGTTATCGTCATAGTCATGTGAAACAACAACTTATATTGTGACGTGACCATACCGACTTTGTTTTCTCACTGCTTCCTTTAATAACAACTGATATTGTGACGTGACCATACCGACTTTCTTTCCTCACTGCTTCCTTTAATAACAACTGATATTGTGACGTGACCATACCGACTTTGTTTCCTCACTGCTTCCTTTAATAACAACTGATATTGTGACGTGACCATACCGACTTTGTTTCCTCACTGCTTCCTTTAATAACAACTTATATTGTGACGTGACCATACCGACTTTGTTTCCTCACTGCTTCCTTTAATAACAACTGATATTGTGACGTGACCATACCGACTTTGTTTCCTCACTGCTTCCTTTAATAACAACTTATACTGTGACGTGACCATACCGACTTTGTTTCCTCACTGCTTCCTTTAATAACAACTTATACTGTGACGTGACCATACCGACTTTGTTTCCTCACTGCTTCCTTTAATAACAACTGATATTGTGACGTGACCATACCGACTTTGTTTCCTCACTGCTTCCTTTAATAACAACTTATATTGTGACGTGACCATACCGACTTTGTTTCCTCACTGCTTCCTTTAATAACAACTGATA
>JABMCL010000188.1:702500-705000 GCA_018857735.1 Alviniconcha marisindica | reverse complement strand
ACACTTAAACAACAGATAAACGGTCAAGAACGATGAAAAATGAAAGAAAAAAACTTATCCTGTTTTGGTTTAGTTTTTCCAGCTTGTTCGGTGTTTGGAAGATTGTTGGTCGACGGGTGAGGCGTAGCCTGAACCCATGAGGATATGGATTCTCAAACCGAGCCTGTTTGTATTCTCGCACTGTTCTTCACACTGCGGTTCATTACAACACTTTTTTCTTTTCTTTCAAATTACTCTAGTAATGTTTGCTCTGTGTGATTTAAACCTACGATATCATTTCATTATTAATTCAATTCAATTCAATTAAAAAAACTTTAATCATCCCACAAGGGGCAATTTTGTTGTGGTCATGGCGGGCTCGTAAAATAATAATACATAAAGTTAAGAGAACAATACAACAAACACAACACCACCAACAAAAGAGTCTTACTTTAACCATAGTTGTAATGCAGGTATTGATCATTGATTACAATCAAAACTCAATAAAAATTGATATTCCTATCACGTGGTGTCGCTGACCGAAGAGCCTCATTGCTTTACAAGAGGAGCCTGCAAACTAAAGTGGCAATGTAAAAACTTGAAACCAAGGACTTTGTTTCGTAAAAAAAAAAAATCCCCTTTGACTTTATTTAAATGTTTCAAAGAGGCCGCTTTCCGCGACAGGAGCGCCGCAGCGGTGATTTGCACATACAGTCCCTCTAATCGTCGCTCACGAAACTTACTTTAGGACATGAAAATCAAATCAACGCGGCATTCCAAAACAAAACCATTGATTTGAAGAATGTATTTCGATTTTTTTCTACCTGTTTGCCAAAACCTGTTTTGAGAAAGCTAGTTTCGAAAACAGTTTGCAATGATGGGGCCAGCCTATTGGGCGGTTCCGGCGGGGTTGTTAACTCCCTTGACTTTAATCCGGTTGTACCACTGAGCTATCCCCGATACTATTGGCTGTTTTTACTCCCGGTGCCTACTTTCCTCACAACGGAAGGTGGTCACGGTGAATTGACGAAGTTTACCAGTGCCAACCTTAAAGTCATTTTTGAAGGCCCGTAGTCAGAGTGTGTGCTGGCAGCAAGCAAGAACTTGTTCTCGTGCTACAGGATGAGAAAACAAACAAACGAAAAAACATGCATTTTCCCCCAAGCACTCGCGATCTTCTGGTCAACTGAAAAACGATGCAAAGACATTTTTTCCCCATCCTCTAGCACCTTTACCCTGTAATTCTTCCAGACACAACAGTATTGTCATTTATGCTGCTTCAAAATTCTAGGTTCAACTTCCATTGTTATATACAGCGTGAAGCAACGCCTACTCAGAAATCGGCGGCCCGGAAGTGGCCGCTGCGACTTTCGCGACTTCTTGCGCAAACGATTACGTAGAGCATTCACTCGTGCAAACCAGCTTCGCCGAACTGCCCAATATAAGACCCATATTCTACCTGCTATGCAAAGCATGTTTTGAGACAGCTCGTTTCGAAAACCATCTGCAATGAAGGCGTCAGCTTATGCTATAGACCAACATTCTGCCTGATCGATGTATGACGGCCCACGCACGGTAAAGCCGGACTGCCGGATGTTATCAAAGGCAGGAACTATACGCAGGGTCTTTGATGATATTGCCCTACTTCTGTCAGTCAAGTCACGCGGCTCTAAGCGGGAGTGGGGAGATCAAAGCAATATATTTTTCCAGCCGCTTTGACCGCTTATATTAAAGATCACTCGCATTCATTCAAAAGGTACAGTTACACACGATTCAGTCCTGCCCCCCTATGTTACCAGTCATTCATTCACAACAGTCAGTCTGTCAGTCAGTCAGTCAATCAGTCATTTTTTTGTTTGTTTCGTTCTTCAGCTAAAAGCGGCCCGAGGTTCATCCAGTGTCGGATGAGAAGGTAGCGTGTGCAGCCGTTTCCCCACACCTGTACAGTCAGTCAGTCAGTCAGTCAATCAATCAGTCAGTCATTCAATTATTCAATCAGTCAATCGGGCAATCAGCCATTTACTCTGAGAGCGATCAGACATTAGCTGGTTCACTTAGTCAGCTAGGTACATGGATTATCATCAAACCAACGAACCAACGAACCAAGATACATTTCTCCTTGTGAACGAACCAGTCGGAAGCGGTAGCAGCTGTTCAAGCGAGGGTTACGGCTGTGGAGGAGAAGAAGCATTCAAGTCGTTGATTACAACGAAAAAACTATCAGTTAATGTAGTCTAGCCTCCACTGGAGGAAGAACGACCGGGATCTTTTACGTGCTACTGCGGTAACACCGGGGTGGAACGGATACCGAAATAAAAATTAGCGCAGAAAATTGACCCTGGAGAAAGAAAAAAAATCCCCCGCAGCTCCAACCGGGACTCGAACCCGGGACCTTTCGATCACGAGTCCAGCGCTCTACCGCTGAGCTATCCTTGATGCTCTAGGCTACTTCCGTTTTTCACCTACGACAGAGTGGACCTCACGCCCGTTGGCAATAAAACCGAACGCTGACACTTATTGA
>JABMCL010000188.1:695000-700000 GCA_018857735.1 Alviniconcha marisindica | reverse complement strand
GAAATCATTGAAGTAATTACAACAGCTCAAGTGGGTAGTGCCGTGTGTTTAACACTTTATACTCACTCACAAGAAGTGTTTCTTGACACACTGTGTGTTGTTCAGCTTATGTCTGCCACTCCCTCATGAAATTGCTTCTGTCCATTTTGAAAATGATATTTCTTATTTATGTACCGACAGAAGAATTCGCAACCTTGCTTCTGTGCAGTAAATGTACAATAGTCGAAAAAAAAAAACAGAATCAACTTTCTGTGCTGATTCTTACGAGTATTTCCGAGCCGTTCCACCCTCATGTTACCGCAAGTAGAACGCATAAACACCTGTCTCATTATGGCAAAAGTACAGGTGGCAGGTTACAGCTAAACAAGCATACAAACCTAACACACAGAAGTTAGAGCGGGTTGACTATACTGTCCTGGGATAGTGTGGAACCCATCAGGAAAATGAACTCGCACGCAACTCTTCAGGGAACGCTCGTTCATCTCAATAAGACTGATCCATTGTTCACAGAACTGTGCAGAGTACGGCCGGGAGTGCAACAATATGAGGTGCTGCCAGTACATGGGTTACAGTGAAATGGCCTGCCGTAACGGACAGTGTTTACAAAAACAGGTGAGCTGATTATTATTGGTAATGTAAATGTATGCATCCAGTGTACTGAAGGTTGCAGTAGCCTCCTGGCGAAGGTATAATGTTGCACCAGACGTCTACACAGGTGCAGAGACATACACGGCACACGACAGACAGACATGAACAGACACACACAACACACCTCACACACACACACACACACACACACACACACACACACACACAGCCGCACGACAGCACACATGCACACGCACATGCACAGCACATGCAGCACATCACACACACACACACACCACCACACGCACACACACACACACACACACACATGCACATGCACGCACGCACCACACACACACACACGCACACACACACACACACGCACACACACACACACCACACACACACACACACACACACACACACCACACACACACACACACACACACACACACACACGCACGCACCACACGCACAGCACACACACACATGCCACACGATCAGCACGCACACCACACACACACACACACCACACACACACACACACACACACACACACACACACACACACGCACACGCACACGCACACATACACGCGCACACGCATGCACGCACGCACTCGCACACACACATTTTAGAAGAGAGGAGAGAGAGAGAGAGAGAGAGAGAGGAGAGACGAGAGAGAAGAGAGCAGACAGACAGACAGACAGACAGACAGACAGACAGACAGACAGACAGACAGACAGACGAACAGACAGACAAGAAGGGGGGGGGGGAGATGTGCGTCTTATAAACAATTAATCGAACAGTTTTAACAATACGCATCTCTCTCTCTCTCTCTCTCTCTCCTCTCTCTCTCTCTCTCTCTCCTCTCTCTCTCTCTTCTCTATATATATATATATATATTGTAACAAATAAGATTAAAACAATGACTGTTACAGTGCGGCAGTTACGGGATGCGCTGCAACGCCTTCAACCACTGCTGTTACCACGAGAGCCTCACGTGCTTCCTCGCCACAGGCAGGTGCGGTTACCTCGACATGAACGGCAAGAAATAGACAACGAGTGCGTGGACTTCCAGTGGTTCTTGTCACGGGCAAGGTCATAACCGAGTCAGTCTGAAATACCAAGACATCGTTATTGCTGGTGATTGAAAATGCAGTCTCTCTGTCTCGTTCTCTCTGTCTGACAGTCTGTCTGTCTATCTTTGTCTGTCTCTGTCTCTCTCTTTGTTTGTTTGTGTCTATGTGTGTGCCACTCTCCGTGTTTCTGTCTTTGTCTGTCTCACCTTCGCCCCCTTCTCCTCTTCTTATTTTTCTTTGTTGTTCTTGTTGTTCTCTCTCTCTCTCTCTCTCTCTCTCTCTCTCTCTCTCTCTCTCTCTCTCTCTCTCTCTCTCTCTCTCTCTCTCTCTCTCTCTTTTCTTAGTTGTTATTATTGTTGCTGTTGTGTGTATGTATGTATGTATGTGAGTGTATGTGTTCTCCTTTCAGTTCTGGCAATAGTCAAACAATTTGCCTGCTGCTTGAACAAAAGGAGAGGGGGTGGGGGGGGGAGGGGAATTAGAAGAAGAAAGGAAAAAAGCGAGAGAAAAAAAAAGAAGGAAAGGAGACAAACAACCACAACTCAAACTGTCCCTCTCTTTTATTCTCCATCTTCGACATCCTATGGGGCACGGTGGCCTGTGTTTACGTGTCACGTTCATCCGTTTGCCTTGATGTGTGTTGATACATACACCGGGTGTCAAGCGTTAGTTTTCGTTCTAATAAACATATTTCTGACGCTCAAAAGTGTGTGTTTATGTGTGTGTGTGTGTGTGTGTGTGTGTGTGTGTGTGTGTGTGTTTTGTGTGTGTGTGTGTGGTGTTGTGTGTGTGTGTGTGTGTGTGTGTTGTGTGTGTGTTGTTTGTGTGTGTTGTGTTTGTGTGTGTGTGTGTGTGTGTGTGTGTGTGTGTGTGTGTGTGTGTGTGTGTGTGTGTGTGTGTGTGTGTGTGTGTGTGTGTGTGGTGTGTGTGTGTGTGTGCGGTGTGTGTGTGTGTGTGTGTGTGTGTGTGTGTGTGTGTGGTGTGTGTGTGTGTGTGTGTGTGTGTGTGTGTGTGTGTGTGTGTGTGTGTGTGTGTGTGTGTGTGTGTGTGTGTGTGTGTGTGTGTGTGTGTGTGTGTGTGTGTGTGTGTGTGTGTGTGTGTGTGTGTGTGTGTGTGTGTGTGTTTTGTGTGTGTGTGTGTGTGTGTGTGTGTGTGTGTGTGTGTGTGTGTGTGTGTGTGTGTGTGTGTGTGTGTGTGTGTGTGTGTGTGTGTGTGTATGTGTGTGTGTGTGTGTGTGTGAGTGTGTATACGTGTGTTTTAACAAATCTTCTGACTGACATGAAAAACGCATTGAGTTTAGTGATCGGAGCAAAGATTTGTTCAATTACCCTATGAATAATATGATCTTAACTTGACCTGACTTGACCTGACCTGACCTGATATGACTTGAGCTGACCTGACTTGACATGGCTTGACCTGACTTGACTTGACTTGACTTGACTTGAGCCAAGCGTCAAGGCGGCCGTACGGGCGAAGCAAAGACTTAAATGTGACGATTTTTCAATCTTGAACATTACAAATGTGACGACTGTCATAATGTGCACGACGGTCACACGTACAGATCGGCATGTAAAGGTGTACATTTCTTGTGTACGTAACATGTTATACTCGTTGATCCCCTTCAGTTCAATGTATGTTTCTTAATTTATTATATAAATATGCAATCAGACAGACACTTCAGTTCAATGTATGTTTGCTAATTTATTACATGAACATACAATGAGACAGACATTTCAATCCAGTGTATGTTTGCTAATTTATTACATGAACATACAATGAGACAGCACTTCAGTTCAATGTATGTTTGCTAATTATTACATGAACATACAATGAGACAGACACTTCAGTTCAATGTATGTTTGCTAATTTATTACATAAACATACAATGAGACAGACACTTCAGTTCAACGTATGTTTGCTAACTTATTACATGAACATACAATAAGACAGTCACTTCAGTTCAATGTATGCTTTCTAATTTATTACATAAACATACAATGACACAGACACTTCAGTGACAGTGCTTCGTACATAACATCAGGCTAACTGTCACTAACGACACGCAAGACTGACAAATTAACCAACCAACCAACCAACCGGACAAGCAATATTACCCCGATGAACAAAACAAACAAGCATGCGAGCAGTTGACATAACAGCAAACAGACGATTAATTGTTTTTAATACTTTTTGTTGTTGTTGTTCCCTTCTCTCTACATTTCTTGTGTGTGTAGGGGTTGGGGGGGGGGGGGGGGGGGAGACACACCGTCATATCCTTTACTCTGCTCAGCCATTTCAGGTATTATTATTAACAACAACAACAATAACAATCAAAATAATCTTTCTTCATCCCAGCGGGAAATTAAAGCTGTCGTTCGATCGCACAACGAAGAACATACCTCAATAATTCTAAGTCATGAAACACACGTACATACACACTCTTCGACATACGCCCCCTTTCTCTCAATCTGCATACACTAATTGGAATGATCTAATGCTAATACCTAACAAACCCAAAATTACCTGGAATAATGCTTTCTCTGTCAAACCAAAACGTAAAAACTCTCAAATTAAATAAAAATCATTAGGTTCACACATCCCCAACCCTCCCTTAGAAAGTTATCATTCTCAACAGACATCTTGACGCATGCGCACACCCAGTTAATGACTGGTATAATTTTCGTCAAAAACTGACAGAGCCGAGGGTAAAAACGAGGCTTTATAACGGTTTGTGTTTGTTCTCGGAAGTAAAAATCTTCCACTTCTGTTGCTACGTCTGCTGTCTAAGTAGTGTCTCATTGGGTGTGTAGGGTCGTTATTAAATTATTGATTTACATCGGCACCTGGATACTTACAAACTTGGAACCAGGCACAATAGCCGGCTCTTCCAAATTGTTTTCGTTCCTCGTGATTCTACGCTAGAGTAGACCTCACAACCGTTGGCAATAAAACAGGCGCTGACACATATATTGACTTACCTGCGCGATAGAGTCAGTTAGCATCAGAGTTCTAAAGGCTGATGTTTGTTTTGATTGGCGGTGCTGGTCAGTATATAAATAATATTACAACAGCTGTCGTTCGCTGGGGTGATTTGGACCGAGTACATTGACATCGTCCGGTGAGTACATGCGATGTAAATGTGTGGGACGTAGGGTGATTTAGGATCCAAATGCTTTCCTCTTTCTTAATAACAATGACAACTCTTACATAGCGATAGACACAGTGAACTCGAACTCGAACTCGAACTCGAAAACTTTAATACTCAAGGATAGTAGCGTTAGGTCCATTTGGACATATCTAACAGCCAGTGCTTGCTATACTACAAACACA
>JABMCL010000188.1:682500-690000 GCA_018857735.1 Alviniconcha marisindica | reverse complement strand
AGGATGCACAGACAAGTCAGGCTTCAGGTTTCGTTCTATTAAAATATGGGTCTTAAACGGCTGTGACTATTTGATGTGTGTGTGTGTGTGTGTGTGTGTGTGTGTGTGTGTGTGTGTGTGTGTGTGTGTGTGTGTGTGTGTGTGTGTGTGTGTGTGTGTGTGTGTGTGTGTGTGTGTGTGTGTGTGTGTGTGTGTGTGTGTGTGGGTATGTGTGTCGTGTGGTGGTGTGTGTGTGTGTTTTTGTGTTGAGAGAGAGAGAGTAAAAGAGTTTTGTGTTTTTGTTTGGGGTGGTGTTTGTTATGTTTGGGGTGGTTGTGTTTGTGTTGTGTGGGGTGTTTGTGGTGTGTGTTGGGTGTGTGCGTGTCCCTGTGTTCATGAGTGTGCTCCTCGCCACCGGCACGTGTGGTTATGTCAACAACGGCGTCGGCAGGAAATAGTCAGTGCCGAACTCTGTCCCTGTCAGTTCGTCTGTGTGAAGGATGCACAGACAAGTCAGGCTTCAGGTTTCGTTCTATTAAAATATGGGTCTTAAACGGCTGTGACATTTTTGTATATGTTTATTTATGATATTATTATATATTTTATATTATATATATACATATATATATATATATATTATAGTGTGTGTGTGTGTGTGTGTGTGTGTGTGTGGTGTGTGTGTGTGTGTGTGTGTGTGTGTGTGTGTGTGTGTTGTGGTGTGTGTGTGTGTGTGTGTGTGTGTGTGTGTGTGTGTGTGTGTGTGTGTGGTGTGTGTTGTGTGTTGTGTGTTTGTGTGTGTGTGTGTGTGTGTGTGTGTTGTGTGTGTGTGTGTGTGTGTGTGTGGTGTGTGTGTGCGTAGTGTGTGTGTGTGTGTGTGTGTGTGTGTGTGTGTGTGTGTGTGTGTGTGTGTGCAGTGTGTGTGCGTGCGTGTGTGTGACCCTCTGCCGGTGCGTGGAGTGGCTGCGCCGGCGGGGGCGTGCGAGCGCAAAATCAAAGACGGACCCGCCGCTGGCCACTGAATAGCCAACGAGACTCAGTAGCCACTATCCACCGCATATCCGGTCTGAGGTTCCTAGTTGGCAATCATCACAAAGCGTGAAACTGGACTTAATTTGAAAACTAAACTCCTGTAATCGGGGAGGTCTTTGAATCAAAACCACTCGATGACTGATGATGATGAAGCCGTGATGCTTAATGTCCTCAGATGTCAGTTGACATATTAGGGACAAGCGGCTGTGACCAATGCCGAAGCATCGTTCAATATAGCTTTACGTCCACAGAAACCAGGAGGCTCGTTAGGACGGACAGCCCAGGACGGCCACCTCGATTCTCAGACAGCTCCTGAACTATGACAAAACCACTCGATTTCAAGACTTTATAATATTTAGAGATCTAGGCCAACTTTTCAGCATTAGTGGGGTCAGTAGCCTCGGTTTCAGTCCCCGGCCGTTCAGCCTGTCAGTCCCTGGCCAAGGCCGCCGGTCTGTCAGTCACTCCTGCCGGATGCGGCCGACTGTTTCAGTCAGTCTCAGCCGGCCGCGTTAATACTCAGTCAGTCCACACGATAATCAACAAATCTAGCCTGTCCCGGTTGGACACACATTTGTTTTGAAAAGGATAGGTCCTGATAGGCTATAATCGGAAACAGACTGAAGCCTAGGCGGAACATTTGCGTAGACTTGGCCAGCACTGAAACAAAGGAGCTACTCAGTGATGAACCTAATCCGGTGCCGCCTCGACTGACTTGAAATGACTCACGCCTCAACAACACAACCGAAAGATTTGCTAATTCAGCACCCGGATCATGTGATTTTTTCCCCGCGAGATGTTACTGCAGTCATAGTTAAATCAAAACTGAAGTTAAAATTAGTGAAAAAATTCGCGCCTGAGACCTTCAATTTTTTTGCGACTATGTGCTAACCAGAGACCGTAAAGGGAAGTAAGAAATTGTTGACAATACCCTGGGCCGGTTGAATTATTTCCCTTGTATGCCGACTTGCTAGAGAGGCCAACGCTAAGTGCATCATTTCAAGGTAAATGAAAATGTTGTTACGTTCTTTGCACACTTGACATACGGAGTTTATGGTCGAAGATGATGGTGTTCATGCTGAGTTAGACTTAGGTGAATATTTCTGTCCTCAGACGACCTTCAATTCTGAATTTGGGGATTTGACTCGCCCAATCCAAGATGGCGACGCCCTAAGAGTTTGGCTTAGCCCGTAGCTACCTAGCAAACACATTACTTCTTCGTGTAATATTGTCCGAAATTTGCTTTGAAAAGTGAAGAAAGTTATCTTTCATTGGTTTTAGGATGCGAAAATGAGTCTAAAAAGCACGCTGTGCCCTTGTTAGAAGTGGAATCTTATTTTTCTGTGACACTGCACTTCCGTAAACAATACCTGTAGAACTTCTCAACATCTCGCCAGCATCAGTTTGTTTTGACATTGGCTTGTCATATATATCATCGCTTGCTCGCGCAGTGATAACAACTTGCATGGTCAGGCAGGTCACAGAGATCTTCGCCTGCCTGACGAAGTTACCTGCTCGGGGCAGTCGGGCAGTCTTTTTAAAAATATTTTATTGCTTGTGTCCCCGGACACATAATCATGTGGGCCAAACACCCCCCCCCCCCCCCACACACACACACACACCACATCACACAGACACTCTCTTTCTGTCTCTGTCTCCCAGTCTCTGTTTCAGTCTCTGTCTCTCTCACACGCACACAGTGGTCACAAATATTGTGGAAAATGTGTGCACATGAACACAATGCCTTTGGAGAGGAAAAATAAAGTGCAATGAAACATGGCAATTGACATGCACAGGTGAAACTGCATGTGTTAAGTAACTTCAGAAATAATCCTGCTACTACTGCTCCATTGCGGCTGCATTGCTTTTTGTTTTTACGTAGTTGTGATTGTGAACACTGAACTTACATGTCATAAATTACACTAAACACTGTTGACAGACCTGTGTAAGACAAGTTGTTTGCAGTTCATCTGTTAACTCAGACATGAGTCAGATGGTTTGAGTAACACAGCTTGGTTTGTCATACCCACCCACCCACAAGACAGGTTATTGACTGAACCTAAACTACAAAGTACAATCCTTTGAGTTTGAGTTCTCTCTCTCTCTCTTTGTCTGTCTCAGTGTCTGTGTGTTTATCTGTTTGACTATGTGATTTCTCTCTCTCTCACTCTCTCTCTTTGTCTCAGTGTCTGTGTGTTTATCTGTTTGACTAAGTGATTTCTCTGTCTCTCTCTCTCTCTCTCTCTGTCTCTCACTCTCAGTCTCATAAATATAATTAAAAATGCACATGTATGCATGCATACATGTATATACACCCCCCCCACCCCACGCACCCACCCACACCCAAAGTGTATGCGCACAGATTACATAAAGCTTTTTTAAGTCTTATAATTTATGTGGCATTGCTATCCTTAACTATTGATAAGTTAATTGTCTAATATTTTAACAATGTTTGGGTTTGCTTCCATACGATAGTATGTTTTTATTTATTTCAGGAAACATAACAAGTACTACATTGGGCGGAGATAGAGATAATAGCCATCAAGACAGTATTGGCCGGAGATTTGCGATAGCAGTCAGCTCTTGAATGAAAACAACCCACTGTGGCTTGCTGTTTCAGTAGCATGTCCTAAACAAATTAAGTCCCACAATGTAACACACTAGCCCAGAACGTAGCAGTCTTACTGGGTCGATCAGCAGGTGACATCGAGACGGGTGACAATAGAGTGTTGGCGAAGGCCACTATGTCAGGGGAGATTTTCCATCCTATGGAAAATCCTGAAGAAGTGGATTCCAAGAAGTGGAATCCCTTGCAGTGCCCCCTGTGCAATGAGCCGTACGAAGATCCTTGCATCCTGACCTGCTTCCACAGCTTCTGCGAGCGCTGTCTGCGCGGAAGAGGTGTTGACTCCAAAATGATCTGCCCTGTGTGTGGGTGAGTAGCTCGCTGATGTGCTCACATCATGACACATGTGTGGTCTGTCCTGTGAATAGTTTTCTAGTGTGCTCGCAGTTGAGAGGTCTGGGTTGCCCATTGCCCAATCAGCTTCAGCCTATTAAATTAGAACATCAGAACTGATATTCTCTGTGAAAAGTGCAAAGAGTGGTCACCATGTGGCATGTGTGTCTCACAGGCTAAAGCTTGGCAACACAGTGAAGGCAGCACTGGTGGATTCAGAATGAAACCTTCAAAGTAAAGTGATACTATACATTTATTGATGCCAAGAGACAGTATGGTCAAATGAGGAAAACTGCATTTCATTGCTGTCCAGAATGAAAGCCTCTTACAAGTTATACAGCTGTAATTACTGTTGAATATAATGACTCATGGCAGTCAAATTGGTAGCTTGTGAGAATGCATCAGTGGGAGGTAGGGGCTTGAGCTCACCTTGGAACCTCTATGTTTATGGAAAATTACATGTAATATGTGCATTATAATATATTTTCATCTGTGAATGGGAGATTTTTGTTTCCTGGATATTGTTAGTATTGCAGTACTGTGTATTATTACTAGCGTTACCAAAACATGGATAAGAATTTGTTTCAAGTCATCACGTTTTATACTGTTTTCAGTTTCTCAGGTAACCGTATTTCACCCACAAGTTATCACTTCTTTCTCCCTTATAAATATATTCTAAGTCATAGGACTGGTCTGCTACTGTGCTAGTGTTCAGCAGAATAGTTTAGTTTTTTTCTCCTCTCTTCTTCTCAGGTTTGTGGATTGGTGATTGAATGTGACCGTGTTAATAACTTGGTAACGATAGCAGTGTTGATCAGAAGTGTAGTGAACATTGATATTGTATATTATGCATTGCTTGTGGTCTTGCACAGGGTTGCCACAAACATGAAGGAAGGGGCTTCCCTCCCACCTCAAGACCCCCTGCTCAAGTTTATGGTAGAGTCCACGACTGACGACAAAGCACCCTGTGCCAACTGTGATACTTCTGTGAGTAGGAGCGATGGGCTTTGTGTTGTGTAACACTGTAATCTGTAACTGTTTTGAGTACATATGTACTGTAATAAGGAGCGCCAGTGTTTTATACCAAAAGCGATTACAGACCTGTGCGGAACACCAAGTTTTTTGTGACTTGGTATGTTGTGCCAGGTTGACTGAAGGTCATGCAAGGGTGAAGGTCATGTCAGGGTGAAACAGTGCTATCTCAGTGGGGGCTATACTCACCCTGGTTACTATTAGTATTACAGTATTGGTATTACAGTCAAAGTTAGACTAACTCTTTTCAGGACAGTGACGGGGCTACTGTGATATCCTGGTCACTGCTAGATTAATCATTAAGTCTTCCATGACAGTAAGGGCAGATACTCTTGGAGCACTGCGGCGGGGTTGGTCACCTTGGTTACTATTCGTATTAGATGAACTTTTTCAAGACGGCAAAAGGGGTACTGTACTATCCTGGTCGCTGTTAGTGTTACTAATACTAGTGTTAGATTAACTCTTTTGTGACAGTAAGGAATTACTCACCCTGGTGACCATTTGATTAACTCTTTGAGGACAGAAATGGGGGTTAATCACCCTGGTCACTGTTATTGTTAGATTAACTCTTTCAAGACAGCAGCATGGGCTACTGTACTGTCTTGATCACTGTTAATGTTAGGTGAGCTCTTTTAAGACAGTCAGGGCAGCTGCTCACCATGGTTAATAATAATATTCAGTTAACTCATTGGGGGGTTACTCACAGCAGTCACGGTTAGATTAACTCTTGCAGGACAACAATGGGAACATGTTCTACTGCACCACATGCTGTCAGCCTTGGGGGTTAGATTAACCTTTTCATGACAGCAATAGGAGTTACAACGGAGGTTACTCACTGTGGTCACTGTCAGATTAACTCTTTCAGGACAACACTGGGGGTTACTCACAGTGGTCACTGTTACAGTGTCAGATTAACTCTTTCAGGACAACAGTGGGAGTTACTCACTGTGGTCAGTCAGGTTAACTCTTTCAGGACAACACTGGGGTTACTCACAGTGGTCACTGTTACAGTGTCAGATTAGCTCTCAGGACAGCAATGGGGGCATGTTCTAGTGCAAGTGCAACACATGCTGTCAGCCTTAGGGGTGAGATTAACTCTTTCAGGACAGCAACAGGAGTTACTCACTGTGGTCACTGTTAGGTTAACTCTTTCAGGACAGCAGCGGGGGCATGTTCTACTGCAACACGTGCTGCCAGCCGCTGTGTGCCAAGTGCCGGGAGGACACACACCGTGCCAAAATGTTCTCCAGCCATGATGTTGTGCTGATGACCAAGCGCACCAGGGATATTCACAAGCGATGCTGTCAGTATGCCTGGCTAGCGTACTTAGTCAAATAACAATTATAATGATAATAATGTTAACAGTACAGGAAATGTATAAAGCATTTCCTATGTTTAAAATGATTATAAAATAATAATAACATTGACAATTTAACATTAACAAGACAGGAAATTTATAAAGCACTTACCATGTTTGTTACCATCAAACTAGTCAAAGTGATGAGCAATACAAACAGATAGAATACTGTATGTTCTTCCAAATTATGTATAAAGATTGTCATTAATGATGCTGGTCTATAAAGATTGTCATTAATGATGCTGGTCCACACCTTTTGGTGTCTTAGCTCCAGTTGGCTGACCTTGCATCTCCCGTCAGTATTCATGTGACTTCCCATGACTAAACTTAGGTGAAAAATAATTTCATGTAAAAAACTAAAAGGTGATGTGCACGGCCAGTACAGGTTGTACAGGCATGAATAAATAGTAGTAACACATTTATACAATGCACATATGCACACACATTTGCACACACACACACACACACACACACACACACACACACACACACACACACACACACACACACACACACACACACACACACACACACACACACACACAGGCACACAGATGCACAAACACACACACACACACACACAGGCACACACACAGGCACACACCACACACACACACACACACACACACGCACACAGATGCACAAACACACACACACACACATGCACACATACAGGCACACACACACACACACACACATACGCACACACACACATACGCACACACACACACACACACACACACCCTTAACACCATCCTACCCCTGTCACTATGTCTGTTACAGCATTGCATGGTGAGCCCTACATCATGTTTTCTATGGAGAAGAAAATTATGCTGTGCATCAACTGCTTCCGGGACATGCGAATGTGAGTCTTGTTCTGTCACCTTTTGTATCAGCTGTCACTGTCACATGTACTCCTTATCTGTGGCCGTTGAAGGTGGCCAGGGACATGAGAATGTGTCTTGTTCTGTCACTTTTAGTTTGACATCAGTTCTCACTCACTGGTTGTTGAAGGAGACAGGGGACATCAGAGCATGAGTCTTGGTCTGTCACTGTTGCATCAGGTATCACTCTGTCATCGGTTGTTGTTGAAGGGAGCTGGGGACATCAGAGCATGAGTCTTGGTCTGTCACTTTTGTATCAG
>JABMCL010000188.1:657500-672500 GCA_018857735.1 Alviniconcha marisindica | reverse complement strand
CAAGAAAGACAACTCTGCATCAGTTGCTGCCAGCGAGGAGTTGTCTGTTGGAGCGGGGAATTCGACAGCACCTGTGCAGGATGGGGTGAAAGTATCAGCGGAGTAATCGGGATTTGTCGTACCTGTCTGTCTGGTTAGCTTAAAGGTCTTAATTAGAGTGAGGCATGGTGTGGTGTGTGGTGCACGTGTGTGTGTGAGTGAGATAGAGATTGTGTGTGTGTGTGTGTGTGTGTGTGAGAGAGAGAGAGAGAGTGTTGGTGTATGTGAGGGTGACTGAGAGAGAGGTACAATCTTTTTAAGTGCCTTGTTTGCCATATCAGTGAAAAGTGTTTAGAATCTCATGGAAAATCAATTTTCTACACACCTGTTGAAGATTCTGCACTTAGGTAGGCAATATTTTATTCAGGTACCTATTTTCTTGCAAAATATTTTACCTCTTAAAAGTTGACTTTACAATATTTCATATTCCCAAGTTGTGCACAAGTGCCAGCACAAACATTGTTGGAATCTTGACTTTTTGTTTTCGATTGAGAAGGAAAATCAAATGTCTGTCATGGTCAGTGTGGGTATGACTGGTTGAGCTGTTCAAAAACTCAAAAACTTTAACAGCAGCTTTTGAATGCGTGGACAACTGCTGGTGAGGTTGACAAAATAGAACAGCTCTAGAGAAATGCACTCACCTATACGACAACACACAAGGAACAATTAAACACAAGTGCTTTCAACAGCGAGTCTTTGTTGGGTGTAAGAAGAGAGATCGAAAATAATAAAAGAAGAAGGAAGTAAAGAAGAAGATAGACAAGGAGTTGAAGTAAAAGAACGTTAAGATTTTAACATTAACAGCTTTGACTTGGAAGTTACGTAAGCAGTACCTTTGCTCCTGATAACGTCCTTTGTGCTTTTCCCTTCATGCAAGTTGTTCATCCTGAGGTAACTGTGTGGTGATTTGATGTTAAAACCCAGGAACCAACTTGTGATAGTTTTGATGATGTTGACAGAGACAGTGAAAGGTAATTGTAAGTGGCATAGCAAGGCATTGACGTAACGTGAGGGGTTACAGAAGAATTGAAAGGTAAATCTGCAAGTGGCATAGCAAGGCATTGAAAGGTAACTGCAAGTTTCATTGATGACGTTGACGTAACGTGAGGGGTTACAGAAGAATTGAAAGATAAATCTGCAAGTGGCATTGATGATGCTATATAATGTCAGGGTTTCAGAGGCATTGAAAAAGGTAAATATGCAAGCAGCATTGCATTGAAAGGTAAATCTGCATGTGTCATTCTTGGGGACATCTCTTCTGGTCAAATTCAAACTGTATAACTGTTTGACACAAGGAGCAGATCACACACAAAATGCGTTTCTCAACTTTCTGTGTGCTAAAAGGAGATACCTAATACATTTATGGACTTGGCAAAAACTAGTATTTTTGAAATTAACTTTTACTTTTATTTTTTAGAGACTTGGCCTTTTCATGGAGGCAGTCTATGTGGGATCTTTCAGACTCTGCATGATGAACTGTGGTGTTTTGCAGCAGATGATAGATACGGGTCACATGATATATAATAAATAATAATTATGTAATTGTAAACGTGTGCAAAGAAAGAAAACGATAACTTTGACCGGCCATGCTTTGTGGAGAGTGTGTATCTTTGTACGCTTCCTAAAGTTGGGGGCTGACATATGTTGGGCTAAAGTGTAAGCATTTGATGAGTGGTTGTGTACACACAAGACAGAAACACTACAATAACCTTCCACTGTCACTGAGCTTTGCACGTATATATGTATTCAAATTTGGGTGACCTTGACTGAATTCCAAGGTAACAGCTATGGAGTGATGAGAAGAAGTTTTTCTTAGCAGGTTCATATCCAGTTGAGTTTAAACATTGCATTTTTGTATGCATTTAGACATGATCACAACAGAACTTTCTAGATATTTTCAGTGTACACTCGCAGGAGAAAATTGCTGCATTTCCAAATGCAACAAAAATCTTAGTGTCATCCAGATGCTCTTTATGTGAGATCTTTGAAACTCCACCTTCATGACTTGTTGACCGTCGCACACTCATACTCATTGCTGTGTCCGTTGACTTTGACCCACATTTTCAGTCTCAGGAATGTTGAAAGAAGCAAAGAAAGATCTATTTTCTTTTTTGAATGTGAGCTGATGGAGTATTTGCACTTCCTGTTCAGTCCATTTTATGTACCTTCAAAATAGAACTCACCATGGTCACTGAGCAATAGATATGAATCAAAACTGGGATTACCAATGATATTCAGAAAAAAATTGGTATGTGATACAATTATGTAATTGTAAAGCTGTGTTTGTATGTTTGTGTGTGTGAATGTGTGTGTGTGTGCATATGCACGTGCGTCCGTACGTGCTGTATCAATGTGTTAGGGTTGTTGCTTTTACTAACATGGTATTACCAGTTGCTGCTGTGTATTCAATTACCGCCGAGCAGATTTCTGTCGGTTATTACTTTTTGATGTTCAGATTTGTTTCACCAACTTTCTCACACATGTTTTCTTTCAAAGAATGGTTTTGTGCTTCACTTGAATGTATGTTTTTTCTTTCTAAGTGTGCATGCTGGCGTGCACATGTCTTTGAAGTTGTTTTGTCCATCACTTTTTCACCCCTGCTCCATGTTGTTTTTAGGTCAAAGTGTAAAAAGAAACCAGCAGGTAACTGATTGTTGAGGCATCATATTTAGGTCTGGAAAACCTCAGAGTGAATCTGGAGAAGAAAAGAAAGGAGAGAAGAACTTTTTTATTTGCTGTTTTAATTAACCAGTTTTATATTTAATCAGTAAATAAACATTGTCAGTGGTTCCATTATCAGCAACTTTTCCATCTAAGGCAGGAAAGAGATGTACCGGGTGGAACATTTTGGAATCTGGCTGTCACCATGATTGATTAAAGTCTTTGAGAAAGTGGTCCTTTTGAAGACTAGCGGAGCACTTGCAGCCCTGACCTCTGAGTCACGGAACTGGACAGACTGCTTGCAGGCTGCTTCAACACTCATTCCACCAGTGTGCAAGAGATTAAGTGTAGTCCAAGATAAAAATGTCACTCAGTTGATTGATTTTTTCCCAGGCTCTGCGCTTTTGGATGGAAGGGTGTGACAAATTAAAATACAGTGTGCTGAATATGTTTGATCTTTTCCCATCATGTTAACAGATAAAACTAAGAGCTGTAAGAACCACCGTTTATTCACTGTTAGTGTTGCAGGCAGGGGTGTAAGTTTGGCTCTGGGATTCCATGCAACCCTTGATTGTGAAATTGGTCCATTGGAAAGGCTCCCGTTTGAGCCCAGCATTGGGGTTCTGTGGACGCAGATGCCAAGGTTGCCTCAGCTGAGAAATTACAGTCCTGCTTTTTAAGCCTCAAGGCAGTTAGAATATAGCTTTACATATATTGCTTGTTACCAGGGACTCGGCCTTCTGGGCTTACTCAGATTCATGTTTTTCTCAACCCTCTTCAACCACATGGATGTGTCATGTGAAAAGCAGACTTTTATTTGTGTTTTGATGACTTGTGTTTTGCCATGATGTGTGACCCTCGTGGTGGACTTGGAGTTTGCTGTTAGTGTTAACAATCACTCAGTCCTAGCTGTTTGTAGCTGGCGATGCGTCCTTCCTGATGGCTCCTTTAAGATCACATGACTGTGTCTTCAACATGCATACGTGTGAAGTGAGCGTAAGAGAGGCAGCCTACACATAGTCAGCTGTGACTTTGTTTGAGTGGATGTAAGCAGCAATGAGTTTTGCTGCTGAAACACTGAGCGCAAGACACAGCTTCAGGGGGATCTGTTCAGAAAGTATGGTTAGCCTTTCTTTTCTCTGTCTGTGTCTGTGTCTGTCTGTCTCTCTGTCTTGTTTTTTGTTTGTTTGTTCGGTAACTTTATTCTACTTCCACTCCCACAAATGCCAAGTCAGCTGCTAACCAGCGAAGATCAGGAAAGGTTGGCTCGTGATGCCATCGATACTCAAGCCGGCAGCCTCTGATTGTTGAACAGCGTGGAGCTGTTGATCTGAATCAGGTGGGGTGGGGGTGCTGTGCTCAGTCCCCCAATGACACTCACCTGAATGAGCGTTTGCCATTTTTTATATATATATATCTGCTTTGCTGCTTCAGTACGAAAAGCAATCATTATTTTATTTTTGTTTTTAAATATTTTTATGCCCATGGCATGGAAAATGAAAATGGGTGAATCCGCTTTTGCCTTTCCAAGCCATTGACAGCTAGGGCACCCCAGGCATAGCTGCAAACTGGCCACAGTGTAGAAACAGTGCAATTATGGTTTGACTGGGTGTAAAACACCAAGTTACTTGCTTACTCCTTGGGGCACAGAACGCGTACTGTACTGGTTGACTGGGTGTAAAACACCAAGTTACTTACTTACTCCTTGGGGCACAGAAAGTGTACTGTACTGGTTGACTGGGTGTAAAACACCAAGTTACTTTCTCCTTGGGGTACAGAAAGTGTACTGCTTGACTGGGCATAAAACACGAAGTTACTTGCTCCTTGGGGCACAGAAAGTGTACTGCTTGACTGGGCATAAAACACGAAGTTACTTGCTCCTTGGGGCACAGAAAGTGTACTGGTTGACTGGGCATAAAACATGAAGTTACTTACTCCTTGAGGCACAGAAAGTGTACTGGTTGACTGGGCATAAAACACGAAGTTACTTACATACTCCTTGGGCACAGAAAGTGTACTGGTTGACTGGGTGTAAAACACAAAGTTACTTACTTACTCCTTGGGGCACAGAAAGTGTACTGGTTGACTGGGCGTAAAACACAAAGTTACTTACTTACTCCTTGGGCACAGAAAGTGTACTGGTTGACTGGGCATAAAACACAAAGTTACTTACTTACTCCTTGGGCACAGAAAGTGTACTGGTTGACTGGGTGTAAAACGCGAAGTTACTTACTTACTCCTTGGGCACAGAAAGTGTACTGGTTGACTGGGTGTAAAACACAAAGTTAGTTACTTACTCCTTGGGCACAGAAAGTGTACTGGTTGACTGGGTGTAAAACGCGAAGTTACTTACTCCTTGGGGCATAGCCATGTTGGTCCGCTCTTTAGCAGTGAAGTACAGAAAAAGGTAGGCTCATGATGCAGTGCGCACTTAAACCTTGCATGCAGGCCACGTTCATGATGTCACAGACTTGTTCAATATGGCAGCGCTCGGGGGACCTGCTCGGGACTTTCTAAGATTGATCTTTAACCTCATAGACCATAATTGCATAAATCAAGTGTGAAATGGCTGTAAGTGTATTTCTTTAACATCGTAGACCATAAATGAAGTGTGAAATGGCTGTAAGTGTATTTCTTTAACATCGTAGACCATAAATGAAGTGTGAAATGGCTGTAAGTGTATTTCTTTAACATCGTAGACCATAAATGAAGTGTGAAATGGCTGTAAGTGTATTTCTTTAACATCGTAGACCATAAATGAAGTGTGAAATGGCTGTAAGTATATTTCTTTAACATCGTAGACCATAAATCAAGTGTGAAATGGCTGTAAGTGTATTGTTTATTTCTCTCTGGTCAGTTGGGCTCATCTTTGCTTGGGGTGCCCCGTGAGCTGTTTGGTTGTTGTTCACCTGTTACCTGGCAGTAGGATGTATGTAGTTAATGCTTACCGCCAGTTACCAGAACCCAGAGAGCATTATTCGAATAGTAAAACCTGTTTGAGATTTCCAGTCGTTTTTTCACATTCGGGCATTTTATCAGCATCTCATGATTATTTAATGCGTATTATTTATACATGTATATGACATTTTGCAGGTACTTCTACGAGGTAAAAACCACTTGCTTTGACAATAGCATTACAGGAAGCAGTTATCTGCGTGGTAAACAGGTCTGATTATATGTGAATGCTTGGAGTCTGAAGCGTTGCCTTGAACTGCACTGAGTTTGAGGACAGCACAGATTTGAAGAAACATCTCGATACTCATATATATATATATAAGCTTAGTGTTGCAGAACCGGTGATGTGCATGTTACGGTTTAGTTTTAAAACTTTTTTTCTCCCTTTTTTACAGTGCTGTTTCTGGTAATTTGGGTTTGCTTTGGTCCATTTTTTGATGTTGATGATGCAGTACGGAATGTTTTGCTGATCAGATTTTTCTTCAGATTGTTTCAGCTAAACTTTGTGTAACTTTTCAGTTAGTATTGTCTTGTATCAGTGGTGTTTCACGAACTTCACCTGTGGTATTGACTACACTAAGAGCTGCTGTCAGAGGACTGTTTTTGGACAAGTCTGAGTTGGGGAGAATTTTCCTGAAATCTCTGTTTGGAACTGCTGAACCCTGTTATTTTGTTTGTTGTTGTGTTGGTGTAAGTACTGAAAATTCTAAAAGGGTAGAAAAAGAAGAAAACAGATCACCTGAGTATGGATCAGAAATGACTCTGGTGAGCAAGATTTAAAATTGTGTGAACACATCAGAATACTTTAATGGGGTGGACTTTTTTTGATGTAATGCATCAGAATATGTTCATTGGGTGCACTGTTTTGATGTAATGCATCAGAATATGTTCATGTGGTGCACTGTTTTGATGTAATGCATCAGAATACGTTCATTGTGGTGCACTGTTTTGATGTAATGCATCAGAATATGTTCACGTGTGGACTGTTTTGATGTAATGCATCAGAATACGTTCATTGGGTGCACTGTTTTGATGTAATGCATCAGAATACGTTCACGTGTGGACTGTTTTGATGTAATGCATCAGAATACTTTCATGGAGTGGACTGTTTGGATGTAATGCATCAGAATACTGTCATGGAGTGGACTGTTTGGATGTAATGCATCAGAATACTGTCATGGAGTGGACAGTTTGGATGTAATGCATCAGAATACTGTCATGGAGTGGACTGTTTGGATGTAATGCATCAGAATACGTTCACGTAATACTTTCATGGAGTGGACCGTTTGGATGTAATGCATCAGAATACTTTCATGGAGTGGACCGTTTGGATGTAATGCATCAGAATACTTTCATGGAGTGGACTGTTTGGATGTAATGCATCAGAATGCTTCCATGGAGTGGACTGTCTGGATGTAATGCATCAGAATGCTGGCAGTCAGCTTTGTTAAAGGTTGTTCCCTTTCACGGTTTTCCTTCTGACCTGCCCAGTGGACGGTGAGGACACCACGCTTGTCAGTCGCTGGCAGATCCTGGTCAGAGCTCAGCAATAGAAAACCACGACTTTCACGCACGAACACTGCTTCATCGTCCCTCATGGGAAATTTAGGCCGCCTTACCCGGGTAAGGCACAGCAGCCGCGAGAGCAGCGCTACCCATTCCTGTCAGCGTGTGCAGCATTTTTGTGTGTCCGAAACAGTGGTATGGCTGCCAGTGTTTGGGATTTTTTAATGCGTGCACACATGCTGATGCATGCAACTGCATATGGTCAGCGTAAGAGAGTCAGCATTGGAAGTTGGCTCTGGCGGAAAAATTATTTGCTGCACCATTGACTCGAACCTGCATCAGTATTTCACCTGGCTTTTCAGTCGGACTGTCTGTCAGTTGAGTTATCCCCACCCCATATACAAATGCTAGGAAATGCACAATGGTGGGGGAGAGTGTGTGTGTGTGTGTGTGTGTGTGTGTGTGTGTGTGTGTGTGGAGCACAGAGCTAAACAAAAAAGAAACTTGATATTCATATTTTGAAAAAGAGCAATATTGGTTGTTCCGATTTTGTATTCAGAAACCACAAACCTGTCATCCATGCTATATGTGTTTTTATCTTCTCCCCCCCCCCCTCCACCCTCCCCTGCAACAAATGGGGTGGGAAGGGGAGGGGGGGTTTACAAAGGATTCAGCTTGTCTGTGTCCATGTCCAGGTTCTCTCTCTCATCTGGCCATTGTCATCTGAACCGCTTAAACATTTACGACCAATCTTACGTTGGTGCATTAACATTTTCTGCCAGTCCCTTCTCACGTGAAAAGTGTCCGTTGCAGTGGACAGATCATCAGACCGTGACTTGCGAACGTATGTGCCGAGTTTTGCCCGCGTATGACGTTTGTTGCCGGCTGGGTGGGGATCAGCCGACCCGTCCAGTGCACTGCTCTCGCTCGGTTGCCCGGTCGACCGAAGCGGGAGTCAGTGTCACGCTTATCGCTGTGCATCCATGCAGCGGTCAGGTAGCTCTGCTGGTTCGAGTCCACATGCTCTGGCCAAGCGGATTTTTATCACTAGTGTTGGAGAACGAGGGTTCAGCACTCACGGGCTGCCAAGCGTCATATGTGGCACTGATCGAAAGGGATTTGGGGGGTTGGTTGGGGTTGAGGGGGGGTGGGGGGGGGGGGTCTCTGGTTACCTCCATTATTATCATTACAGAAGGATAAAGGTTCTTTCAGACAGTTTTCGTTGAGAAATGTGGGGCAGGATCTGCATGTTAAGCAGTGGTGCATTAGCACCTATTGGCAGCAGCCTTCAGTTGTTGTTTTTTCGGGGTGTTTTTTTTGCCAAGCACATTGTTGTAGGACATTTATTTGTATAAATTTTGTTTCTTTGTATTGGAAGCAGCCTTTCAGTTCGAAAGCCCTGCAACGCTTTGTGCTCACTGACAATCAGAGATTATGAAATACCCGTTGTTATTCAGTAGTCTAATAATCTGAATCAGAATGAGGTCAGTTAGTAACCGGACCTTAACGACCTGTCGGCCACACAGGGTCACCTCAGGACAGAGCAGAATGAGGTCAGTTAGTAACCGGACCGTAACGACCTGTCGCCACACAGGGTCACCTCAGGACAGAGCAGAATGAGGTCAGTTAGTAACCGGACCGTAACGACCTGTCGGCCACACAGGGTCACCTCAGGACAGAGCAGAATGAGGTCAGTTAGTAACCGGACCGTAACGACCTGTCGGCCACACAGGGTCACCTCAGGACAGAGCAGAATGAGGTCAGTTAGTAACCGGACCTTAACGACCTGTCGGCCACACAGGGTCACCTCAGGACAGAGCAGAATGAGGTCAGTTAGTAACCGGACCTTAACGACCTGTCGGCCACACAGGGTCACCTCAGGACAGAGCAGAATGAGGTCAGTTAGTGACCGGACCGTAACGACCTGTCGGCCACACAGGGTCACCTCAGGACAGAGCAGAATGAGGTCAGTTAGTGACCGGACCGTAACGACCTGTCGGCCACACAGGGTCACCTCAGGACAGAGCAGAATGAGGTCAGTTAGTAACCGGACCGTAACGACCTGTCGGCCACACAGGGTCACCTCAGGACAGAGCAGAATGAGGTCAGTTAGTGACCGGACCGTAACGACCTGTCGGCCACACAGGGTCACCTCAGAATGAGGGCCAGAACACTTGAGTTCATTAGCACTCGAAAGCTGTCACAAACACAACAACAAAGACCTGAATAAGTCACAGTAGCTCACGCGGCATGTGAATAAATACAGGTTACATCAATTCCACCTAAAGCTACATGTTTAAAAGTTAGGCTGTAACCGGAATAAGTCACAGTAGCTCACGCGGCATGTGAATAAATACAGGTTACATCAATTCCACCTAAAGCTACATGTTTAAAAGTAAGGCTGTAACCGGAATAAGTCACAGTAGCTCATGCGGCATGTGAATAAATACAGGTTACATCAATTCCACCTAAAGCTACATGTTTAAAAGTAAGGCTGTACCTTTGATGGAATTTATATAGCACGTGTTAACTTGCATGCCTGGGGAGAGCCACTGCATGCCTGGGGAGAGCCACTGCATGCCTGGGGAGAGCCACTGCAGGCCGTTCAGGTCTCGTTGATGTTTGTTTGTGTGCAGTCTTTTGAGCGCTAGTGACGCCCCTTTGTTGGTTAACCAGTAGTGTAGTCCATGTCACAGTTGCTCTCACTTGGCTGCCGAGGGGATCAAATCTGAAGACTGTAAATGAGAATTCCGGTCATTTGGAAATGCCCCATTTCCCCCAGCTGCAGTACGCTGTGCTGGTAATGCAGTCGCGATGTTTCCAGCGGTTACGCCACTCTGTGTGCACCGTTGTGGGAACGTGCAGAGATCTGATCACTCAGAGCAGAAAGCTAGAGCAGAGGTGACATGGCTTAGGTTCTGCCTGTCCTTAACGGGTACGACACGAAGTGCCTTTTACTCCCATCTCTGACAGTTTTTCTTCAGCGGTTTTAGGGTATGTTACATTGTGTGAACCACGTGCTGTCTTTTCTTTGCCGGTGGGACAGTGCTGGGGTTTGGGGTATTTATCATAGTCACAGCCGTATTATGCATGATGTTTTTGTCACATTCGTTGTGTAATGCTTGTGTGTGTGTGTGTGTGTGTGTGTGTGTGTGTGTGTTGTGTGTGTGTGCATGCGTTTCATGATGTGTATATGCGCTGTGTACTGTCATAGTATATACATCACCAAAATATATGCATAGCTTTTGTGTCCACCTTTAAATATGAATTTAATTGAATCAGTCATTTAAAAAAAAGGAGTTTATGTAATTATCAGTTTTAGGCAAACTGGTCATTTGTGCAAGTTTAAAATCTTTACACTCGGATTTACTTGGAAATCTTTCTGAAAATATATGTCAGTCTTTGCATAACAGCATAGATCTCGAGGTTTTTACCACTTCCGCTGACTTCAGCCGTATTTCAAGGTCACATTAATGTCAAAGCTGAAACTGAAAATTGTGTTTCTTGGCAAGTTCTCGTGTCAGAACTTTTTGCATGATTGTTAGATAAGTATATGGGTGATTATAATGGTGCTTTTGCCTCATGCCTGTATCCAAGGAAAACAGATTCATAACTGACAAGTTTTCCAACTAGATAAGAACCTGAGTGCTGGCTTTTTCTTTGGCACTGTTCAAGAGTCATCTGTTAAACTTTGCAAGACTAGAAGAATAGAACCACCAGTAAGCTCTGATTGTAAAAAGCCAAAGTCCTAAAGTGAGCTCTACTCATCCAAATAAGTTTTGATGACCTTGATGTTAATTCAATGAGAGGAAGACTAGTGGTTATTTCTGATTCTGTAGCAAGGTATGTCATTGACAAGGGTGAGCAGATCGTGTGTTACCCAATCAATGAACTGTATGTACTGAAGCTAAACAATAATATAAACATATGTTTCATCACGGAGTGTGCACACGCTCGCTCGCACGCACGCATGCACGCACGCAAGCACATGCACACACACACACACACACACACACACACACACACACACACACACACACACACACACACACACACAATGTGCACACTTTATATACATAGGAAAAGATGACAGATGGATGGGGGCAAAAGATCAGAAGCTTTTCTGAAAGAGTTTTTACAATTTTAGGGTCTGTCTAAATGATGTTTCACTTTCAGACTCAACTGAATCGATGTGGTCAGTTCAGCATTACTCATCTTAACTGAAGGAATGCGATTTTATTTTTGATTATTACCGAAAACTGAAGCTTTGTATAACCTGATGCAAGTGTGACTTTTTGGGGTTTGTTTTGCAAACACTGACTGCAGTTGTGCATTAAAACTGACACGTTTACACTGTGTGTGTGTGTGTGTGTGTGTGTGTGTGTGTGTGTGTGTGTGTGTGTGTGTGTGACTAGAACAGAGATTTCTTTTAGTGTACTGTCTGTAAAAGAGCGAATAATCTCGCTGACACACACAAACACACATGCACACACAAGCTCAAACACACATACGGTGACGGATGGAATCGTGCCAGCAACATACCAAATTATATTGTGCAACTGAAGGTCAAAACGAGCGACGGATCCCACTGGAAAACAAAAAACAAACGAAAAAATAAATAAAAATATGCTGGACTACTATTTTCCGGATGTGAACGGGAGGATACAACTTGATCCGATCAGTTGAAGCCGATTTGACAATACTACCACAACGCTCCAAGTCCGGCTTTCCGGCACCCCTCAGCGATTTCAACCAATGCTTGGAGTGTGACAACACAATGATATACATATATATATATAGCTGGTGACAAGTAGTACAAAGTAAGATATCCAGCTGATTTTACACAGAACTGACAAGTAGTACAAAGTAAGATATCCGCTGATTTTACACAATTGATGAGTAGTACAAAGTAAGATATTCACTGATGTAACACAGAACTGACAAGTAGTACAAAGTAAGGATATCCGCTGATTTTACACACAACTGACAAGTAGTACAAAGTAAGATATCCGCTGATTTTACACACAACTGACAAGTAGTACAAAGTAAGATATCCGCTGATTTTACACACAACTGACAAGTAGTACAAAGTAAGATATCCGCTGATTTTACACAATTGATTAGTACAAAGTAAGATATCCACTGATTTTACACAGAACTGACAGTACAAAGTAAGATATCCACTGATTTTACACAGAAGCGAAGAGTACGGGGAATGATCTATAGCTTATTTTCCGAAGAATGATAAGCACGAAGAGATACATAGCTTTTACAAAGGGCTAATCAGTACACTATTTGAAACATGTCATGTAACAAAGAAGAGAGACATAGCTTTTACAAAGGGCTTATCAGTACACTATTTAAAGTATTTCATGTTACAAAGAACTGATCTGTATACCATGAAATTAACTGATGTTACTCCAAAGCATACTTTGAGATGTAGCCAATTAAAATAAAAACAACAACTGATTAACACACGTTGCTGATTCAGCAAAGAACCGATCGACGCAAACATGTAAATATGGAGAAGCTGATTCAACAAAGAACCGATCGACGCAAACATGTAAATATGGAGAAGCTGATTCAACAAAGAACCCAAAAAGAAAAACTTCAAAAAAATCGACGCAAACATACGGTGACAAACTTTAAATATGGAGAAGCTGATTCAACAAAGAACCGATCGACGCAAACATGTAAATATGGAGAAAGGAGACTATACCTAACGCTACACAGGAGTCATTGTGGTGGTTACAGTGTAGCGTTAAGTATAGTCTCCTTCTCTTTTTTTTTTTTTAATACAAAGAGAAAAAGAAGACTATACCTAACGCCACACTCACCACCAGACAGACACCAGACTGACTCCCGACATCAAGGTGGACAGCGGTCAGAGCCATTTAATGTTTGATTAATTGTGAGGACAAAGTCACAAAGTGTTGATGATGATGAAGTGATGCTTAATGTCCTCAGATGTCAGTTGACATATTAGGGGCAAGCTGTGACCAATGCCGAAGCACGGTTCAATAATTCTTTACATCCACGGAAACCAGAAGGCTCGTTAGGACGGACAGCTCAGGACGGCCACCTCAACTCTCACACAGCTCCTGAACTATGGCACAAAGTGTCCACAGAACACAACTTTTGAAGAGAGAGGAAAACGGAAGCGGATGAAACCGAGATCCTTCTGCTTACAAGCCTAACGCCGTACCGCTAGGCCAAACCGGCCCACGTCTCGCTCTTCGCCACTATCTCTCCTTTTTTGACCTACCCTAGACGTTTTGTCTAATGTCAGCTTGCTGCGAACAGACATAAACATTGATTGGTCTATCCATTATAGACATAGACATAAACGTTGACTGACTGATATACCCATCAATGTTTTATCGAATATCACCTTGCTGTGAACAAACATTGACTGACCTACCCATCAGGCAATGTTTTGCCTAATATCACCTTGGTGTGAAGAGACATAAACATTGATTGACCTACCTACTGGATAATGTTTTGTCTAATATCACCTTGCTGTGAAGAGACATAAAAGTTGATTAACCTACCCATTAGACAATGTTTTTGTCGAATATCACCTTGCTGTGAACAAACACTGACTGACCTACCCATTAGACAATGTTTTGTCGAACATCACCTTGCTGTGACTAGACATAAACGTTGACTGACTAATCAGGCCCGAATCAGATTCAGCAACAGGACGAGACCAGCAAAGTAGCCGAGATTTGCCAGCAAAGTAGCATTTGCCAGCAAAGCAGCTGAGATTTGCCAGCAAAGCAGCTGAGATTTGCCAGCAAAGTAGCCGATATTTGCCAGCAAAGCAGTCGAGATGTGCAGCAAAGTAGCCGGGATTTGCCAGCAAAGTTCACCACAGTCAAACCAGAAAAACACGGGGGCCGGTTTGGCCTAGCGGTAAGGCAGAAGGCTGGTAAGCAGAAAGACCTCGGTTCGATTCCGCATCGGCTCTCCTTTCTCTTCAAAACCTGTGGTCTGTGGACACTGTCTTGTGACTCAGTTTGTCCCTCACAATTAACGAAACAATAAAAGAACTCTGAACACTGCCCACCTTCATGCAGGAACCATTTCGGTGGTGGCAGTGTCGCGTTAGGTATTATGATTGTGGTTGAGCATCTAGTTTAAAGGAACAGATGTAGTCAAAATGTGACACTCCAAAGATTTCAAAGCTTGAGGGGAACTATTTTCCGTACTTACAGTAAAGTACTAAAGAACAAGCGCGTACGCAGCAGGAACTAACAGTGAGAGGAAGTACTGTGCCAGCTGTCTTATTTCCCACTGCCACAGTTTGCAAGGTGCAGTGAGAGAGGCCAGTGAGCTTGCTCATTCATTCTGGGAGCTGACCTTCTTGACACCTGACCTAGCCGTAAGGTCAGGGCAGTAGGGGGCGATCTTTTAAAGGAACTAGCCCTCCCAACACATTGCCCGCCCCCCTCCCCCCCCCCCCCCCCCCCCCCCCCAAGCATGTAGAAGGAACCAAATAAAGACAAAAATGGGGATTTTTTGTTTGTTTTAAAATTCACATTTTTCCAACGTTTTAACATTACATTTTTCAAAGCACTTCCAAGCATTGCCAAGCACTGGACGCGAAAACAACACAGTTGAACCAAAAGCAGATAAGTGTCTTAGTTTTACATCTCATTTTTTCACTTTTAACTGTTGTTTTAATATCGTTTTGTAGCTTGATAAAGGGGATTACCTCACAAATTCGCCACCTCCCCCCCCCACCCCTCACCAAAAAAAAAAAGAGAGAGAGAGAAGAGAGAGAGAGAGGAGAGAGAGAGAGAGAGAGAGAGAGAGAGAGAGAGAGAGAGAGAGAGA
>JABMCL010000188.1:635000-652500 GCA_018857735.1 Alviniconcha marisindica | reverse complement strand
CCACCCGGCAACATCAGTAACACATTGTGGTCAGATCATGCACTCCACCCGGCAACATCAATAACACATGATTGTGGTCAGATCATGCACTCCACCCGGCAACATCAATAACACATGATTGTGGTCAGATCATGCACTCCACCCGGCAACATCAGTAACACATTGTGGTCAGATCATGCACTCCACCCGGCAACATCAATAACACATGATTGTGGTCAGGTCATGCACTGCACCCGGCAACATCAGTAACACATTGTGGTCAGATCCCCGGAATCGTGTGAGAAAGCAACTAGTGGAGGCCGAGCTTAGAGCTTGGCTGGTAAGGGACGAATGATACGACCGCATGACTATCACCTCTGCACACAAATACCGACGCCGAGAAGTACTCTGTCGGCCCACCACCACCATGATTTCTGTGGACGTTACTCTTTTGCAGAACTTCCTCTAGACGCCAATGGTAAACAGAGTAAGGTATGACACCGTAACCTGCCCGCGGCTTATGACAAGCAACTCGACCGTATGACGAACACCGCTGCAGACAAATGCATAATTATGCTGTCCTGTATTTGAAGTGCTCTGTCGGCCAGTACGATGAATTCTATGGATGTGACTCTTCTGCAGAATTTCCTCTAGACGTCCATAGTGAACAGGTAACAAAAATGACACCCTAACATGGCCCTTGTGACAAACGAGACGACCGTATGACGAACGCCTGTGCACACAAATGCCTACGCCGTACTATATTTAACGTCCTCTATCGCCCACTACCATCAATTTCTATTGATGTGACACTTCTGCAGAACTTCCTCTAGACGTCCATAGTGAACAGGTAACAAAAATGACACCCTAACCTGGCTCTTGTGACAAACGAGACGAACACCTCTGCACACAAATACCTATGCCGTACTGTGTTTCACTATCGCCCACAACCATGAGTTCTGTGGACGTGACTCTCTTGCGAAACTTCCCCCAGACGTCCATTAGGAAGAGGGTAACGTACATGACCCAAAACTGCCCCTTGTGACAAACAAGACGACTGCATGCACGACGAACACCTCTGCACGCAGATACCTATGCCGTGGTGCACATGAAGGTCTCACCTGCCCACCACCATCAGCTCCGTGGAGGTGGCTCTCTTGCGGAACTTCCTCCAGATGTCCATGGTGAAGAGGGTGCTGGCACTGTTGAAGATGGAGTCCAGGTCGCTCATCAGCGCCGCTATCATCACCGCCATCATCAGACCCCGAGCCCCTGGAAGTGTCAGAACACTAGATGGGTGCATGCAGTCACACACGCGCCTTGCAGGACTGCCTCCAGAGGCTGTTGTTGTTGTTGTTGTTGTTGTTGACCGCTTTTATATATAGCGCTATTCTCCGCTCTCCGGCAGACTCACTGCGCTTGCATGTGATTCTGAATGAGTGATTCTCTTTCAACAGCGCGGTTTTGAATACCCACCGAAGTGGTGTTACTTACAACGCTGTTTGATTGTTACATGGCTGGTGCCACGTGAAACTGCTGCCGTCTCGGCGGGTTCTGTGCACACCATACAACCATGCACGATGTCACGTCCCTTCGTGCAAAGCCACATACAAAGGGTGCGTGCGTGTTTAGCTGTAACCTGCCACCTGCACTTTTGGCAGAATGACCGGATCTGTTATGTGCTACTGCGTTAACACGGGGATGGAACGGATACCGAAATAAGATCCAGCACAGAAAGTTGACCCTGGAGAAAGCAATTATCCCGCTGTTCCTGCCTGGACTCAAACCCGAGACCTTTCAATCACCAACCCGGTGCTCTAACCACTGAGCTATGCCTGCCCCCAGTCGACAGCCACATGGAGCCTGCAGATGGCATGATTTGCACGTCAAACTTTTTCAAGCCAATTGGCCTCTTGGCTTCCTTTCCCCTTTAACCCTCGACAGATGTATGTCACAGAACTGCCCAAATACTACCCAACTGTTCGCATACTCACATTTAGAGGGCCAAAAAGCCCATCCACCCAACCTCCTGACCGCCCCTTCCGTTGCACCCCCAAGTTCTGAAGAATTAATTCAACCTGTTGTGAGGTGACACCCACCATCCGGCATCAGGCCGAGCACCAGCCTGGGATAGGCGATGTTGCTGCAGCCAGCTCGACTCTGACACACCTGCATGCAGTAGTCTGGGTTCGTACAGGCCACATCGTCTGAAGCACAAAGTTTACACACTGACAGTCTGGGTTCGTACAGGCTACATCGTCTGTAACACAAAGACACGGTGTTTACACAATGACACACCGGCATGAAATAATCTATGTTCGTAGAGGCCACATCGTCTGCAACACAAAGACACGGTCTTTACATACTGACACCTGCATGAAATAATCTCTGTTCGTACAGGCCACATCGTCTGTAACACAAAGACACGGTCTTTACACACTGACACAGCTGCATGAAATAATCTCTGTTCGTACAGGCCACATCGTCTGTAACACAAAGTTTACACACTAACAGTCAGGGTTCGTACAGGCCACATCGTCTGCAACACAAAGACACGGTCTTTACACACTGACACCTGCATGAAATAATCTCTGTTCGTACAGGCCACATCGTCAGCAACACAAAGACACGGTCTTTACACACTGACACCTGCATGAAATAATCTCTGTTCGTACAGGCCACATCGTCTGTAACACAAAGACACGGGCTATACACACTGACACACCTGCATGAAATAATCTCTGTTCGTACAGGACACATCGTCTGTAACACAAAGTTTACACACTAACAGTCAGGGTTCGTACAGGCCACATCGTCAGCAACACAAAGACACGGGCTTTACACACTGACACACCTGCAGGACCTTAATTTCTTCATCCCCGGTACATCACCGTGGGACCCCTAGGGTACAAAAGACATGAGTAACAGTGACATGGACAGTTGTCCCTAATGTATGCCATCCCGGCATCTGAGGACATTAAGCCCCACCTCACCACCAACACGGACAGGATTCAGTGTGACTTACCTAGATACAGGACACGGCTGATCACGCCACCTCACCACCAACACGGACAGGATTCAGTGTGACTTACCTGGATACAGGACACGGCTGATCACGCCACCTCACCACCAAAACGGACAGGATTCAGTGTGACTTACCTGGATACAGGACACGGCTGATCACGCCACCTCACCACCAAACGGACAGATTCATGTGATCACGCCCCTCACCACCAACACGGACAGGATTCAGTGTGACTTACCTGGATACAGGACACGGCTGATCACGCCACCTCACCACCAACACGGACAGGATTCAGTGTGACTTACCTGGATACAGGACACGGCTGATCACGCCACCTCACCACCAACACGGACAGGATTCAGTGTGACTTACCTGGATACAGGACACGGCTGATCACGCCACCTCACCACCAACACGGACAGGATTCAGTGTGACTTACCTGGATACAGGACACGGCTGATCACGCCACCTCACCACCAACACGGACAGGATTCAGTGTGACTTATCTGGGTACAGGACACGGATGATCACGCCACCTCACCACCAACACGGACAGAGTTCAGTGTGACTTACCTGGTACAGGACACGGTTGATCATGCCCGGTATCTGAGAACATTAAGCCCCACCTCACCACCAACACGGACAGAGTTCAGTGTGACTTACCTGGTACAGGACACGGTTGATCATGCCCGGTATCTGAGAACATTAAGCCCCACCTCACCACCAACACGGACAGAGTTCAGTGTGACTTACCTGGGTACAGGACACGGCTGATCACGCCACCTCACCACCAACACGGACAGGATTCAGTGTGACTTACCTGGTACAGGACACGGTTGATCATGCCTGGTATCTGAGAACATTAAGCCCCACCTCACCACCAACACCGACAGAGTTCAGTGTGACTTACCTGGTACAGGACACGGCTGATCACGCCACCTCACCACCAACACGGACAGAGTTCAGTGTGGCTTACCTGAATACAGGACACGGCTGATCACGCCACCTCACCACCAACACGGACAGAGTTCAGTGTGACTTACCTGGATACAGGACACGGCTGATCACGCCACCTCACCACCAACACGGACAGGATTCAGTGTGACTTATCTGGGTACAGGACACGGATGATCACGCCACCTCACCACTAACACCGATAGAGTTCAGTGTGACTTACCTGGTACAGGACACGGTTGATCATGCCCGGTATCTGAGAACATTAAGCCCCATCTCACCACCAACACCGACAGAGTTCAGTGTGACTTACCTGGGTACAGGACACGGATGATCACGCCACCTCACCACCAACACGGACAGAGTTCAGTGTGACTTACCTGGTACAGGACACGGTTGATCATGCCCGGTATCTGAGAACATTAAGCCCCACCTCACCACCAACACGGACAGAGTTCAGTGTGACTTACCTGGGTACAGGACACGGTTGATCATGCCCGGTATCTGAGAACATTAATCCCCACCTCACCACCAACACGGACAGAGTTCAGTGTGACTTACCTGGGTACAGGACACGGCTGATCATGCCGGGCATTACCATCATGAACAGCGGCAGAATCTTGATGAAGCCCGCCATTAGTGTCGCCCCCTGGGCGTGAGACAAACTCCTGGCCGCCAGGGCGCGCTGCACGATCACCTGCAGCACACACGGTCACGGTCGAACAATGACTGGGTACACGGGGCTTTCAGACCGTCTGTATTATACGTCTTCCCTCACTGGGTGTCAAGTGTATGGAGAAAACACTGGGTTTTTTCCTTGTTACGTTCTGTTCCTTTTTGTTTTCAGTTGTAATTAATATTTTGTGTTGTGCCTTTAGCTGACACTTGACAGCTGGACGGTGATTTACCTGGTCAGCACACCAACACCAGTTGGACAGTGACTTACCTGGTCAGCACACCAACAAATGTTGGACATAGACTTACCTCGTCAGGACACCAACACCAGTTGGACATAGATTTACCTGGTCAGCACACCAACACCAGTTGGACGTAAATTTACCTGGTCAGCACACCAACACCAGTTGGACATAGACTTACCTGGTCAGCACACCAGCACCAGTAGGACATAGATTTACCTGGTCAGCACATCAGTATCAGATGGACAGTGACCTACCTAGTCAGCACACCCGTACCAGATGGACCCTGACCTACCTGGTCAGGATACCAGAACCAGATGGACCCTGACCTACCTGGTCAGCACATCAGCACCAGATGGACCCTGACCTACCTGGTCAGCTACCAGGTGGACTCTGACCTATCTGGTAAGCACACCACTACTAGATGGACTCTGACCTACCTGGTCAGCACACCAGCACCAGGTGGACCGTGGCCTACCTGGTCAGCACACCAGTACCAGATGGAGCCCGGGGTCTGTCCCACCAGTACCAGATGGACCGTGACCTACCTGGTCAGCACACTAGTACCAGATGGACCAGTGGTCCGTGACCTATCTGGTCAGCACACCAGTACCAGATGGACCGTGACCTACCTGGTCAGCACACCAGTACCAGATGGACCAGTGGACCGTGACCTACCTGGTCAGCACACCAGTACCAGATGGACCGTGACCTACCTGGTCAGCACACCAGTACCAGATGTACCAGTGGACCGTGACCTACGTGGTCAGCACACCAGTACCAGATGGACCGTGACCTACGTGGTCAGCACACCAGTACCAGATGGACCAGTGGACCGTGACCTACCTGGTCAGCACACCAGTACCAGATGGACCCCGGGGTCTGCCCCAGCAGGAAGCCCAGCCAGGGCATGTAGTCGTCGTCCACGTCCCTCAGCATGCGGAAGGCCTGGCGGTCGGGCCAGTGGCACGTCGTGTTGACCACGATGGCCGACACGTTGGTCGGCACCGCCTGCGGGTACTTGTCCAGCAGGCCCTGGAATCCGCCCACCTTCTGGAATCCTGAGGACGGCCAGAGACAGTGTAGCGATGGAGCAAGGTGCCCTTCCCTCGAAAGGCCGAGAGAGGGCCATCGTCAGTCAGACCAAGACTGGAACTGTTTCAAAGGCAAGGCTGGGGAAACTTCTAAGAGGTGTGGTGGAGCGCATACGGGCTTTCCCCACCGCGCATAGACCATCCTGAACCGATCCACCACAACGCAGGCAAGGGTTCGACTCACCTCTCATGACAAACGCCACTCCCTGTTGGAAGGGGATGTGGTCAAAAATGAAGTCGAATGAACCAGCAAGGCAGAAAACGACAAGGGCAGAAATCCTGGCAGTGGGTGAAGCATGCGAAGCTGAAGCGACCTTGACCTACTCCAGGTTTATAAGAGAGAATCTTAGGAAACTGTGGAGTCTCAGTACAGGAGGCCATTAACTATTTGTGTCCATGGGTGAAACCTAAACATGCTCTTGTACTAAGTCTAGAGTAATGGACCTCGTTCTCATGAATATACTTCAGGGAAGTCCAAGGTACCAAGTTTACCAAGGTGAACGAGATCGAAAGCGAGGTTAGTTTCTGTAATGACTTAGAGAATGCGCTCTTTTCGGTCGAAAAAACAAAAATTATTAGGCACACAGTCATAAAATAGACAATTTAAAAGCAAAACCTTGTAGCCTACTTCAAAATAATCAGCACACAAGGGAGTTTATTATCGCTCGAAAGACGTCACAAAATTTTCCGATACCTTAGAAGCAGAGAAAGCACGCACCCTACCTCAGTGCGAAGCTGAAACAATAACTGTCGGTTATTGACCGATTTAATTGTAAACTGTGAATGAACTCGACCCTCCTCACACACACACAAATTAATCAAATAAGGGAAATAACCACAGATTCTACACCGTCTAAAGTTTGTAACAGTGACTGGCTTACTTCCCTTAGACCACAAAGTCACGTTACGGTGTGTGTGTGTGTGTGTGTGTGTGTGTGTGTGTGTGTGTGTGGTGCTCGCGCACATGTGTGTGTCGTATAATACGTGTGTGAGGTGCGCGCGGGCGCATTTGTCTGTAAGTAGATGTATATGTGTGTGTACGTGCGCGGGAACATGCGTTTTATGTACACCTGCGCATAAGTGTGTTATATGTGTACTTGTGTTACATACTATTATGGCTACGATTCTGACGTCTAACAAATCACACAGTTCATAGAGAGTGTGACGTTACTGACCAGTAACACGAATCACACACATACCCGCCCGGCTGGCCGCACGCACGCACACTCACACAAGTGCACGCACGCACGCACACGCACGCACTCACACGCACGCACTCACGAATTCTCTCTCCCTCTCTCTCTCTCTCACACACACACACACACTCTCTCTCTCTCTCTCTCTCTCTCTCTCTCTCTCACACACACACACACACACACACACACACACACACACACACACACACCCACACATCACACACACACACACACACACACACACACACACACACACACACACACACACACTCAACACACACACACACACACACACCTCTCTCTCTCTCCTCACACACACACACACACACACACACACACACACACACACACACGCACACACACACACACACACCATCTCTCTCTCTCACACACACACACACACACACACACACACACACACACACACACACACACACACACACACACACACACACACACACACACACACACACACACACACACACTCTCTCTCTCTCTCTCTACACACAACACACACACACACACACACACACACACACACACACACACACACACACACACACACACACACACACACACACCCTAGCATGCATCTGATCAGTTCAGTCACCGCAAGCCTTACCTTTGGCCATGAGGTACAGAGCCCCTCCCACCATGAGCAAAGCCTGGAGAGTGTCGGTGTAGATCACAGCTGTCAGGCCACCTGCAGAAAGACACTACAGCCTGTCAACGTGCTACAGGAACTAGCCCTCTCTGTCAGACCACTACAACATGTGAGTGTACTACAGGAACTAGCCCTCTCTGTCAGGCCACCTGCAGGAAAGACACTACAACCTGTCAGTGTGTTACAGGAACTAGCCCTCTCTGTCAGACCACTACAACATGTGAGTGTGCTACAGGAACTAGCCCTCTCTGTCAGACCACTACAACATGTGAGTGTGCTACAGGAACTAGCCCTCTCTGTCAGACCACCTGAAGGAAACACACACCATGTGAGTGTGCTACAGGAACTAGCCCTCTCAGTCAGGCCGCCTGCGGGAAAGACGCTACAACCTGTCAGTGTGTTACAGGAACTAGCCCTCTCTGTCAGACCATCTGATGGAAAATATTACACAATTTTAATGTGTTACAGGAACTAGCCCTCTCTGTCAGACCACCTGAAGGAAAGACACTACAACCTGTCAGTGTGTTACAGGAACTAGCCCTCTCTGTCAGACCACCTGAAGGAAAACACTACAACCTGTCAATGTGTTACAGGAACTAGTCCTCTCTGTCAGACCATCTGAAGGAAAGACAATACAACCTGTCAATGTGTTAAAGTAACTAGCCCTCTCTGTCAGGCCATCTGAAGGAAAATACTACACAGTTTTAATGTGTTACAGGAACTAGTCCTCTCAGTCAGACCACCTGACAGAAAGACATTACAACCTGTCAATGTGTTAAAGGAACTAGCCTTCTCTGTCAGACCACCTGAAGGAAAGACACTACAACCTGTCAATGTGTTAAAGGAACTAGCCTTCTCTGTCAGACCACCTGAAGGAAAGACACTACAACCTGTCAATGTGTTAAAGGAACTAGCCTTCTCTGTCAGACCACCTGAAGGAAAGACACTACAACCTGTCAATGTGTTAAAGGAACTAGCCTTCTCTGTCAGACCACCTGAAGGAAAGACACTACAACCTGTCAATGTGTTAAAGGAACTAGCCTTCTCTGTCAGACCACCTGAAGGAAAGACACTACAACCTGTCAATGTGTTAAAGGAACTAGCCCTCTCTGTCAGACTACCTGCAGGAAAGGTATTGCAGCATTTCAGTATGTTACCGACGCGAAGTAGCATCACGGGCCTTATCGATAGGAACAGGGGAAAATAGACACACAGCAATTTTTCGCTCCATTTCTCATCGACGTTCGAAGGTTGAGAAATAACGGTAGTGAGTGCTGCCGCTTTGCGCCCATCAGTTCCATCAATAACATTATGAACAAGGCCGGAATGTGTGGCAACCTTATCAGTACGTCACGAGCTAAAGAATTTATTTTTCTGCTCTTCATCTGTAAAGAGCGAACAAACATGGCTGCGGCCCGAGGAGTTCAAATCTGAAGCAAAGAAAGTGTTTCTTTTGTATAAATACTGACAGTGCGGCCGAGTGAAGAATGCAGTTGAAAACGTTGGCGTTTTTTACCTTTTTTATACTATCTTGTGCCTTCGCTTCGATTTCCCTTTCATCCACTGCTTGTGCTTAGGATGTCTTACGATTCCCTTTTTCTAACCATCCGACTGGCCCTACATTCTCAAATGGAATACGGTTCTCAAACAGAGCACGGTTCTCAAGAATGTTCGTTATTACCCAGGAATCTGTTCTAGAAAAGAAACTGCATCCACGATACGGTCTTTACTTTCAACATTATTTTTGTTTTACAATGCTCTCTCTCTCTACCCCCTCTCCCTCTTTCTCTCCCCGCTCCTTCTCCCCCTCTCTTCTCCCCCTTCCTACTTTCGTCTTTTGCTTCTTCGCTGTCTGCTTTTCTCTAACTCTCTCTTTCCCCAGACAGGAGTTTTGTTTTCGGTTTTAAGATTCAGGTTCATTCGATTTACCGCTAGTTTTATGTAAAAATGTCACAATCGTTTCGTTTGATTCTCAGTCACGTTATCATTAGGTCGTTATAACGGCACCTATCTCACAGAAGCAGTGAAATGGGCTAAGGTTAATAATGTTCACTGATGAGGCCTGTTTTCAAAAACATATACCCCCCTCCCCCCACCAAAAGACGAAAACGCCATTTTTGTGTAGCACTTAACAGCACTTACAGCAAATAGCTACATAGCACTTAGCAGCACCTAGAGCAAAATAGCTACATAGCACTTAGCAGCACTTAGAGCAAACAGCTACACAGCACTCAGCAGTACTTACAGCAAATAGCTACACAGCACTCAGCAGTACTTAGAGCAAATAGCTACACAGCACTCAGCAGTATTTAGAGCAAACAGCTACACAGCGCTCAGCAGTACTTAGAGCAAACAGCTACACAGCACTCAGCAGTACTTAGAGCAAACAGCTACACAGCACTCAGCAGCACTTAGAGCAAACAGCTACACAGGTCGACATCGCTGGTTACCTGTGATTGTAAGCAGCGCCGTCAGCAGAACGAGAACGACGATGGAGACGTACAGGTCCCAGTCTAGGGATTGCTGGATGAACAGCGCACCCGTGTACAGGTCGCCCTGACACCGTTAAAACAGACATAGTATACCTGCACTGGATATACAGCAGGACACATTAGCCCCCCCCCGTCCCCCCCCCCTCTCCCAGCCCCCAGCCCCCCCCCCCCCACAACAACAAAAAACAACAACAACAAAACAAAACAAAAACAACAACAACAACAACAAATACCACCACCACCACCACCACCACAACAACAACAACAATAAACACCACCACCACCACCACAACAACAACAACCAAACAGCAGCATGCACAACAACAGCAACAAACAAAACAACAAAAACATACATACAAACAAACAAACAAACAAACAAACAAACAAACAAACAAACAAAACAACAACAAACATACAAACAAAACCAGAGAGAGAAAAAAATGACAATACAAAACACTGCAGGGCATGACAGTCCTTATGGCTCTTTACATATGTACGAAATCTGTGGTAGGTGTCTTGTGACACGTATTGACACCTTAGTTGTCAATGGTTGTATGGTGTACACAGAACTTGCGCCGAGACGGCTGCAGTTTCATGTGGCACCAGCCATGTCAGCGCTGTAAGTACACCACTTCGGTGGATATTCAAAAAACGCGCTATGAAAAGCTAGTCACTCATGTAGAACCACATGCGAGCGCAGTGAGTCTGCTCAAGAGAGCGGAGAATAGCGCTATATAAGCGATCATCAATCAGTAGTACGGGTGGGTGAATGGTTGGGTGGAGTTATTTGAGTAGTGGCATCTCCACGGTTCGAATACCGTTTGGTCATCACATCAACTGCATCATCACAATCACCACCACCGTCACAATTACTGTAATAATCATCATGTTGTCGACGTTGCCATCATCATCATCATCATCATCATCACCGCCACCACCACCACCACCACCACCACCATCACCACCACCACCACATCTCAGATGCAACAGAACCCTTACGGAACACTTGGTGAAGATGTACAACACCAGAGAGAGAGCGGCGAAGTACACCCGTAGCCTTTGGCCGCCGAACCGTTTGGACAGGTACTCCGGCATCGTGTACGTCTGTGAACAAAAATTGCGGAACAAATCATCACACACACACACACACACACAACACACACACACACACACACACACACACACACACACACAAATAAATAAAATAAAAACGCATAGAAATTTCAAGTTAACGATCAATGAAAGAACAAATCAATAAAATACATAAAGGAACAACCACAGAAATACCACAAACATTAAAAATCCATCCATCATCGTACCTTGAAATAGTTATTGCATACGTAAAATATTATTAAATTCCATACAAGCTGTTACAATTCTCTAACCGCCATAAACATGTTTGGTTAGAAACGCTTCCCAAGTGTTCTGTATAGCAATGCCACGAAATAACAAAAACTGAGATGGAAACGCTTCCTAAGTTTTCGTGTAGCAATGTCACGAAATGTCAACAACTGAGATGGAATACTACTTCAATACAATCAACATTAGGTGTCAACTCACCCCACAGGCGATGTAGACGGGTACAAACACCCACCCAAGCAACTGCAGCAACAGCAACGCCTGTAAGAGATTGAATAATCAAGACTTAAACCATCTCTCTCAGCATGCAACCTTTGAAGAGAACCGAAGTAGCAATAATTGTTACTATACTACAACTCAGTTACTAAACTCAGTTAACAGACTTTTAGTAACACACTACAATCCAATTAACAGATTTTTAGTCATAATAATTATGATTAACTATAACTCAATTAACAGATTTTTAGTGATAATTGTTACTAAACTATAGCTCAATTAACAGGTTTTAGTAATCTTTATTACTATAACTCAATGAACAAACTTTTTTTAGTCATAATTATTACTAAACTACAACCCAGTCAACAGATTCAGTTTCAGATGCTGCCTATACGGCGACTGGGAGAGTCTGAAATGATGACCTCCGACCCGTCTCAATCTCAGAGGTTCCTCAGGTGTTGCCTCTCACAGAGCAGTTTCCGAGCAACTTCCACCAAGCGGAAAGCCACCGATAATAACAGATCGAAATTAAGACCCAACACATAAACGGCTAAAATAAATGCTAATTTAACGTGACTAAGAAAGGAGAAGACGAGGAGAGAAGGAGAAGAGAGAGAGAGAGAGAGAGAGAGGGGGAGAGAGAGAAAAGAGAGAGAGAGACTTCTTCTCAGAGGGTTTATTGTATTTTGGCCATAGACCCATATACAAACCGCAAATACAAAACTAAATTATACACACAGACAGACAAATAAGACATACAAACAGCAAAACACACAGACAAACAGGACACATATCAACAAACAAACAAACAACAAACAAAAACAATAAAAAAAAGAAAAGAGAACCAAACAGTCGCACCGGGAAAATGAGACATTATGGTGGTAGATGCCGACAAAGTATGTGTGTCGGTCAATAAGGTGGAGTCATTTCTAGTCAATATCATCCCGGGTGCTTACACATCTACATATAGTTTTCTTCTGTTAATAGCATGGAAAATGAACTTTGAAAGCAGTCGACAACCTTTAGTGTTTTTTCCTTCTCAATATGTTCTGTAACGACTGAATACCTTTTTGTTCAAGGAATCTGTTTCTTAGATCCGTGTACAGAGGACAAACCAAAAGGAAGTGATCTTCATTTTCAACCTGGTTTTGGCAAAATACACAGTTTTTGTTTGTAGGACAGTCACTGTATCTGTACATATTGCTATTTATTGGAAGTACACCAAGTCGGAATTGCGTCAGTGCTACTCTGAAACAATATATATCTATAACTGATAAATTTTGTTCTCCCTCCAAACATAACTTTGAAAGAACGATACATTTCATATCTTTCTTTGTCTCTGATGTCAGCAGTCCACTCCTGGGTGAACATGTTAACAATCTTTCTTGAAGACATACAAAAATGATTTGACGTCTCCAACGCCTTGCTGTAACCAACAAAGTAAAAGCCAGTTTTCACAGGAGTTCTCGTACCTCCGTTGCCCAACATTGTTTCCCGTTTTCATCAAGATTAAAAGCATCCGTAGGCCTGATTAGGTAATCTGCTCTGTTCCATATACAGTAAGCGCAACCAGTACTTAATACAACGAACATATGAGGCAATAAAGAGAGGATATCTACCTAACTCTCCATATACCATCTTGTTTGGGGTACGGCTTGGCACTCCCAAATATCTTTTACATGCCATGAGATGTACTCTTTCGATGCTGTCTAGTATGTGTAGCCCCCATATTCTGATGAATAAAACCCAAAATGACTGAATCTTTGAATCAAATTTTTTAAAGAAAGTCTCTTTTGTCATTTCTCTGCATTTTTGGAAAGACGTACATAGATTGAAGACGGCTTTTTTACCTTTTGCAACCAAATGATCTGTACCTTGTTTTACACTTAAAGTTGTCGTGAATGCGAAACCAAGATAATGATATTTGTTTACGACTTCCATTTCAACGCCATCATAATACCATTTTTCATGTTTTGACAGGTAGCCGCCTTTTCGGAACACCATAACTTTTGTTTTATCTCTGTTTACTTCCATGTGCAGTCTATTACAGCATGCTTTCAGAGAATTCAGTTGGTTTTGTAAACCATAAGGAGTGGTTGCCAACAGAGCTACATCATCTGCAAAAAGGAGTATGAACAATTCAACGAGTCCCGACAAGAGTTGTATACCATGTCTACCTGTCTCAGTAATATAATTGGCAAGCTGATTAATGAACAGGGAGAAAATTGTAGGACTTAATACACACCCTTGGCGGACACCAACGGGGCAATCAAAAAAATCAGAGTATTCACTGTTTGCCCTGACACAAGACAACAAAGAATCATACATAGATTTTATAGAGGCAAAGAATTTCCCTTGGATTCCCTCTTTTGCATAGCTTGTAAAAGTTTATCGTGGTGCACGAATCGAAAGCCTTTTTGAAGTCCACAAAAGCAACATATAACTTCTGACCTTTCTTGTTCAAACACTTTTGAGCAATTGCATATAGATTAAAAATCTGATCTGTAGTCGAGTAGTTCCTGCGGAACCCAGCTTGCATTTCTACAATTTTGTCATTTTCTTCCAACCAATTATACAGTCTAGTATTCAGAATTGCTGTATAACACTTACTAACGATGCTAAGGAGTGAAACTCCTCTATAATTGTCTGCTAAGTGTATATCTCCCTTTTTGTGTATAGGAACGATGATAGCTTTGGCCCAGTCACTTGGATAAATGCCTTTGTCAAAAATTGTATTAAATAGTTTGGTCATGAACAATATCACGTCTTTTCCACCCGTTTTTAACATCTCTGCGTGTATGTGATCAAGACCACAAGCTTTTCCGGACTTTAGGTTTGTAACAGCTTTCTGAACCTCATCTACACTTATTTCTTGGTTCAGAGAGTGGTTTGTCTCTTCTGATACATCCTGTTCTTGTACATTCGACTCGTCCACTGTTTCGTTAGCTGTGTGACCGAGTATACTTTTAAAATGATCATACCAAACATTTATATCAATTCTATCACTTGCATTACTTTTTTTCTCTCCCCCAAGACTCTTCAGTTCTTTCCAAAATACTGATGCATTTTTCAGGTTAGTGGCTAGAAGTGCTGCTTTATTTCTTTTGAACTCTTTTTTCTTTATTCTAGTCAGGCGCCTGTAGCTTTTGTTCGAATCTGCATAATCTTTCCGGTCTTCTGGTTTTCTTGTTTTCCGAAATTTTCGCAGTTTTTCCTTACTTTCTCTTTTCGCTTCTCTGCATTCAGTGTCAAACCATGCAGCACCTTTGGTATGTTTGTTCATGTGGCATTTCCTAACCATACACTGACTAGCTGAAATTAAACACTCAACAAAATCACTGAGAGACCATCTACATCATGCTCTAATTTTGCTTTGGCTGCTTCGAGTGTTTTTTGTACTTTGTCACTGTTCAGCTGTTTTTTGAATATTGGTTCTTTGTCTTCCTGCCAAATTATTTTCTCAGTGAGTCCAGTCTGCCTATTCTCTTGAATGGTGTTACTCTGATCAACCGCAACTGCAGCGTTCTGTGACACATTAATGGCTAAGACAACGGGGAGGTGATCAGATTCGATCATGTTTTCAACTTCTAAGGAAGTAATGCATACAGAGGATAACATATCGCAAGACAAAAGGAAATAGTCTACAACACTTGACCCGGAGTTTGAGACAAAAGTACAGCTGTCATCAAACCCACGCTCTGACAGACCGTTCAGAATGAGACACTCACACATATTACACAACTCTATTAACTGTTGGCCAAAAACGTTCGTATGATTATCCTGGGATTTCCTGGGGAAGCAGTCGCACACTTTAGCTAATACGTCTTCACAATCATCTTGAACTTGATTATAGTTCTCTGATGCAGTCCGAGCATTTAGGTCACCACACAGGAGCATAGAGAAATTGTCGGTTACATCATGCAGGTCCATAACACACTTTTCAATGAGCTCCACGCCATAACCGTGCTGCGTTACTTTCCAGTAGTTCGAGTCATACGGTGGCAGATATGCAGCGATAAACATTACATCCTTATCTGTTCCAAGTAAGACCTTCTTCATTCGTAATACTACCACATTGTCCACATCCACGTGCATTCGCTCCACGAACGGTAAAAACTGTTTCCTTACAAGTACCAACACGCCCCATGACAGCCTTCCACACACACACACACACACACACACACACACACACACAGAGTTAAACAGCGGTTATACGGTAGACTAATAAATGAAAATGTACTTCTATGGTTTTTGTCGTGGTGTTCAGTGCCTGGAGTGTTTGAGTCTTCCAAACACTCTGGCACCAGAAGCGAAACTCACGTTGAATTCCCAGGCTCCGACACTGATGCCACTGGCAGCCCCCGACCCAGCCAGGCCAATGAAATGCTCCGTACCAATGTTGCTGACGAACAGGGATGCACCAATCTGCGAGAGGTTTACATACGCACGTCACAGGATGCTGTACGCTACAGTAGGCTGGAATTGTAGCTTGCTTTTTGCTTTCATTATCAATGATACTTTGTCAACTTTGCTGAACCACATCGAAATAAAAATTCCGACTCACTCGAGTACGTCAGAGCATGCACAGAAAATAATTTAGAGAACTTGATGCTATGTATTGATTTTGCTTCAATAAAGGTTTTTATGTTGTCAAATACGATTGAATTGAACGGATACCCGTATATCCGACTCGGCTGTCGTAAAAGCAATGAAACATAGCAGAATGTCCGCCATATCTTTAGAATGAACAGTTCAACCTAACTACTAACATTTAAAAATCACAAATAATTATTATGACATGATCACAAGGTCTATTACATTTAAAGACGTATTCACTCACAGATAATATGACGCACAGGCACACACACACACACACACACACACACTCACACACACACACACACACACACACACAAACACACACATACACTACTACTACTACTACTACTACTACTACTACTACACTACTAAGTCTAACACTGACCGGCAGAAACCACATATTGCGTCCCGCCAGGAAGTAGCCGCTGACCGTCTGCCTGTTGGACCTCCACATGGCCTGCAACAAGCAATCGGAGTGACCAACAACTCCCTACCGGACAGTGGCCCAGTGCCGTAGGCTTCCACTGGACTGTGGAGCACAGCTAAGTGTAAAGAAGAGATGCACACCGGCACGGAAACCTGACCGGTCCAAGGCCGGTATTTGAACAACAACAACAACAACAAAACAATAACAACACACACACACACACACAACACACACACACACACACCACACACACACACACACACACACACACTCACGCATATACATACACGCACGCACACAGAGACAGGCACGCACGCATGCACACACTCACCTGGATACACACACACACACACACACACACACACACACACACACACACACACACACACACACACACACTCCCCATACGCACGCAACACACACACACACCCCAAAACACACACACACACACACACACACACACACACACACACACACACACACACACACACACCACACTCACACTCGCATACGCACGCACGCACGCACACACACACACACACACACACACACACACACACACACCACACACACACACA
>JABMCL010000188.1:620000-625000 GCA_018857735.1 Alviniconcha marisindica | reverse complement strand
TAGTTGCCCGTTGCTTATTGGTGACGTCGAAAGACACGGGGAAACGAGGGGAACCCCAGCCCTAAAAATAGACACCGGGAAAATTTGACAAAACCGAACAAACCCCCGGGGGGGGGGGCAAACAAACCAAAGGGTGCATTGTGGGTAAATGCCAAGCACAGAAAGAGCAATCTGCGAGTGTTGGCGTGAGTGACAAAAGTCACCTTTCGAAAGGCCACTGCCCCAAACCCAGAGTGAGTATCGTTATGCCACCAGCTTAGATTCTTGTGTTATTGTGTATTCAACTCACGTACATTTGAGTGTTCATAACTTATGACTGTGTATTTAGCCGATAGGTGTTTAAATGTCTTCTTTGCCCAGTTCCTTGCCTGGTTGGCTGTCAGCCTTTTCATTTTTTTCTTGAGTACCTTCGTTTAGTCCGTTGCATAGCCCGCTCGCTCATTGCGCATTAAATCTCCCTCGATTTGTCAATTTTAGTCGGCCATTTTTTTATGTTTGTTTTTTCTGATTTTTTTATTTATTTGTTCCCTTTTTCCCCTCCCGCCTTATTTTTTCCCTTTCCGGGCAGGCATTAATTCGCGCCCCCCTTTTTTCAAAATTTACTGATTTTATTCATTCGTCCGTTCCCCTCCTTACCCCGTTATTCATTCATTAAATCGTTCAGGTGTTTGTTCCCTTGTTTTTCATTTTTTTACTGGAACCAAAAAATAACAATTGAAAGAATTAATTTAACGATTTTTAACGACAGCCAAACTAGTTAACAGTGAAAGGGAAAAAGATATAAACAAATGAAAGGGAAGGGGGGAATGGAGGGAAAAATGAATTTTAATCCCAAAATCGGTGAACCCCCCGAACAAAAAAATGAAAGACGAAAATTTACAATTCTTCCATTCGTTTTTTTGGCCTTTAGGCCCCTTTATTCGTCAGTTTTTATTTTTTTCCCTCATTTTGTTTCCATTCCCCCGTAATTGAATATTTTAATTTATTGGGGTTCCCCCCCCTCCAAAAAAATTCCCCCCCTTTTTTTAAAAAATTTCCCTCACTCATTTTTTTATCCTTTTTTTTGCTTGCCTTTTGTGCCTATTTTTTTTTCATTTTTTTTCGTTTATTAATTTTTTTGGGGTTGTTTTTGTGTTTTGTGTTTGTTTTTTTTTTTTTTTTGTGTGTGTTTTTGTGGTTTTTGGGGGTCCGTTTCTTATTATTTTTCATCATTCACTCATCCGTTCGTTTGTTCTTCATTTATCGATTGACTTATTCCTCCTTTTCCCTTTACTTATTCACTGAATGATAGACTGAACCATCGATTCATTCCCTTCTTTATTTATTCTTTCGTTCGTCGATTGAGTGGCTGACTGATTCTTAAGTTATTCTAGCTAAAACTTTGGGTCATTCTGATTGACTGATTCTTTGAATCATTCTTTCATTCCTTGCTCACCTCTGTCACTGAGTCATCCACTAATTTTTAGTCAGTCAATCGGTAATTCAGGTAGGCCTACGTGCTCTATCGTGCTCGCATAAACTTATTTGTTTATTCAAATCAGCACTATAACTGTACACCCCTCGTGCTCCCAAATTTTTTTTATTTTTTTTTATTCAAAATCAGCCCTATAACTGTACATCAATCATGCTTCCCCTAAATTATTTTTTTTAAAAATCAGCACTATTAACTGTACATCCATTGTGCTCTCATAAATCATTTGTTTATTCAAAATCAGCACTATAACTGTACATCCAGTGTGCTCCCATAAATTATTTGTTTATTCAAAATCAGCACTATTAACTGTACAGTCATCGTGCTCCCATAAATTGTTTGTTTATTAACTGTACATCAATCATGCTCCCATAAAAAAAAAAAATAAATTAAATTAAAAAATCGTCAAAATCAGCCCTATAACTGTACATGGTTATTGTTTGATAGGCGATAATGATAGACTACAATAGTTAACGTTCTGTTTGTTTGAAATGTATGTTAATGTGGTTTTTGTCATCAGACGTGTGTATAGCGCAATGAGTTTAACTCTAGTTAGAGAACAGTGCTTTATAAGAATTATTTATAATTATTATTATTACATCCTTCGGTCTCCCATAAATTATTTGTTTATCCAAAATCAGCACTATTAACTTGTACATCCATTGCGCTCCCATCAAATATTTGTTTAAAATCAGCACTATTAACTGTACATCCGTTGTGCTCCCGTATATTATTTGTTTATTTAAAATCAGCACTATTCCATTTCGTTCCATTGCGCTCCCATAAATTATTTGTTTATTCATGTTTGTGTTAGCTTCAAGTTTCTCCCTCGGTTGACTGGGCGTGAACAGTTGATGACGTTTCCACCTTGCAGCTCTCTCGCACCTGTTTAGAAAGCCGTTAGGCTGACAGCCAGTGGGCTAGGCTGAGACCAGAATGGAAACAGAACAGGCCTCTAGCAGTCATGTGAGTCCAGGGAACAGGGTCGCCACACGATCAACCAGTTTCAGGTTTCGTTCCAGTCACAGCCTAATCCATTCGGCGTCTTAGGTAGAAGAGAGATACTACAATGTAGTATAGTGTCCCTGGGTGGAAGAGAGATACTACAATGTAGTATAGTGTCCCTGGGTGGAAGAGAGATACTACAATGTAGTATAGTGTCCCTGGGTGGAAGAGAAATACTTTCAATGTAGTATAGTGTCCCTGGGTGGAAGAGAGATACTACAATGTAGTATAGTGTCCCTGGGTGGAAGAGAAATATTACAATGTAGTATAGTGTCCCTGGGTGGAAGAGAGATACTACAATGTAGTATAGTGTCCCTGGGTGGAAGAGAGATACTACAATGTAGTATAGTGTCCCTAGGTGGAACAGAAATATTACAATGTAGTATAATGTCCCTAGGTGGAACAGAAATATTACAATGTAGTATAGTGTCCCTGGGTGGAACAGAAATATTACAATGTAGTATAGTGTCCCTGGGTGGAAGAGAGATACTACAATGTAGTATAGTGTCCCTGGGTGGAACAGAAATATTACAATGTAGTATAGTGTCCCTGGGTGGAACAGAAATATTACAATGTAGTATAGTGTCCCTGGGTGGAAGAGAGATACTACAATGTAGTATAGTGTCCCTGGGTGGAAGAGAGATACTACAATGTAGTATAGTGTCCCTGGGTGGAAGAGAGATACTACAATGCAGTACAGTGTCCCTGGGTGGAAGAGAGATACTACAATGCAGTACAGTGTCCCTGGGTGGAAGAGAGATACTACAATGCAGTACAGTGTCCCTGGGTGGAAGAGAGATACTACAATGCAGTACAGTGTCCCTGGGTGGAAGAGAGATACTACAATGTAGTATAGTGTCCCTGGGTGGAAGAGAGATACTACAATGTAGTATAGTGTCCCTGGGTGGAAGAGAGATACTACAATGTAGTATAGTGTCCCTGGGTGGAAGAGCGAGTACGCCTACAGAGAACACACAGCAGGTTAACAGTAGGTGTTATTCCACGCCTGACGTTTTCTACGTGAACACACTGGGTCGAGACAAAACAGGTTGCGTTGCAGGGTCTGTGAATATACAGCACAGATAAGAGCGTTTATTATTTCCGCTAGAAGGTCACGTCTCTGCGAGCCTTGGTGATCTTATGTCTTTCTTAGCGTTGGGTTGGGTCACCTGTGTACAAGCTACAGTCTCTGTATAGGTAGGTCCTACCGTGATACACACAAACAGCGTCTCCCGTCATAACGGCAACAAAGGCTGTGTGTGTGTGTGTGTGTGTGTGTGTGTGTGTGTGTGTGTGTGTGTGTGGTGTGTGTGTGTGTGTGTGTTTATGTGTGTGTGTGTGTGTGTGTGTCTTCTCTCTCTCTTCTCTCTCTCTAAACATGAAACACCAAAGCCTTCCACCATGGCTGAACACTGATATAAAGCAACCCATGTTATTGAGGGACAAATGTAGGAAGCAAAAGAAATTTGTAGAATATAAGCAACAACGGAACCGTGTAAATTACCTTGTGAGGGAAGCCAATAAAAAATATTTTAATGACCTTGCCGGAAATAAAGCAGATATATCATCCATGTGGAGAGCTATCAACACACTCACTAAAGGCCACAGCCCTGCAAACAATAATCTTCCATCAGAACTCACACCAGACGTCTTTAACGCCCACTTCGTATCTGTAGTCTCCAAGTACATCAAACCAGACGATCAAACCGATGGGTCTCAGTATAATTGTTCTGATAGGTTACTAAACTTTTGCAGAGATCGAATCTTTCAAAATACCACATTTTCAATTCCTCCTCTATCTGTATTCGAAGTAGGAATATCTATCTCAAAGCTGGTAATAAGAAATCTACAGGTTGTGATGGTATTAGTGTCAAACTTCTAAAAATTGCCCTTCCTTAATAGCTGAGACACTTACATATATTTATAACTTATGCATACAAAAGAATGTTTTTCCAACCGCATTCAAGAGAGCTAAAGTAATTCCACTCCCTAAAACAAAAACTATCTCCACCGATCTGAACGATTACCGCCCTATCTCGATCCTGTCTGTTCTCACAAAGCCACTAAAAGACACATTCACAAACATTTGACAAACCTTTTTAGAAACACACCAGCTTTTCCATTCATTTCAGTCTGGCTTCCGATGGGCATTCTTGTCAAACGGCGGTTACCCGTTTAACTGATACTTGGCTCTCAGCTTTTAACAATCGCCAAATGTCAGGCGCCGTATTTCTCGATTTTCGCAAGGCTTTTGATCTGGTTCATCACGATATTTTACTGAAAAAACTATCCACGTACAACTTAAGCATCGCAAGTATAGCTTTCTTACGATCTTACTTAAGGATCGTCTACAATGCGTACTTGTAAATGGCACATACTCCCAAGAAGCGTCTGTAACAAGTGGAGTGCCTCAAGGGTCGATCCTAGGCCCTCTTCTGTTTTGCATCTTTATTAATGACTTGCCCCTGTGTCTTACACGTGCGTCAGTCCAGTGTGATTTATTTGCTGATGATGGCACCCTTAA